>CAJHZI010000417.1:127500-360000 GCA_905160935.1 Enchytraeus crypticus | reverse complement strand
TATTTATTTTAATTGTATTTGTTCTGCTGCACTGTTTAAAATGTGTAACTGCGTGTATAATATATGATCTATCACGCCTTAATTACATAATATTAAAAAATACATAAATAATAGTACCAAATTATATCCTAATTACCAATCAAAAATTTAACAGAGTACTTTCACTTGGAGACTACTGCTATTGTAGTTTAAATTGTTATTTTTCTCGTTAACGCGCGTGTGTTGTAGATACAAGAGCGCATTGAGGAAGTGCTTTAAGAAAGAGCTGGGACAGGATGTTGTGTTCTTTGAGAGAAACTATAAAACTCAGCATCTACAGATACAGGTCTCTACCTCATTCTCTGTCTCTTTTACTGCCTCTTTTCATATCTACATGGCTGTCCCATTTAATGCGTCTTTCTCTCTTTCTTTTTCTCTGTTCCACTTACGCTCACCTCGCTTTCTGTCTTTCGTTTTAGTCATATGTATGTGTTAGGAATTTAACTGAGTAGAACTGCTCTGATTTAGACAAATTATATAATTGTTAGTTGATTAGGGGACTATTGCTTAAGATTAATTTTTCTTATTATTCTCTGCTGGAATGATACGATTGTAGTTGTTACTGTCAACATCTTTAATACAACACAAACAAACAGACCAACATTCTTGTGTAGTCACATGATGATGCCAATGCTTTCACTCATTCAACAGGTACACATGAACCCACCAATAAATATTCATTCTGATGTAAAATCAACTAGACTTAACCGTGGCAGATAGACTTCTGAAATATCTGAATTAGCAATCTTCTTGCTTTGTAGCAAACTTATAGCAAAGTCTCAGTTTTTCCTATTCTATCACCAACTGCTCACTATGCTCCAACTCCTCTGACTAATGCTACCGTAGTGTCAGGAATCAACTCTCTAGACTTATATTTTTCTTCGGATCTCCTCATTTGCAATTCCTTTTTTGGTGCTGTAGAACTGCTTGTAAGAGCTGATAGAGCTAAGTTTGACGTCAGCTTCTTCACTCGAAAGCGATGTCAGTGACGGGCGACCCCAAGATTTGAACTCAGCACATACTGATCCGCGGTCGAGTATTTAACCGACTTCGCCACTGACTCAAGCCATTGTTGTATCTTGTTCCACTTGGAACGTCCCTTTAATCGCCTTTGCATGAGGAACCAAACGTTAAATCTTGATTGTATTATATGTATTTTAGGCGGTACCTGTCTCCATTGATGTGTGAATGTGTATTGTGTGTTTGTAGGCGATGCCTATCCCTACTGAAGTGAGAGATCGAGTGGAGAATTGTTTCGTAACTCTGGCCAGAAAACAGCATCTAGATCTCATTCCTATCAGCCAATCACAGCAGCTCTCTGAGGTAGGGTAACTGTCTGGTCTACAATAAACTAGTTTACAGCTAAACTAGTTTACCAAACTAGCTTCTAAGCTAAACTAGACTGACTTTTGATATTCTAAACTAAAATTTTTAACTGTAAACTAAAACTTTTTATACTAAAACCAGATTCTAGTCTTTCATACAATAGTTTCAAATTGAAACGAGACGCTGATATTGGATTAATTATCACAGTACAATTTGATACTTGTCAAGCCTGTGGTGTATTACTATTTACTGCTTGATCTCTTTCTTATTCAGTGATTATTTATTTTTTTATTTGTTATAAGCTCATGTAGCCAATCTGAAACAATGGCTCAGAACACAGCTGTATGCTATCTTATATTCACGAAAATCACAATGACGTTATACATTATGCAAAGAACGACGTGAAAAACAAACATACAGGCCAGAAGGCTCTGACGTTTGCCCGCAGAGGCTACAATCAAAATAAAAGCAGATCACGGTTCAGAATTACAGATGGCAAAATGACGATAAATACAAAACGACTAGATATGTGTATAAATGGTACATGCAGATGCCATTTATAGACATTTAAATGCGTACAAAATTGCATTATGCAGTTACTCGTAAGTCTGAGTTGATTTATTCAAGTTTCTAAATTATTTGCTGCTGATTTTCTTAAAAAAATTGTACATTGTGTTTGCATTATATTGCTAATCGTAATTTATAGATTAATTAAAGGTTGATGATGATGATGATGATGATCCTCATCGTCATCATATAACTAATGATCATCATCGTCATCATTTAACTAATTATTGATATTGTTTGCTCTCAGATGGTGTCACAGGATGAAGATTATTTCTGTGTAGAGCTTGGTGAAGACTCCAGTCTGTTCTGTCAAATCAGTGACAGGAGGTTTCCCCTTAACT
Source organism: Enchytraeus crypticus (assembly GCA_905160935.1). Classification (NCBI taxonomy): domain Eukaryota; kingdom Metazoa; phylum Annelida; class Clitellata; order Enchytraeida; family Enchytraeidae; genus Enchytraeus; species Enchytraeus crypticus. The sequence goes on along the minus strand of CAJHZI010000417.1, from coordinate 357,727 downwards.
TCGCCAGGTACGTGCTGCGTGTTTTACTTGACGATGAGGAAATGCTCGATGTTGTCATGTGCCGCAGTATCACTATTATTGTTGTTATTGCTGTATTGATGAAGAAGACGATAGGATGCAACTTGTGAAGTTATCATTTTTACTGAGTTTTGGTAAGCGGTGTTACCAACTTTTGTGCTGTTATCAGTCTTTGTCCTGTTATCAGTCTTTGTGCTGCTATCAGTCTTTGTGTTGTTATCAGTCTTTGTACTGTTATCAGTCTTTGTCATGTTATCAGTCTTTGTACTGTTATCAGTCTTTGTGCTGTTATCAGTCTTTGAGTTGTTATCAGTCTTGGTGCTGCTATCAGTCTCTGTGCTGTAATCAGTCTTTGTGCTGTTATCAGTTTTAGTACTGTTATCAGTCTTTGTGCTGTAATCAGTCTTTGTGCTGTTATCAGTCTTTGTGCTGTTATCAGTCTTTGTACTGTTATCAGTCTTTGTGCTGTTATCAGTCTTTGTGCTGTTATCAGTCTTTGTGCCGTTATCAGCGTGCGTGTCTACAGTAAGATCCGTAGTGCATCATTGATATGGTCATTGACATGGGCGGGATTTATTGCACTCGGTCAAGATGAATCAGTTTGTTTTGTATTCTCTGTGCAAACCTGAATAAAAACAATGGTCGTTGTACAGTTACTATTATACCCTGTTAACTGAACAGTCAACAAGGGAATTATTCATAGTCTTTGCAATTTGTAATTTAGTGAAGCTTAAAAGCTAAAGCCAAGTTTAACGTCAGATTTCTGCATGACAGCATGTCAGTGACGGGTGAGCACTGGATTTAAATCCTGCACCTACTGATCCGCTGTCGAACAACTTGCCAACATGTCTCCGGCCGAGCCCACACAGTGACATTTATGTGTGCCTGTAACTTACTGAAGCAGTGCAAAGAAGAGCATTAAGAACTATTAGGGGATTCAAAGCATTATGGTATGAGGGAAGGCTAAGGGCAGTTCAACTGACAACCCTAGAAACCAGGAGAATTAGAGGTGATCTTACAGAGGTTTATAAAATAATGCTTGGGCTTACCGCATTAAGAGCAATAGATTTTTTCAAATTCTCCAATAATGGTCTAAAATCGTATCAATAAGTTGTTTAAGCCTAGTGTAAGGACAGACTTAGGAAAGTTTTCTTTTTCTCAAAGGATGATTGATAGGTGGAACTCTTTGAGTGGGGAGGTTGTGAATGCGTTGTCGGTGAATAGTTTTAAAACAAGCTGGATGTTGTAATCATGTATGATTGGGGATTGAAATAAGCCCTTGGCTTTCTTCCCTTGTTCCTGTTACCTAAGTTTGAAGAAGAACTGGAATAACGAAAGATGGTAGCAGTTCTGGTAAATTCTGTGTTTGTCTGCTGACAGAGAGGCGCTGGCACACAGAGACATACTCGATATGTCAGAGAGAGTAAATTGGAGAGACTGCACAACAACAACGGAGGAAGAGACGGACATTTCTAGAGATTTTCGTAAACTGTTCAGCAAATACGACTTCACACTGTAACTCTACTGCGGGTGCTTTATACTTGAGACAATAGCTTAGATACTTCATTTAATATACAGCACTAATGGGTGATTAATTCTGTTGCGGCTGGTTTATATTCATTTCTTTATTTGTCATAAACAGACAGGATCAAGATACATCACACATACATATAAATACAATACTATACATACCATCAATAGCTTAGATAATCTATTTAAGTTATAGTACTAGTGGGTGATTTTCTGCGGTTTTATTCCTGTGTCTTCTTATTGTTTACTGTAATTTTGTGGCTGTACTAATGACGTATGGTGCATTAAGATTGGAATTAAACTGACAGCAGTCTGTTTCAGTTTTTCTTACATTTGCGTATCCCACACTAATTAAATATTTATGCTACCGTCTTATCCTTATGTAATTAATTGGAGAAAAAGACATGACGCTTATACAATTATGAGCAGCAGTTGACCTCTTTGTAGTTTTATGACTGTAGATCTTCATCATCCAAGTGAAGAAAAACTAGTAATAATAAATAATCACTCCTAGGTAAGTCTACATGCATAAACTCTTCTTCGAATTCTATTAGACGTCACTTTGAGGATACTAGAGTAGTCTCTACAAACCTCTTCCTCCACTGATCTCTATTAGACGTCACTTTGAGGACACTTGAGTAGTCTCTACAACCCTCTTCCTCCACTGATCTCTATTAGACGTCACTTTGAGGACACTTGAGTAGTCTCTACAACCCTCTTCCTCCACTGATCTCTATTAGACGTCACTTTGTGGACACTAGAGTAGTCTCTACAACCCTCTTCCTCCACTGATCTCTATTAGACGTCACTTTGAGGACACTAGAGTAGTCTCTACAGCCCTCTTCCTCCACTGATCTCTATTAGACGTCACTTTGTGGACACTTGAGTAGTCTCTACAACCCTCTTCCTCCACTGATCTCTATTAGACGTCACTTTGAGGACACTAGAGTAGTCTCTACAACCCTCTTCTTCCACTGATCTCTATTAGACTTCGCTTTGTGGACACTAGAGTAGTCTCTACAACCCTCTTCCTCCACTGATCTCTATTAGACGTCACTTTATGGACATTAGAGTAGTCTCTACAACCCTCTTCCTCCACTGATCTCTATTAGACGTCACTTTGTGGACACTAGAGTAGTCTCTACAACCCTCTTCCTCCACTGATCTCTATTAGACGTCACTTTGAGGACACTTGAGTAGTCTCTACAACCCTCTTCCTCCACTGATCTCTATTAGACGTCACTTACACTAGAGTAGTCGATCTCTACTTTGTGGACACTAGAGTAGTACAACCCTCTTCCTCCACTGATCTCTTTGAGGACACTAGAGTAGTCTCTACAACCCTCTTCCTCCACTGATCTCTATTAGACGTCACTTTGTGGACACTAGAGTAGTCTCTTCAACCCTCTTCCTCCACTGATCTCTTTTAGACGTCACTTTGTGGACACGAGAGTAGTCTCTCCAACCCTCTTCCTCCACTGATCTCTTTTAGACGTCACTTTGTGGACACGAGAGTAGTCTCTCCAACCCTCTTCCTCCACTGATCTCTATTAGACGTCACTTTGTGGACACTTGAGTAGTCTCTACAACCCTCTTCCTCCACTGATCTCTATTAGACGTCACTTTGTGGACACTAGAGTAGTCTCTACAACCCTCTTCCTCCACTGATCTCTATTAGACGTCACTTTGAGGACACTTGAGTAGTCTCTACAACCCTCTTCCTCCACTGATCTCTATTAGACGTCACTTTGAGGACACTAGAGTAGTCTCTACAACCCTCTTCCTCCACTGATCTCTATTAGACGTCACTTTGAGGACACTATTCTCTACAACCCTCTTCCTCCACTGATCTCTATTAGACGTCACTTTGAGGACACTAGAGTAGTCTCTTTAACCCTCTTCCTCCACTGATCTCTATTAGACGTCACTTTGAGGACACTTGAGTAGTCTCTACAAAGGCTGCAATGAATTGGAAGCCAAGTCAAGGAAAAGAGAAAGACTTAGAAGTACTTGATTCAACACGATCAACAAAGATTTGAAAACAGAACATTTCGTGGAAAGATGCTGTGAGGGTTGCTCAAGATTGGAGGAGTGTTGCCGCCCTATGTTCTCTTCAGAACGCAAGGAACTGATACTGATTAACATAAAGTATTTCGCAAAAATTTTATCTTCATGAGATATTAAAAAATTGATATTAAAAAAATGATAGAGCAATAGATAAAGTTTACCTAAAAGTAGAAAAGTGCATGTCACTGTGCTTACTGTTTATTGGAATTTCTTAGTAGAAGGGGTAACGTCATGAAGTTTTAAATGACAGATCCTGAGGTGAATTTCTCCCTCGTGGTTTCGAATCCCAGCCGCGCTGATCTGAGAATAAAATCTCTGACATTCACAGGACTGGTTATAATGGTCTAAATTGCCTAACGGCTTAAACGTATGGTAGTACAAGTGATAGGCCTAGATATCAACATACATGTAGTTGCTCATTTCACTATTATGCGGTGTTTCCTTTGCTTTTACTTGTTTATTACGACTACTAAGATATGAACAGTAATGATGACGATATATAATTATAGTACTAAATAGAATTATAATAATAACAATATAAATAATAAATAGTATCTCAGAATTTAAATAGCCTGAGAAGCTACAAAATTATGATTTTTAAATTTTTTATTGGCACTTATAAAAGAGCTGCTCTCGTGAGTGCCAAAGCTACGATTCCTCTTAAGTTTGAAAAGCTTTTTCAAACCCCAGGCAGTCCGTAGATGGGGGAAATATGGGGGCTACCCCCTAAATTGTCTATAACTCCCTCCCCATTTTCAAACCAAATGTAGTACCAGTTTCCTGCTCGATACTTAGCATGTCCGTGACAGAAATAACACTGACTTTCTTTTTTCAGTCATTTGACCTTCTGATCCGCTGTAGACAAATTTATCAACTTATGTCACCGGCTCAGCCCAATAATACTATGTAACTGCATGTCTACTCAAGTCTTGTATCTAAATTAAGCTAACATTTCTTTAAAAGAACGCTGCACGTATTTAATTAAGAGTTAAATTGAATTTCCTTGGATCATCCATCTGTCTCGGCACCACGACCAGAGAGTATTGCACAGTATTGCAGATGCACTTGTTTTAACATATACGCTACCATTATTTGTATGCATTCTTGAATCTTGGAAATTGAGGTTAGAAATTGCAATAAAGAAGAAGTGCGAATGTTTACAAGTGCTATGCGGAGCTTGATCTTGTTCTTTCTTTCTATCATAGCACGTTGTCGCTGGCTCACCGCTGATCTCGCCTAATTCGTGATTAAGTCGGCCAGAGAAAACAAACTATTCGAATAAAATGGTTAGAAATTCAGTAAATCTATATATATATTATGTAGTACTATAATATATTTGGATGTGTTAGATTGATTGATAGGAATTATAGAAAAAATAGAAATTTTGTGACACTGAATTTTGTGCCATTGGGATTTGTGGACATTATTGTTATATTTATAACATGGCTCAGTCGTTGCGTCCAGTGTATTTGTTCTCGGCTTACATTTAATTCTCTAAAATTATATCATTTAATAATAAACACTGATTAGCTTGAGATGAATTAGCTGAAATATTTTTTTCATTCATCCATTGTTAATGTATGCATGGCATGTGTAAGGAATTTAATCTCAACCATATGCGCCTATCCAATAGATTTTTGTCTTGAGGGTTGACTGGTATACCAAATCTCTTCTAAGCATTCTTGTTGTTTCTGAAGCTGATTTTCATAGAAGGTTCTGTGTGCTGAAGTGATGCGTGGAATAATATATTTTCTCTATTATTAATGCAAGATTTTACTCTTGTAATTGCGCAGCGGACTGAGACTAATAGTGAAAATTTAAAAATAAAGCTCAAGGTCTCTCAGGTAGCCTACCAGAGGCTGGCTGGGTTTCGAACCAAAGGCCACCTGTTTATTAGGTTGGCATTCTACAAACTTAGTCTTAAAATCCAAGTTCTTTTAGGTTCTATTTTAAATCTGGTCATCCATGTTATTGAGAATTGTTTTGCGTGAATCATTTGGTAGTGAAGAATTTAGCCTTTAAATCAAACTAAAATCCACATAGACACCATTGGCTAATCCTAAGTTCTTAATTGTAGAATCATTTTTCATTTTGTCGTGCATTGTAGAATCATTTTCATTTTGTCGTGCTTGCTAATACATGATTCATACATGTTGTCACTACATGCTTTAACTTACAACAGACCTTGTTTATATTTTAATACATTTCTATATAACTGCTATAAATTAATACCATCCGTTCTTTAATAAGAGCGTTCTATTGTGTCTTGTGTACTTGATGACTAGGCTAGCTACAAGGATGCAGGGAAGGGTTCGGCTGATGAGCCAACCATCCACAGGATCAGAATCACTCTGACCAGTCGCAATGTCAAGAGCCTCGAAAAGGGTAATTAAATTAAATTTAAAATTTAATTAAAAGTTCTTTAATTTACATATTCTATTACCCATTAATAGCAAGGCTCATGCATGTATAATTTCAAATAGACAGTTTAGAAGTTTCTGTGCTCACTTCTGGCTGTAGTAGCAGGGAAGCAGAATTCTTGTTCAGTAGACTTGTCCGTGTTGCAAGCTGAATGTTGCCTGCACTATTTATTTATTTAGTATATTTTTAACTACACTACAAATCTCAATAATTATGTACATATTGACCTTTATCATCTTCCCTTGGATTCAAGTTTAATCATGGTAAGGATGTACATAAAATAAATAGACATAATAGTGTGGGCAAATGGCCGATTAACGATTACAATAAAAGCAGTCGCGGGTTACATTTACAGTGGTTTGTGGTTAACCGAAAACCCTTTCTGCCATCGTGTACGACTCGTGCAACACGAAATGTAGGGCCTATAACCAAATTATAGTCTTAACTTCAGTATTCATTAAGACATCTTGAAAGAGAAAATGCTTGTTAATTATTCAAGCCTATCTTGTTACTGCACATGATGTTACGGTGCTTTCATTAATATGTTGTGTTCATGTGAGGTGCACACTTCATTTCCTCTTGTTTGCAGTGTGCGCTGATCTGATTCGTGGTGCTAAGGACAAGCAGCTGAAGGTGAAGGGTCCGGTGCGCATGCCTACCAAGGTGCTGCGTATCACCACGCGTAAGACTCCGTGCGGTGAGGGCTCTAAGACCTGGGACAGGTTCCAGATGAGGATCCACAAGCGCCTCATTGATCTGCACAGCCCCTCAGAGATTGTCAAGCAGATCGTATCCTTTCTGTCTGAGAAAGATTTTCTTCAGAATATAGTCTTTTTATTCTTATTATTTATTTATATTATCAAAGTATTATTATACTAATTATTATTAAATTATTTATACTGACATTGCCATTGGCTAAAGCCATTGGTGATATTGGTAAGTTACTCGACTGCAGATCAGTATGCGCAGGGTTCAAATCCTGAGTTCGCCCGTGACTGACATCGCTTTCGAGTAAGGAGACTGACGTTGACATTAGCTTTTTATACTGTTATAATATTATTATTAATAGTATAGAATTATTCTTTATTTTTCAGTTTTTTAACCTATATTGTTGCTGTCAGATAGTAGCAATGGTGTATTGTTGCTCTTATTTAGAATTCCATTGTAATCAGAAGTCTGGTATTAAAATTGTGCTGTTTAACCCCAGCTCTTTTAAGTTAACGGATAACAAGCGACTTGTGCAGTAACGATTGAATAATTTAAGTGCTACCAGCATAACAGTTGACGCAAATTTTAATGAGTAATAAGCTAATCTTACAAATTTGTTTGTAAGATTAGCTTATTACTCATTAAAATTTGCTTATCACTCATTAAAATTTGCTTATTACTCATTAAAATTTGCTTATTACTCATTAAAATTTGCAATTTTTGATGGGGCAGCACCCTGTCTATTTATTTTATTAATGTTTTTACTCCTTTTTCCATTTTTATACTATGTGATGCTGGAGCTTTTTAAATTTATTTTCTTTAATCTATTATCTTTTGTGAACTATTACATAATACTTCTTTGGATATATTTTACTTTTGTAAATCATCTCGCATAGTGATCATCTTGTTAGTTATCACATGATGTGGCTTCTGGGCCATCAGTTGCCAAATGCGAAATTTTTACGATATTTGTTGAAATATTTCTGTTAATATAAAAAAATAAGAGAGAGTATAGAGACTATATTAGATATATATTTTTATATAGAAAATATAAGAGAGATTATATTAGAGGCTATATTAGAGATATGAGAGGTTGTATAACAGCTTGTATTTTTATTCTATAATGCTGAAATATTTAACTAATTATTATATAATTTTTTGTATGTACTTGGAAATTAAAACTAACTAAATTGCCTTTTTATTTTTTATAAACTAATAAAACGTGTTCTAAACTATTGTAATGTGCTTGATGTTCTTTAACTGTATCTCTTCCAGACATCAATCAGCATAGAGCCTGGAGTAGAGGTCGAGGTAACCATTGCCGATGCTTAAGCTATGGACCAGACTGCATCCCTGCCATAGACATTGAACAGGCATCACACGAAACATGTGCTGCATAATTAAGAACTGTTGCAGTACCGTTATATAAGTGATTATATTAAATGCCTGATACTACACTGTGCAACTGTGTTTTGTACTTTTTATTCTATCATTTCCTTTGCCAAAAATGTTTCAAACTTCGAAGTCTTGAGCTGTACATTCGAATTCACTAGTGTAGTGTCACTTGTTTCCTGCACCTTGATAATGGTAGTCAAGTTTACTCATCGGCAGCTCATTGTCAGTGGAGACTGTGACAGAGCATATCTTGCTATTGATACTTGCCTGGTAAATAGTGGATCATCTTTTTGAATTTCACCCAGACAGTCTCTACAATGTCATTAGGACTGCAAGAGAAGGGGTTAGAATTAGCTTCATTGCCTCTTGTGCCTGCTGATTTTCAGTGTTGTTGCTGAAGAATAGACAAGTCATAAACAGCACTTTTTTTGTAAGAAAGGAGGGGGGGGGAAACTATATTTATAATAGGATTGGCTAGCTGATCAATGAAGTGTACTGTAAAGCACAACAGATTGTGATTTGGATTGTGTGCCTTGGGCCAATTGACAGAATAGTAGATACTTGCTTTGAAGAGCAGTTGACTGATACTTCCTTGATCTGTTTATGAAGTAAAATATAATGTTACCCGTGGCCGAAAAAGAGGCCGGAAGTTAATCGTTAACATCATCTTACCATGAATCCCAGTATAACTAGGAGCGGGATACGAATAGACTGTTAAATCTTCTCTGTCCTACACCACATCACCAGCCAATCCCCTATTTGAGACTTGCAGCTAGTTTAGAAATTAGAATACTGGAATATTCTCAGATAACCTCCTATAGATAGGCTTCAGTATGTGTAAAATATGCTCGCAAAAACGCTTGGCTAAACTATTACCAAAGCAAAAAAAGAGCAGTAGATAAATTTCAGAAAAATGGAGAAATTATGAATTACCAGAGAAAATTATGGTCCACATTTTTTCCTATGTATTGATTGATAAGTCCTATGCATTGATTCAATTGATACTTGTCAGATGACAACGCTGTAATCAGCGCTAGGTCAGACAAAGAGAACTGGTTCAAATGTTTATTAGGGCAATAGAAATTGTATATTTCTGTAACAAACTACCCTTATTCTTAAACTCTATTTTACTTCTTAACAGAGAATATACCAACAAGCAATGACAATAACTATAGTCGCTTGACAATTACTAGTAGGAGCTATGTTACTTTAAAGTTGGTACAGAATCTCAAGTGCATAAAAAACAAAAAAATACCACAATAAATTTAATAACTGGCAAAAAGATGTTTTTCCTCACTAAAGGGACTTATTCTTTGATTTCACAATATATGTCCGGGTAGGTTTTTACAAAACTTTATTTTACAATTTATCTGTAATATTATCTACACTTTTATTTAGATTATATGGTAGGTTAAAATAATAAAACAATAGCGTCATCTATTTTCATTAAGTCTACGAATTTTATTCCATTCAATTTAACAATAATTAAATTTCGGTTACTGATATTTGGATATGTTGTTGTTATTGTCAATCGTATCAGAATTTTCATTGTTATTTCCCGCATCCTCGCTTGTCACACCATCCTTGGCTCGTCACTCGTAGCTACAGCAGGACACAGGGTGGAAGACTGAGGGACGTCACTGACATCATTTTCTGCTTCAACTACCGGCATAATTTCAGTGGCTGTAGCAGAGCTATCACCCTCCATTTAATATTCACCGAGAGAGAAGCATCGCTCTGATTCAAGAACTGGGTTAAAGGAGCCTGTAGTCAACTGTTGAGGGCTTGAGGCATCTGTGGACGCACTGAATATGCTGTTTGATAACATCTGGTAAGTGTGGGACAACATCAAAGCCAGCTTTTCCAGGATTACAGCCTCCTCCCCAATGATTTGAGAACTGGCCACCAGGGGGATTTAACGGTGTAGTGCAACTGTCACTGAACGGCGCAATATTGTTTTCGCGATGCGACAGTCAATCACTGGCCTCGATGGCTATAGCCGGTGGCACTGGAATCAGTGGTGGGCGATCCCTCTCGGCCTCATGTAATTGAGTAGGAAGAAGTGCATGCTTCTTCAGCGGATGGTTAGCCTTCAAATGTGCCCATTCACCAGCTCTAGAAGATGAAGGTAATACCAGCTGCGATGCCGAGCGTTTGCGATTCGTCGACTGAAAGCTTTCGTGCTTCATCCTGGCTTGTGTGAATAAGAATTCGACTGGTGCACCAGGTGGGGCACTGAGCATTTTATCAAGTTTACTTTGCCCTGGCTACCTGATTTCATTCTCCTTCTCCAGAAACTTAGAATTCTTGACATTGCTGTCTACTGATGGAGCTATCGTTGTACAAATTCTAATCTGGCTGGTGGTTGGAGTGGTTAATGGTTGGCTGATGGTTAGAGTGGTTAATAGTTAGCTGGTGGTTAGTGTGGTTAATGATTGTCTGGTGGTTAGAGTGGTTAATGGTTGTCTAGTGGCTAATTGGTTGTCTAGTGGTTAGAGTTGTTAATGGTTGGCTGTTGGTTGAAGTGGTTAATGGTTGGCTGGTGTTTGGAGTGGTTAATAGTTGGCTGGTGGTTGGAGTGGTTAATGGTTGGATGATGGTTAGAGTGGTTAATGGTTGGCTGATGGTTAGAGTGGTTAATAGTTAGCTGGTGGTTAGTGTGGTTAATGATTGTCTGGTGGTTAGAGTGGTTAATGGTTGTCTAGTGGCTAATTGGTTGTCTGGTGGTTAGAGTTGTTAATGGTTGGCTGTTGGTTGAAGTGGTTAATGGTTGGCTGGTGTTTGGAGTGGTTAATAGTTGGCTGGTGGTTGGAGTGGTTAATGGTTGGATGATGGTTAGAGTGGTTAATAGTTAGCTGGTGGTTAGTGTGGTTAATGATTGGCTAGTGGTTAGAGCGGTTAATGGTTGTCTGGTGGTTGGAGTTGTTAATGGTTGGCTGTTGGTTGAAGTGGTTAATGGTTGGCTGGCGGTTAGAGTGGTTAATGGATGGCTGGAGGTTGACGATTAGCCGGTGGTTGGAGTTGTTGATGGTAATACGACAATAGTGATACGACCCCTGATGATTGTGAAGCCTTTAGACATCAGAGTCAACATGAGTATCAACACCAGGACCAAGGCTGCTGATGCGACCCCTGATGATTGTGAAGCCTTTAGCCACCGGTGTCAACATAAGTATCAACACTAGGACCACGGTTGCCGATACGACCCCTGATGATTGTGAAGCCTTTTGCCACCAGTGTCAACATGAGTATCAACACCAGTAAAAAGTTCGATTTCAACACTCCACCGGCAACAAAAACCAGTAAAAACTGGACTATATTTTGCAGTTAATAAAGTAATTATACAGTCTGAGTTCTTGCTAGAAATATTAGTGCGATTGAAAAAATAGTAGTGCAGAGAAATTTTCTGAAGAAATATTACATTCATATTAATGAAATTATATATCGATTGACAAGTAAATCATTAAATTCAAGGAAAACCGATTCAATTTGCAACATTTAGTGGTTAAACTAATCAACTGACTGATTACTAATACATTATTGAATAAGAAAAATCAGAAAAACATAAGGAGCAGGTTGCAGAATGGGTCATGAAGGATGATATCAGATATTTTTTATCGTAAAGTTGTGTATTTAATCAGGTAAGGCATTATAAAGCGAAAACACGGGCATTATGACATTGCATGAAATCTAGCTGTAGGCTGAACAATCGCCGAGAATTGTGATTTGCGACAGTCATATTAGTCTATTCAACTCTCATCGCAGTTTATAGCCTATATACGCCCAATACCCTATTACAGTTTAGTGTTCAATGTTCATAGAAATTTATACGAACGAATAAATGAAGTTTAGGCAGTCTTCTATATCTAGCTTTTTAAGCAAGTTTACGAGTCGAACTAGTAAGCTGCCATTTGGAAATGGAATGAATGTTGCGTTTAACCCAAGTGGAAATGGAAACTGTCAGTTTGAGTGTATCGCATATCATCTGAACTCTACTACCGGTACTCATTGTAACTGCACTCAGTCTGACATCAGAAGAGATGTAGTTGCTTCTTGAAATTAAATCCATCAGCGAATTCAGGTGAAATACTTGATTCATTTTTGCGATGGAAGGTGATTGGACAAAATATACATCTGACATGTGTAATGATGGAACAGATGGTGATCATATAACCCCTCTTGCTGTATCTAAAGCTTACAACGTTCAGTTTGTCATATGTTCTTCGAGAACATTTTTTGGCGTGGCAGTCGTGACTCCTGGCTGATGAATGTGAAAAATTGGATTGCCGACTACCGGTTCTCTTTCTGGGTCGTTATGCAGAAAATGAAGGTGATCATTACATCGTCTTGCAGCCGAAAGCTAAGGATTCTGTTTCAGCATTGATCAGTTCTCTTAGTGGGACCAAAAGCATATTAATTAGTTAGCCTGCTCAAGAATATACCAAATCTATAAACGTCAGTGCAGATATCGTAAAAGACAGCTTGCTAGTAGGTGATGAAGGTTCACAACCTGCAGGGGTTCCTGCAAATCAATGTGCAACTTTATCACGGAATGACTCGCAGAGTCTTACATTAGACCTTCTAGCAGTTACAAGTCAAAACTCAGACGATCTAATTGTCCGTGTTAGTGAGAATATATTCATCGTTACTGAAGAGGCTTTTCCTTCAAGATCAGAAATTTGTGGCCAGTCTGGCCAGATATCGTGTAAATCTTCGACTTTCAATGTATTATTTAGAGAAACGGTCAATCAACCTAGAGATCTAACATTCCCAATGAATAATCAACGGAGACGGTTTATTCCTACTTGGTTTGACGCTTTCCTTTCGTTGGAATGGGATGATGATCACAAGACAGTGTTCTATCATCCCTGCTGTCACGTAATCGAAAGTCCTAGAGGAGCTTCGATTGTTAAAGGCGAGTCTGCATTCATGTTGTCAGGATTCAACAATTGGAAAAAAGCTGTTGAGAAATATCGACGCACGAAACTTCACATGCACATAAAAACTGCCTGACAACATTCAGTAGCATGAAAGCAGGTGAAAATGTATTATCTAAATTGAATGTTCAGCACTGTACCGAAATGAAAATTGCACCTCGTTGCTTGAGAAGATAATATTTACAATACTACGTTACGTCGCCCGTCAAGGAATCGAGATGCAATGGCTTTATGAATCCGAAGCAAATTTCACTCAACTGCTTATTTTGCGTTCTGAAGATCTGACTGAACTAAAAGACTGGTTGCTTGGAAAAACACGTTGGACTTCAAAAGATATCTCGAACGAAGTGCTAAAGATGATGGCGAATGAATTGTTGAGAAATATTTGCAAAGATGAACGCAAGGAAACATACTACGAACTAATTGCCGACGAAACTGCAGATATTTCTCACATTGAACAGTTGGCTGTATGCATACGAGTTACCGATAGGGATCTAGCTGTGAAAGAATTTAAAAAAATACTCTATGGATACCTATAATGGAAATGCTATATATTCTGCTATTTTGGACGTTGTGCAGCGTATCGATCTCAACTTTCAAATGTGTCGGGCAATTCCACTTGATGGAGCATCAGTGATGCAGAGTGAAACCGTTGGAGTGTCTGGACGGCTTTTATTAGACATGCTAAAAGATTTCGGTCAAACAAAGGTGTTTTTAAATGTACCTTTGTCGGCTGTTCGATCGTATTTTATCACAAAGCTAAACTAGCAGAACACATGAATTTCTCACATGTAAATATTATAACTGATGCTGCAACTGAGGCTGAAGAAGCAGCTACAGTAGATTTAACGTCTAGTTCCTTAATTGTCGCTAAGCAATTTAGTTGTATAAAGTGTAATAAGATTTTTTGCACAAAGGGTAGTTTAATGCGTCACGACTTGTCAGATAAATTTAAACATAAATGCTTAGCTCCAGGCTGCTCGCGCATATTTTATCACCAAGTTAAACTAGCAGAACACATGAATTTCTCACATGCAAATATTGTAACTGAGGCTGAAGAAGCAGCTACAGTAGGTTTACCGTCTAGTTCCTTCACACTCTCTAAGCAATTCAGTTGTTTAGAGTGTGAACGGATTTTCTGTTCAAAAGGTAGTTTATTGCGACACAAGCGCAAAAGTTGTATGTCGCACAAAGTTAAACGTAAGTGCCTAGCTCCAGGATGTTCTCTTAAATTTTATAAGGAAACTGAATTAGTTAAGCATCTGCAGTCTGACCATTCTAAGCCAGTTCGCGAGAGTAAAATGTCATTTAATTCTATGGCTGATTTTCTTGAGTGGAAGGAACGTGAACAGTCGATTCATTTTGTATACTTTTATAAAGCTTGTGAAAAGCTGCTTGCATCAAATAAGTATTTGTATTTTATGTGCAAACATGATGACAACCGGAGTGCAAATAGAAAGCGCAAGACTTCTCGCAGAAACAAAAAGGGCACTGTGAAACTTGGACTGGCTTGTCACTCACGCTTGTTGTTAAAAGTATGTCAAGATACTGGTGTAGTTAGCTTAAGATACATTATAGCACATAGTAATAAATATACATTTGTGGATACTACACTTCATCCTCTTTCTATCGAAACCAAAAAATTAATCTGTAATCAACTTTCTCTAGGTATACCAGCTAAGCAGGAGCGTGATTCTATCTGTGAATCAGCTGGAAATAGGGAGAACAGGGACGACGTAAATGTGCTACGTAGAGAACACTTCATATCTCTCAGAACTATTAGAAACATGGAACGCAGGCTTGAAATAAGCAAGCGTTTGCATAGTGATGATGTGCAGTATGTAACATTTTTAGTTGATAAGCTGCGAAATGAAACGTATAACCCTGTTCTTCTCTACAAGCCTGTTGGGGATGAGATTGTTGTAGGACCTAGTGATTTAACGTTGACGTCTCTTCCGGATTTCAATTGCTTATTTATGCTCGGTATTCAAACACTGGAGCAGCTTAAATGTTTAAAGGAATTTGCAACTAAGATTCTTTGCATAGATGCCACTCACTGCACCAATCAGTATGGTTTTCAGTTGCTGAATTTGGTAGTACAAGATGAGGCTAAAACAGGATATCCTGTAGTCACTTTATTTCAAGTAAAATGAATGAACAGGTCTTACATTTTTGCTTTGCTGCCATTAAGGAGAGATACCCTGATTTAATAATTAATGCAGTAATGACTGATGATGACAATGCTCCTTGGAATGCTGTTGTCTCAGTCTTTGGCTCTACTCCTAAGCATCTACTGTGTACATGGCATGTTCTGAGAGCATGGTCTCGCAAACTTAGGAGCTGCACACTGGACACAGAGCTATATAGGGAAATGTTTACAGCACTTAGAGTTTTTCCTTATTGTAACAAACAACCTCTGTTTCATTCACTAATTAATGCTTTCAGTCAGAAATATAGTAGTACCTGCTCATCTTTTGTTGAATATTTTCTGGCCACTTAATGTATTAGAGTAGAAGTTTGAGCTATATGTTATCGAGCATTCGCTCATGGTAACACTAATACTAATATGCTGGTTGAAAGTTTTCATAATCGTCTTAAAACACATTATATGGATCGTAAACCAATTAAGAGGCTAGATGATTTACTAAATGTTTTGCTTGTTGTGGAAAGAGATGATTTTCTACGCCGCACTAAGCACATTGTTTATAATGAATCTGAGGCTTTTAATTCTCATGAATTAAAGGTTAGGCACACAAGAGGCTTAAGCATTTCTGACTGTGATATTTCTATACTTAATGTTGATAGTAGCGGTTCCATGTCACATTTTGGAAATGCAAATAGATGGGCTGTAGTATCTCAATCTAAACCTGGTGCTGTTTATGAAGTAAATTTAAATTCTCTTTGTTGCACAGTAGATTTATGTATGCAAGTATGTCTAGAGTTAAGTTGTGGTGGTCTGTGTGCACATCTGTTCACATGTCAAGATATGTCTGGAATTTGTAAGCATATACACAAAGTACAGTCGATTAGGGTTCGAGTTTGTGATTTACTCTGTAGTCGTGAATTGATATCCGAGACTGTAAGTGCTTCTTTTGATACTAATGATGTTGACAATGTTGCTGCTGATCAGATTGTGCTGTACGATGAACCTTCTGGTCCTATTTTATATAGTTCCAATACACCGGTTGTAACTTCTGATGATAAACTTATTAAGAGTATAAATAAACATTTAGAGAAGCTTAGTTCACTGCTAACAAACAGTTCTGTTAAAGAACTCTTACCTCATATTCACGGCACTTTATCTAATTTAGTCGCACAGTGGCAGAAATGGCTCTTGAGCAAAATTTTTCCCCAAATGAAAAGCTACAAAAGCAATCTGTTCAGAAACGCATGAAGCGTCTCTCAACTAAAAAACGCAAGTCGTTTCTGCCAACTTTAAGTCATACAGAAAAGAGGGCTGCTTTAAGCGCGCTCTATCAATATGAAACTCAAGCTGTTGTTGATCAAAATGATCCTTCACTTCCTCTCCAAGAACCTTTTGATAATTTTATTAATATTAATGAATACGTAAATTGCAACTATATCAGTAATACTTACAAGCAGCCAACCAAATTACTAAGTAAATCCAGCTCAAAGCTGCCTGTCAATAACACTAAGAGGAAACTCGACAAGGCTTGTGTAAGTTTAGATTTGATTGAAAGAAATTCAATAACAGTACCGTTAATGTACAATCACGATAATGTTTTACAACCAATTCTTAAAATTTATGAAAATGTGAATTGCTTAACTGATAACGCTTGTAGTGATCGTGTTCAAAATTCTGACTATAAATTGATATCTTTACTGGAATTAAAATCATTAGAGCTTAGTCTGTCACCTAAAGAAAGTACATTCTTGAGACAGCAAAGTTCTGACTTTTCTACTGGATTAATATTTGAACCTGTTATAGATACATTTATGCTAAGACTAAGCCAGATCAAATCACATGTGTTGTATCTCGGCTCAGCTGTTACTAGATTATTAGATAATGGGTTATTGAGAGTCAGTGAATGTCATAGGATATGGGAGCATTTACATCCTAAATCCAAATCCATATTTTTTTCCCATTTAATTGTTCGAATAATCATTGGGTACTATTTGCTGCTTTCATAAAAGACTTAAAGCTAATTTATTTTAATCCCATTAACATAGAACCTGGAGTAAAAGAAATGGAAATGCTTGATAAGATAAAGATTTTACTCTCTGTGCATTTTAATATTTCATCTGAAGCTTGGAAGATTTGTATCCCTGAACGAACTTTGCAAAATGATTCAGTAAATTGTCGTGCTTTTGTTGCTTTTGTTATGCGGTATGCAGACCAAATTGTCCATGCTAGAAAGATCACTGATCATATAGTTCCCTCAGAATTCAGACGTCGAGTATTCAAAGTGATAGCTGGCAATTGCTTGCAGCGTTCTCACTTCTTGGATAAAACTTGTAAAATTTGTCACAATTCCACGTCCTTTGATTGTTTGATTGAATGCCGACAATGCTTTCAGCAGTTTCATAAAACATGCCTTGGCCTATCATTCCCTGACTCTCAGTATGCTCTTGCACTTTTTGTGTGTCCCTAATCATTAAAATTTAAGTAGGCCTACATAATTCGGAAACATTTACTTACTGAGTTCATTAATATCGTTAATGTGTCGTTACTGTGGTTGAGAAAGTTTTCTAATAAAATGTTCCTAAATGTAATGTTATTTGGCTGTTGCCGACTATCATATCGTTTAATTTGTACTATATTGGTCAGTTTGTTCGCTATCTGTGATTAAGATTTTACTTGTTAAGCCTATTCAAGCTGTTTGTTAAAACTTTCGAGTTTTTGATTATTATAATTATTGTTATAACCCCTAGTCAAGTTATCTGCAGATATGTTTGATAGTTCCGTCATAATGTGTCTTAGTCTAACCTAATTGTGTATTAGTGACACTATACTAAATATGTTGATTATCTTTCATCGCAGGGTACCAGAACAATGACCTCAAATTCCGACATTTTGAGCTACTTAATATTTATACTTAGCTTCACATATTTTCTAGGTGCTAACACTAAGATTTTCTTGAATGGAGCTACAATGAGTGGGGTGGTGCCCATGATACCCCCACTTTGTGTGGATAATGCAGGATTGCTGACTGATTGATTGAGGGATTGAATGTTAGACTTATAATTGTAATCTCATGCATGTCTAATTATTTGTTTCAGTGTCAGTTAAATTAATGATTATTGATTGTTTTTTATTAATTTTTATTTTATGAAGCAGGGCAAATAAACTCGAGAAACAAAGAAAGTCAGTGGACGCCAAAGTGATTTGCAGTGTGTTTGACAGAAAGTTTTCAGAGTCAGCGTATTGAATTTATGAAAGTAAATTTGATTGTTTCATTTTGTAGCAAAGATATTAGTTGACCATATGAGACACCTGTTATTAGTGATTTCAGTGCTAATCTCTCTGAAATCTGCAAAATGCCAGGTTCAAGGAGCAATATATCCTCTCACTGTCTATTTCACATTTCTGTCAGATCCCTCTTCGGTGTTCGAGAGCATAATTAATTTAGTTAATAGTTTAGTTAAACAATTAAATAGTTATGGATTAATAAGAAATAGTCAACATGGATTTACCAGAAATAGATCTTGTCTAACAAACATTTTGAGCTTTATGGAATCCGTCACACTGCATGTTGATAACGGTAATCCAGTAGACATTGTCTATTTGGATTTTGCAAAGGCGCTTGATAAAGTGCCTTACGAGAGATTGTTTTGTGAACTTGAAGCTCATGGAGTTACTGGCTCTGTCCTGAATTGGATTTGAAGTTGGTTAACCTCCAGGAGACAAAAAGTTTGCATTTCAAATCATGACTCGGCTTGGCGCAATGTCACTAGTGGGGTTCCACAGGGTTCAGTGTTGGGTCCAATTTTATTTTTGGTTTACGTTAATGACTTAGACAACAGCATAATATCCAAAATGAGTAAGTTTGCTGATGATACCAAATTATGTAAAAATATAGGTAAATTAGAAGATATGTTATCACTTCAGAGAGATTTAGACAGTTTGCATAATTGGGCAACTACCTGGCAGATCAGCTTCAATGTTGATAAATGTACAGTTGTGCATGTAGGTCACAATAATAGTTGTAATCAATATAAACTTGGTAATGCTGAACTAAAATCATCTATTAAAGAAAAAGATCTAGGTGTCATTATTGATAATACCCTAAAATTTTCAGAGCATTGTAAATCAGCAGCAAATTGTGCTAGTCGCACTTTAGGTTTAATTAGGAGAACTATAAAAAGTCGTAATAAGGATGTAATAATTAAATTATATAAAGCATTAGTAAGACCTAAATTAGAATATTGCGTACAAGCGTGAAGACCTTTTTTAAGGAAGGATGTGGAATGTATGGAAAGAGTTCAAAGGAGAGCAACTAGAATGATTGCTGAATGTAGAGGTCAAAGCTATGAATCTAGGTTAGATGTATTAGGTCTAATTAGTTTAGAAGATAGACATACCAGAGGGGATTTAATTCAAGTGTTTAAAATAATTAAAGGTATTGACAATATCGAATGTGGAGAATTTGTCAAACTATCAGATTATGCTAGAATAAGAGGGCATAGATTCAAAATAATAAAGGTTAGATCCAGATTAGAAGATAGAAGAAACTTTTTCAGTCAGAGAGTTGTCAATATATGGAACGGGTTACCTCAGTATGTAGTAGAGGCAGAGTCAGTGAATGCTTTTAAGAATAGGCTAGATAATTATTGGAAAGAAATACATTGAATTGATAAATTGTTTGTTTGTTTTGTGTAGATAGGCTGATTAGTTGCACACCACATGAGGGTATTTGGTTTCTAGGTATTCATGGGTGTGGGTAAGGCCTGTATGTGTATGTGTGCGTAGGTGTGTGTATGTGAGTACACATGCATGTATGTCTATGTATGTTTGTGCATGTATGCTTGTATGTATTATAATGTATGACTATATATTGCGACTGGTTGATATGCCTAGTATGTAGTTGTATGCATGCTTACATATTTTTGTCTGTAAGTTCGATGTGTGTATGTGTGAGTGTATTCTATGTATACATGTATATATGTAGGTGTATGTATAAGTGTGTATGTTTTGTATGTATGTATGTGTATGTATATATATATATATATATGTATGTGTGTATGTGCATATGTATGTGTATATATGTGTGTATATGTGTATATATGTACGTATGTATATGTATGTATGTATGCATGTATGTATGTATGTTTGTATGTATGTGTATGTATGTATATATGTGCGTGCATGGGTATGTATATGTATGTGTATATTGGCATATTTATGTGGATATGGGGTATGTATGTATATATATATGCATATAAGTATTTGATAAGTGTATGTATGTTTATGTATGTGTGTACGTACATGTATGTGTGCATGCATGGATGCATAATGTACGTGTATTTGTGCATAGTTGTGTACCTGTATGTAGGTTTATATGTGAGATGGTTATGTGTGTGTATGGTTTTTTGGTGAGTGTTTAGTTTTTTCTTATGTTCTCCCTTTGAAGCCTATCAACTTGTCAAGGTTTGTATCTTCAGTTCCCTTTACAGTTTCTATGTATAGAGGTATGAAATTACATAAAAAACTGGTGTTACAGGTCCTTGTGACTTCCTTAACCAGTATAATTATTTTAAGAGTAGCACTAGCTTAAACAAGAATATGTATTAGAAAAGGAAGTTCCACGTTCCTAGAAGTAAACAAATATGGCGATATAAATAAAATAAAGTTATAAAATTTTACTTGAGTTTTACTGAGTATAAATCTCTGAATTATATTCTATATTAAATTTTTTAACAGTAGCAGAATTTAGTTAGGTTCCAGCGGCGATCTTTAATTATTTGTAAATTAATTAAACTTATATAGAATTGTTATGTTTTATTGTAGAATAAAATGAATATAAACAAATAGTAAAATAGGCTACTAATCAATCACTCCTTGATAGATTAATAGCCTATTTAGAGAGATTTAGATCATAATGGGCTACTAATACTAATGTGTGTATATATAAACACGTGTTTAGTAGCCTAAATAGGCTACTCATCAATCAAGGTTGCTAATGATGTTGTTTGTCTTAATATTTTAATAATGATCATAATTTGAATACGTCAATACATTTCATTAAATATATTATGAAGTATAAATACTTAAATATATATATATATATATATATATATATATATATATATCAATATATATTATACATAAGTGTTAAATTGTGTGTATGCTAAAAATGCTAATGTTAACGTTAGTTTCAGTCAGGATTTGAACCCCACATATACTGATTCGCGGTCAAATATCTTACCAACATCGCCACTGGCTCCAGCTAGTTATGGAGGGGAATGTAGGAAAGAGAGTTTGAAGGGATAAGATGATGGTTAAAGTAGAGAGAGTTAGAGCACAACTGACGATGGATGCTGTGATTAAGAGACATGCAAAATAGGGGATTGACTGATGATATGTTTTGGGACAGAGATTAGTGGAGAAGATCTATTCATATCCCAACCATGGCTAAATTGATATTCGAGTGAAGAAGATATGATGATGTTAAATTGTATGTATGAATATATGTACATACATATGTACCTATGTATGTATGTGTATATCTATATATATATATATATATATATATATATATGTAGCAGAGGTAAGAATCCGTGTTTATTGCATACTATCGACACTGCTTTTAATTGTTTAATTAATTGTGGGGTCGAGCCGAGAGAGCTGCTGTGAGCTCTCGCTGCTCTCTTGAAAGTTGTCCACAGATGCATTAGGCCTATACATGTAGCTTCTACTTTAAAAACTGATATGCACTGAGTTAGAGACTATGTATGTTAAATTTATCCTTATTACATTCTCAGACTCTCAGTAGTGCGGCAGCACTCGTCATCTCGGCACGGTCCACATGTGGATCATGGGGTCATAGAAAATTACCTATTGAAGTCAATCATATCAAGTACATGCAAATGCACATGTTACGCTGGAATTGAATAAATAAAATAGGATTAGCAAATATATTAAAGGGTTAGGTTTTCACCTGAAAGTCATTATCACTTTCTTCCTAAACCGAAAGAGAAAATCGAAGGAGCAATTTTTCCTTTCGGCCAAAGCAAAAGATCACCGAAAGTTAAAAATGACTGTATCTGAAGCTGAAACCGGTCGGGCTCTGATTTAAAAAGAAAAATAAACACTGTATAGGACTATTGTGGATAGGTTATTGGAGGGGATGGTTTGCTAGAAAGATGTAAGGGATAGAAGAATGAGCAGAACTGAGATAGGGGATGAATGTGGATTGTATTAGATTAATTGAAAGCATTCACTTGCCTATGTAGACTCGAAAAGAAAATCATTTTGTGCTAACCGAAAAGCGTTACATGGTAACAAAAATAACATGGATTGTTTAGTTACCCTTGAACAGTAATTTGTTATTCTGTTGTAGTCTTTAGAGGTGAGGGGCTAAAGCTACATTATAAATATAAGCTGAAACAGCAACGTTTAATTAGCGTGCTTTAGTTTCCGTAAGATTGGAATGGAAGGGAGGCGCAGGAGCCTGATGTCCGGGTTGATCTTGTTTGGTTCCATCACTCTGCTGGTTTCTGGTGCAGCGCATGGAATCACTCCAAGTGAGAAACAGGAACTCAGGTTAGGAACTGTTATTGTAATCCATCAATCAATTGATCAATCAATCAATCGATCACTCAGTCAGTCAGTCCAGTCAGTCAGTCAATCAGTCAATCAATCAATCAATCAATCAATAAATCAATCATCAATTAATTAATTAATCAATTAATTAATTAATCAACCAACTAATCAATCAATTCGTCAGTCAATCAAATTGATCAAATAATCAATCAATCAATCAACTATTTAATTAATTTATCAATCAGCCAATTAATCAATCAATCAATTAATCAATCAAATCGATCAATCAAAAGGAATTTAATGTCCAGTTTCATATGGCAATTTCAGGGATGTCTCAAACAAAGACCAAATAGCAGATTTCTGATTCTAAGTAATCCCTGTTTTACAGTTGTAGTACAGTACTACCATGATAGGGATTTCTAAATAGTGCCTACTTTTTAGAAGTCACGAAATTATGAAGAAATGGTTGGAATTTAAAATATATTTAAATATCTTGTGCATGTGATACTTACCATTGAATCATTTCCATTTGGAGGAAGATTTTCTCTCTCCTTCTTTCAAAACTTAACAAATGTAACCAGCAACCCATAAGTTGAAAAATCAGAGAACAATCTGGAAATAATTCCAATATCTCCTATGAAAATCAAATGACTTCACAACTGTTTTCTTTCGATCTTTTCATATTGCAACAAAACTAGAGATAGAGGCAACAAACTGTTGTAATTGTAAAGGATAGTAAAGAATACATGTAGGTAGCAATGCAACATTTGTGATCGTGTAGTTGTGATCTTTTCTGATTCTTGAAGCAATTAAAATTTTAATTTGGTTGTTTGTGTTGTAGGTTAAAGTCCAAAGAGATGTTCCTGCATGGCTACCACAGTTACATGGTTAGACAGGCATTGCTCTTTCTATAACAACGTCCCTGACATCATCCTTGTATGAGGAAATGAACGTTAAACCTTTATTATGATAAGTATTATTATAATTTTGTATCGGTGCGTGCAAATGATATTATGGTTGGTTTTTTAAATTTAATACCATTAGTATAATAAACGGTTTTTTTATCAGTAGTAAATATCTACATTAGATGATGTCATGATAGTCTAATGCCGTGTTATCGATACAAATAGAAAACAAGCCCAGGACCTTCCATAGTTATATGTGCTCTCTCTAATTCATATTTGCTGGATAAGGGTAGCCAATGAACCATATTTGCTGTATATCTCATGATCATTCAGGTATTCAAATGCTGGTCTACTAGGCTAGGTCTACAAGGGCTGGTACTGGCTGGTATTGGCTGGTACTAGTTGGTACTGACTGGTACTTGCTAGTATTGGCTGGTATTGGCTGGTACTGGCTGGTATTGGCCAGTACTTGCAGGTATTGGCTGGTACTGGCTGGTATTGGCTGTACTGGTTGTACTACTGGTACTACTGCTGTATTGGCTGCTGGGTATTGGCTGGTACTGGTTGGTACTGACTTGGTACTTGCTAGTATTGGCTGGTATTGGCTGGTATTGGCTGGTACTGGCTGGTATTGGCCGGTACTTGCAGGTATTGGCTGGTACTGGCTGGTATTGGCTGGTACTGGTTGGTACTACTGGTACTTGCTGGTATTGGCTGGTGTTGGTGGGTACTGGCTGGTACTGGCTGGTACTGGTTGGTACTGATTGGTACTTGCTAGTATTGGCTGGTATTGGCTGGTACTGGCTGGTATTGGCTGGTATTGGCCGGTACTTGCAGGTATTGGCTGGTACTGGCTGGTATTGGCTGGTACTGGTTGGTACTACTGGTACTTGCTGGTATTGGCTGGTGTTGGTGGGTACTGGCTGGTACTGGTTGGTACTGATTGGTACTTGCTAGTATTGGCTGGCATTGGCTGGTACTTGCAGGTATTGGCTGGTACTGGCTGGTATTGGCTGGTACTGGTTGGTACTACTGGTACTTGCTGGTATTGGCTGGTGTTGGTTGGTACTGGCTGGTACTGGTTGGTACTGATTGGTACTTGCTAGTATTGGCTAGTATTGGCTGGTATTGGCTGGTACTGGCTGGTATTGGCCAGTACTTGCAGGTATTGGCTGGTACTGGCTGGTATTGGCTGGTACTAGTTGGTACTACTGGTACTTGCTGGTATTGGCTGGTGTTGGTGGGTACTGGCTGGTACTGGCTGGTACTGGTTGGTACTGGTTGGTACTTGCTAGTATTGGCTGGTATTGGCTGGTACTTGGCTGGTATTGGCCGGTACTTGCAGGTATTGCCTGGTACTGGCTGGTATTGGCTGGTATTGGCTGGTACTGGTGGTACTGACTGTACTGGCTGGTATTGGCTGGTGTTGGTGGGTACTGGCTGGTACTGGTCGGTACTGATTGGTACTGATTGGTACTTGCTAGTATTGGCTGGTATTGGCTGGTACTGGCTGGTATTGGCCGGTACTTGCAGGTATTGGCTGGTACTGGCTGGTATTGGCTGGTACTGGTTGGTACTGACTGCTACTGGCTGATACTGGCTGGTACTGGCTGGTATTGGCTGGTATTGGCTGGTACTGGCTGGAACTGGCTGGTACAGGCTGGTACTGGCTGCTCCTAAGGCGCAACTACAGTGCTTGGACTCGTCACTGATGTGCTTTCAAGACGAGAAACAGAAAAACTTAAACATACTGCTAGCCATTTTGCGGGCCAGTAGCATCAATTATTAACTTTTTCAATCTCGGAGCTTTTTCCATAGTTCGATTGATTATGTATTTTACACCTCAGTGCACCTTCTGAGTCCTTCTCTTATGTAAATCATTTGATAAGAAAAAAGGCTGTTAGACTTCGCTTAACTTTATAATTTTCTAAAGTAATAAATTATTTATTAGTAATGTAATAATACTAACTAATTTAGAGTTAATAATTTTATATTGCTTTTGAATTTTCTAGACTTCACTTCATTTTATAATTGTCTGAAGTTCAAGTAAAGTTAGGCAAAGTCTGACCTCTATTTTTGAAGTTAAATTTAAAAACATAAAAGTTTTTATGTATTGTTTTTGCTTTCTGCTTAGAACAATGCCTACCCAGCAGATGAGCTGATGCCACTGTCGTGTAAAGGAAGGTTTCGCGGTGTGGAGGCGAGTCGTGGGGACATCGATGATGCTCTGGGAAAGTTAGTAGTCGCAATACCAAATAATCACGTTTAAAAAACACGGTAAAATAAAAATCACTCAAAAAGGCATATTTTATATCTTTCATCAAGTTTTGTTGACTAGTTGCTATGTTACTCCTCTCTTGTTATCTTTCATTAGGATCGGTTGAGAAGTTACTCCTATCTTGTTATCTTTCATCAGGATTGGTTGATAAGTTACTCCTATCTTGTTATCTTTTATCAGGATTGGTTGATAAGTTACTCCTATCTTGTTATCTTTCGTCAGAATTGATTGAGAAGTTACTCGTGTCTTGTTATCTTTCATCTGGCTTTACTGATAAGTTACTCCTATCTTGTTATCTTTCTGTGGCTTGACTGATCAGCTGTCATGTGCTTGTAGATTTGTTATTCATTTATTCTGAAATGACTGTTTCTATTGAAGTTTTATGACGGACGACTTATCTTCGAGACTGCTCTGCAAGTTTCAGATTTTTTGTGTTCAAAACTGGTAAGGCTAATGTTAACGTCAGTTTCCTCACTCATAAGCGATGTCAGGGACGGGTGAGCCCAGGATTTATATGATCAATCTTATTACTATTTGCAGTTCATTTTTTTATTTAGTTAAGTTTGCACAAAATTTTGCCCTGACATTTTGATTACATTGTATATCTACGTTCTGAATATATTTATAGACATGTATTTATATATATTTATGATAAACATACATGTATATGTATAATTTTGTATATATGCGATCTACAATTCAGCATATATAATCTATGATAACCATATAGACATGTATATATATATATATATATATATATATATATATATATGCATATATACATGTGTATATATGTGTATCTGTGTATACATGTATATATATATATATATATATATATATATATATATATATATATATGTATATATATATATGTATATATATATGTATATATATATATATACATGTATACACATGTATATACATGTATATATACATGTGTATATATATATGTATATGTATATATACATGTATATATACACGTGTATACACTATATATACATGTATATATATAAAATTTATATGTATACATGTATATATAATTATATATATATATATATATATATATATATATATATACATACATATATATATATATATATATGTCTATTGCAGTTTTTCACTTACTCTTATTGACACGCTGGACACATTGCTGGTAAGTTTTTCTGACAATTTTATTTCCTCTTTCCAAGTGTTCTTTATGTTGCATACATTTATCCCTCATCCTGAAATTTCTACATAGTTGAATATAACGAAATCTCAGAACTGTTTGAACAGTAAAGAGCAGAATAATTCTACCAAGGATGACGTCCCTGACATCATCCTTGTATGAGGAAACGGTCGTTAAACCTTTATTTTTATTATTACCAATGACCATCAGATATTTAATCCTGCGTCCATCATCGTAGTAAATATTTTATGCCTTATGTCTGCTTTTGAAGTAATACGCAGTTTTTGATTGTTCTTGTCCTTCATTTAACAATCTTCAAGAGCATGACCTTGTTAGAGCTTTAGGTCATCTGTTGCAATACGTTGCCTACTATTTCTGCGGTATTGCAGTTTAATGCTGCGGTATCGATGTGCAATGTGTTTGTGCTGTGCGTTGTTTATGTGAGTAGTGCTAGGTGATTTATGTAATATGCTATGTGTAATGTGTTTGTGCTATATGTTGGCTACGTGTAATATGTTTGTTCCATATGGTAGTTATGTTTACTGTGCTAAGTGGTTAATAAATTTATGTGTAATATGCTCTATGTTTAATATGTGATTTGTGATAATTATATATCTCTAGTGAACTGCTGATTGGCTAGTCCATGGCTCACATTCCTATTCATTTAGTGAATGTGCTATGTGTAATGTGATATGTGTAATGTGATATGAGTAATGTGCTATTTGTAATGCACCTAGCACTTTTCTCTGACTTTTCCCATCCAACAAACGTCCACGAACTCAGACCAACACGTAAACCTCTCATTCCGCTAGTACCCTTCCTTGACTGACTACCCGGATTTTGGCTTGCACCGTTTATGGACCCCTCACTCTGCTCATCGGCTTTGATTTGGTTCTACAGCACTCAATGTTGTCATGGACAATAGTAACACTCTAATCGCATTGTTGTTGTTGTTGTAATGTGCTATGTGTAATGTGCTGTGTAATGTACTAGGTGTATTGTGCTAAGTGTAACATGCTATGTGTAATGTTCTATTTGTAATGTGCTATGTGTAATGTGCTATGTGTAATGTGCTACATGTAACGTGCTATGTGTAATGTGCTATGTGTAATTTGCTACGTGTAATGTGCTATGTGTAATGTGCTAGGTGGTAGGGGAGGTAGAGGAGTTTGAGAGGGCTGTACGGCTAGTGACTCGTTCTGTGACGTTTGACACTGACATCGTTGTGTCTGTCTTTGAAACTAACATCAGAGTGCTCGGGTAGGTCAATCAATGTCAATCAGTCAATCAATCAATCATTCCGTCTCTCTGTCGATCGATCGATCGATTGGTCGATCGGTCAGTTGGTCGACTAACCAATCAATTAATCTGTCAATCAAGCTGTCAGTTTTTGAGATAATAAAGCACAACTACAAGGCCAATGTTAACGTCAGTTTCATCGATCGAAAGTGATATTAGTGATGGGCTTACCCAGGATTTGAACTCGCATATACTGATCCGCGGTTGGATGTCATACCGACATCGCCACTGGCTCCAGCCTAGAATAGAATACTTGGAATCAATCATACAAATGTCAGAGTGTTTTGTTAGGTTATTTCTATTAGCAAATTAATCATTCAGTCTCATCCAATCCTATAGCAGAATACTTTGGTAGGAAAATTTGATCAGTTAAATATATTTGATCAGTGGGTTGTATACTGTACGTCCTCTGTTACTAAAGAATAACTTGGGTTTATCAACCGATTGTATATTGATTTATATCGGGTGCTTTAAATGTTTGATTGATTTCTAGATGATGGTCGGCAGCCTAACATTATACACTGAGTCTGGTTGTGATATTTTACTTGTTATAGGATTGATTGATTGATATTGATTGATTGATTGATTGATTGATGTAGTGGTCTTCTGGATGGACATATGATGATAGATCGTTCTAAACAGGGCCTTCATTATTAGTAGTTTGAATAATTTTATTGCTTGATTAATTTATTGATTGCGTCTCCGTGTTGAGTCCAGGTCGTTTGAAGAATTGACCAATCGGTGACTGCACCTCTCGTTGAAGGCAACTAAAGCACTAAGATCCATACCAGCGTCAGAAAGGGCATTCGGTTGGTGAGCGCTTAGGCTCCAGAATTCCTACTAAAATTTAAACGAATAGAAAAGTCTCAAATAGGAGATTGATGATATGATGTAGGATAGAGAGGATTTGAGACAGTCCATTCTTATCCCGACCCTAGTTAAACTGGCATTCAAGGGAAGATGATGATGATGATGATCAGTGATTGATGATTGATGATTGATTAGAAAATTGACGGATTGATTTATTGACTGACTGATTTTTAAACTGAATGTTGATTGATTGAGCGATTGTTTGATTGATTGATGATGGATGCAGTGGTCTCCTGAGTTGTCATATGATGGCAGAGCATACTAAGCAGAGATTGATCGATTAGTAGATTAATGAGATGATTTATTGATTGATTGATTGATATAGTGGGCTATTGGGTGGACACTTGATGGCAGAGCATGCTAAACAGAGGCTGGGCGTGATGAGTTGGTATAATGGAGAGCTGTTAACCATGGCCAGGGATCTGGGTGATAGGCTTCTACCAGCATTTAACACTTCCACGGGAATACCATTCCCTAGGGTAAGTGATAGGCTTCTGTCAGCATTTAACACTTCCATGGGAATACCATTCCCTAGGGTAAGTGATAGCCTTCTACCAGCATTTAACACTTCCACGGGAATACCATTCCCTAGGGTAAGTGATAGGCTTCTACCAGCATTTAACACTTCCACGGGAATACCATTCCCTAGGGTAAGTGATAGGCTTCTACCAGCATTTAACACTTCCACGGGAATACCATTTCCTAGGGTAAGTGATAGGCTTCTACCAACATTTAACACTTCAACAGGGATACCGTTCCCTAGGGTAAGTGATAGGCTTCTACCAGCATTTAACACTTCAACAGGGATACCATTCCCTAGGGTAAGTGATAGGCTTCTACCAGCATTTAACACTTCCACGGGAGTACCATTCCCTAGGGTAAGTGATAGGCTTCTACCAACATTTAACACTTCCACGGGAATACCATTCCCTAGGGTAGGTGATAGACTTCTAACAGCATTTAACACTTCAACAGGGATATCATTCCCTAGGGTAGGTACATCAACTGTTGCCTAACCTAATGCATTGTAACTATATATATAATAACTATATAAAGATGCTAAACTAAAGATTGGATAAATCTTAATTTAACTAAATTTAATTGAATAAATTAAATATTTGTTGAATGTATCTCCCTGAGTCTTAACTATATTGAATCTACGAGTGGTTGGTTTTTGGATTATCAAGATTATCGAAGATGATATCATGCGCTCTACTGCCGAAATTGCACCAATTTTGAATGGTTTTGAATATTTAATGTTTGGCTATTTGACTGTAAGGCCTATCCACGCTGATATCTTGCACTGTTCAGGTGAACCTGCGCTACGGAGTGAAGCACGAGATGTCTCGCACTGGTAGTGAGAGAGACACGTGTACAGCCTGTGCGGGCAGCATGATACTAGAGTTCTCTGCACTCAGTCGTCTCACTGGAAACAAGATATACGAGGTACAGCTCTCAGTCGATCTAATTACCTCTCTGTTAGTCAATTTAGCAATCAATTCAACATCATCATCATCATTTATGAGGAAACTGACGTTAAACCTTGAATTTTATTATTACTGTATTGTATTATATTGTATTTTACTGCATTAAATGGTATTGTGTTGTGTTTTATTGTAGTATATTTTTTGTTACATTGTAATGTATTGTATTGCATCATACTTCATTGTAGCCTACTAGAGAGAGGGAGAGAGAGAGAGAGAGAGAGAGAGAGATATGTGTCTATTTCAGCATCAACACCAAATCACTGACAAATACAAATAAAAATAAACGTTTAGAAGAAATAAAATAAAAATTTCTCAGAAACACTGGTTATCAAGCAGTCTGTAAAAACTAAAACAACGGCTGTATACTATACATATGCTATATAGCACATATATATACTGCATATCTGTAGGAGAAGGCGTCTAAGGCGATGGACTATTTGTGGAAGTCAAGGCACAGGGCGAGTGATCTGGTGGGAACAGTTATCAACATACACAATGGGGACTGGGTCAGACGAGGTGGGCTGCTGTGCTCTAACTAAATATAGATAAGTTCGGGGAGAGGTAGCCCCTCTCGCTGTAAAATTTGTAAACGTGTAAAGGTTGCTTTTCCCCGTGCTATGTCCAGGTTGCTTGAAGAATAGACCAACCGTATAAATATGCGCGTGTCATAGAAGGCAACATAAAAACAAGATCCAAACCAACGTCAGAAAGGGCATTCGGTTGGTGAGCGCCTAGGCTCTAGAAATTGCTACAAAATTTTAGCGAATGGAAAAACTTCAAAAAGATGGTCTATTCGTATCCCGACCCTAGTTCCATGGGATTTAAGGGAAGATGGTGATGATGATGATGTAAAGGTTGCTTTTATTGTTTGGTTGCCAATTAATAAGTCTTTGATTTCCGTCCTTATGTAAGCTTCTGAACATGTTTTAAGTAGATGTTGGATCCGCCGCTTCCACTGGGCCTTAACAATGTGTACCTACAACATCATCATCATCATCTTCCCTTAATCTCAGTTTATCTAGGGTCGGGATACGTATAGACTTTCTCCAGTCCTCCCTGTCCCACACCATGTCATCAGTCAATCCCCTATTTTTCATGTTCTTCTTAATTATCGCATCCCACGTCAATTGTGGTCTACCTCTCTCTAGCTTAACGTCCAGCTCTTCCCTCCAAACTCTCTTTAATACATTCTCATATGTACCTACTACCTCTGTCATATATTGTACCATGATAATTTTTATTTGTCAACGAGTTGAAAGTGTCTTCGTTTAGCAAAATCTATTGATAATAAGATTTCTTTGTTGTGTCCTGGCCCATGAAAGATAGACAAACTGTAAATTGTATGTATCATAAAAGACCTCTGAGGAAGAGCTGACGAATACAAAGAGAAACGACTTCTGACGTCATTTGTTCTCAAGCTATGAGCAGCATTAAAGTGTGGCCAGAGTTGTTGGAGCTTGAGGAATACTAATAAGAATACGAGTATGAATATATGCTTTTGGTCTGCTATTTAACAGAATAGTTGTGTGAGAGCGAGAGATATTAATAATATAGAAGGGGGATTTATATCTCCTCAGATTGAGTATTATTAATGAACATTGATAATAACGATAATCGACATCGTCACTGGCTGGAGCCAGTGACGATGTCGATTAGATATTCGTCCTCGGATCTGTGCTCAATCTTGGATGTGCGGGGTTCAATCCCTGGTCGCCCGTCACTGATATCGCTTTTGATAGAGGAAACTGACGTTAACACTAGCTTTTGCTTTTACATACTTAATTGTTTAGGTTGTGCTTATCACTGTGTATGTTTATAGTCAGTGGTATAGAGGTTGATGTTGTTGTTATCATATAGACAATGGTATAGGAGCTGATGTTGTTGTTGTTATCATATAGACAGTGGTATAGGAGCTGATGTTGTTGTTGTTATCATATAGACAGTGGTATAGGAGCTGATGTTGTTGTTATCATATAGACAGTGACATAGAGGCTGATGTTGATGTTGTTATCATATAGACAGTGGTATAGGGGCTGATGTTGTTGTTGTTATCATATAGACAGTGGTATAGGGGCTGATGTTGATGTTGTTATCATATAGACAGTGGTATAGGGGCTGATGTTGATGTTGTTATCATATAGACAGTGGTATAGGGGCTGATGTTGATGTTGTTATCATATAGACAGTGGTATAGGGGCTGATGTTGTTGTTGTTATCATATAGACAGTGGTATAGGGGCTGATGTTGATGTTGTTATCATATAGACAGTGGTATAGGGGCTGATGTTGTTGTTGTTATCATATAGACAGTGGTATAGGGGCTGATGTTGTTGTTGTTATCATATAGACAGTGGTATAGGGGCTGATGTTGTTGTTGTTATCATATAGACAGTGGTATAGGGGCTGATGTTGATGTTGTTATCATATAGACAGTGGTATAGGGGCTGATGTTGATGTTGTTATCATATAGACAGTGGTATAGGGGCTGATGTTGATGTTGTTATCATATAGACAGTGGTATAGGGGCTGATGTTGATGTTGTTATCATATAGACAGTGGTATAGGGGCTGATGTTGATGTTGTTATCATATAGACAGTGGTATAGGGGCTGGTATAGACTCATACTATGAGTATCTACTGAAGGCGTACATCATGCTTGGAGATGAAACGTTTCTCAATAGATTTAATCGGGTGAGTAGCACTAAATACATGTTCTCAATGAAGAGTGTTTTTATAGTGCCAGACTTAAATGGTAGGTAATTTTAGTCTTTGGTCATCTTAGTTATAGTATTTGACAATATAATTGATTTAACGAAAATATGAAGAAGATTACTGTTAGTGGACTCAAGGTTTTATTAATTGTTTCTTGGTTGATTTATTGAAAACCTAGTGAGTAATAGTGAAGTACTTATGTTTCGAATTAATTGATTGATTTACTGTTTGATTTGTTGTAACACGCAGAGCTCTGTAAAGTTTATAATTATTTTAATTATTTGATTTAGATTTAATTATGATTATTTGGTGACTATTTGAATGTTGAGGGGATCGGGGATTGGTTGGCTCAGTCGAGATTGAGATGATATGAGCATATTGTGAGAAAGACAGATGAGGATGTAGTAAAGATAGCTTGGAGGGAAAAGAACTGGATGTTAAGCTAGAGAGAGGTAGACCACAATTGACGTGGGATGCGGTAATTAAGAAGGACATGAAAAATAGGGGATTGACTGATGAAATGGTGTGGGACAGGGTGGACTGGATAAAGTCTATTCGTATCACAACTCTGTTTAAACTGGGATTTAGGGGAAGATGATGATGATTTGATTTTGATTTAATTGTTTAATCTATTTACGTGCATTGATAAGATGTATGTAGGATGTGTCCGTATGATGTGATTTCTTTATTATATATTTTGGATTATTTTGGTTCTTATAAAAATATTCTCTTTTTCATAAGTTGTGGATTGATTGATTACTTAATTGATTGATTTGTTGAATGATTGATTGATTGTAGCACTACAGGGATGTAACAAAATACATAAGTAACGGATTGATTGTAGCACTGTTGGACTAACAATCTGTGGCTATAATGAAATACATAAGTAACGATTGATTGATTGATTATAACGCTATGGGGCTATAATGAAATACATAAGTAATAGATTGATTGATGGATTGATTGTAGCACTACAGGGCTAAAGTGTATAAGTATCGGGTTGATTAATAGATTTATTGTCGACAGCTATAATGAAATACAAAATTAATGGATTGATTGATTGATTGTAGCACTACCGGGTTATAATGAAGTACATAAGTAATGGTCCACTTAATGATTGACTGATTGATTGATTGATTGATTGCAGCACTACCGGGCTATCATGAAGTACATAAGCAATGAATTGATTGATTGATTGCAACACTACTGGGCTATCATGAAGTACATAAGCAGTGGCCCACTGATTGATTGATTGATTGCAGCACTACCGGGCTATAATGAAGTACGTAAGCAACGGATTGATTGAAGGATTGACTGATTGATTGATCGTAGCATTACCGGGCTATAATGAAGTACATAAGCAACGGCCCCCTGATGGTGGATGTTCACATGCACAAGCCGTACACGCAGTCTCGTAACTTCATGGACGCTCTGCTCGCGTTCTGGCCTGGTCTACAGGTGCTCAAGGGTGACCTCAAGTCAGCCATTGAGCTGCACGAGATGTTGTACCAGGTCATGCAGCGACACAACTTCCTGCCTGAGGTTCGATTCTCTACTCATCATCATCATCATCATCATCGTCATCGTCATCATCATCAACATAATCATCGTCATCATCATCATCATCATCATCTTCCCATAAATCCCAGTTTAACCAGGGTCGGGATACGAATAGATTTTCTCCAGTCCTCCCTGTCCCACACCATATCATCAGTCAATCCCCTATTTTTTGCACGTCCTTCTTAATTACTGCTTTAGTTAGGTTCGATTATCTACTCCTCTCATAAAATAACTATTCTCTACTCCTCTCATAAACTAACTATTCTCTACTCCTCTTATAAAATAACTATTCTCTACTCCTCTCATAAAATAACTATTCTCTACTCCTCTCATAAAATAACTATTCTCTACTCCTCTCATAAAATAACTATTCTCTACTCCTCTCATAAAATAACTCCTTGAAAACTGTACTGATATCACCTACGCCCGAAAACGGCATTGGGTTGGTGAGCGCCTAGGCTCCAGAAATTGTTATAAAATTTTTATTCCTGATCCTGGTTAAACTGGGATTTAAGAGAAGATGAAGACGGCGATGATGATACGGATATCACCAAATACAGGTACCATCATATACTGACAAAATAATAGTTGATGGCTGGTCGGTAAGATACTAGACTGCAGAGCAGTAGGTGAGGGGTTCAAGTCCTGGGCTCACCCGTCACTGACATCGCTTTCGAGTGAGCAAACTGACGTTAACCTTAGCTTTTTAGCTTTTTGCATAATTTTTGCATTCAAAGGCAAATTTCAGCAAACACTGATGCCATCCTGTGCCAATGAAACAAAATACAGGACATTAATTACTTATGTATTTCATTATAGCCCTGCAATCAATCAACCAGTCAATCAGTGAATCAATGAAGATATGAATCTTACCTCTACCATTAAGTAAGCTCTAGACTTTGTGGAGCATACACTATATATCAAATACAGAGATCTTTTTACGAATTGAATTCCTGATGTGCTATAATAACTTAGAAGTGTGTGCAAAATTGTAGGCCGAAATTAATCACAATTCTAATTATGAATAATGCATAGATTATTAGTAACTGAAAGCGTATTTGTTTTTGTAAAAAAATTCTAGCTGAAGACGTAGCTTGTTAGTGAGTGTGGCGTGAAGAAATAGCTTGTTAGTGAGTGAGTCATGATTTTTGAATGGTAATGTTTAGAATGGATCTACTATATCTAAAGAACACCCAGATGAAAGAAAGATAGCATATTGAAATGTGATGGACACCTTATTGATGTTGAAGAAGTTCTATTTTATCTGACTGCACCGTTTAAGTCTTTATTTCTCGTAAACATATGCCAATTGGTTTTGGATACAGGGTGAGTAAAAAAAAGTGATAACACCTGCAAAAAGTTTGAATATCTCAGGCTATTGTTAATATTTTCAAATCAAACTTATACCACTTACTAAAGAACTAATTTTTGATGAGGTGGCCAATTTTCATCCATTTTAATACATAGATTGGCCAGTTATGAAAGTTTCAGCAGAGCAACCCCCCCGTTTTGAAATGTACTGTAAATGAAAACTATATTTTATTTTATTTTTTAGGCCCTGAAAAGGGTCATTGTGGTGATACAGAAAGAACCAGTTGTATCTGCTGTCATTACTGACTATTCGATATGCTTTCCTCCAGCTGCTACGCCGGACTGCAGTAGCTTTCGGAACGCTAGGACAGCCTTGTTGATTCCAGTTTGGAGCAGCATCTCCCAAATTGATGGTAGCACTTTCTGCAGTTCTGTCTTGTTTTTAGGCTACGACGGGTGATTCTGATAGAGATGCAGCATGGTTCCCCAGCCATGATAATCCAGAAGATTTTGATAGGGAGAGTTTGGAGGCCATTCAGTTTTTTTGATGAAATGCGAATTTCTCTCGCTGATCCATTCTTGTGCATGATGAGAAGCATGAGCCGGAGCACCATCCTGTTGAAAGATGAAACCAATTGGTAGAAGAGTATTGCAATCACCAACAGCTTGGAAAGTAAAGCATTGACGTAATACTAAGCGTTCAACTTTTCCTTCTCGCCAATGAAGTGAAATTTGCCATTGCCGTTGTAGCAAACGCCATTTTTAGGTAAAAATGGGGGATTGCTCTGCTGAAACTTGTATAACTGCCCAATCTATGTATTAAAATGGATGAAAACTGCCCACCTCATCAAAAATTAGTCTGTTAGTAATTGGTAAAAATTTGATTTAAAAATATTGACAATGGCCTGAGATATTCAAACTTTTTGCAGGTGTTATCACTTTTTTTACTCACTCTGTATATATATATATATATATATATATATATATATATATATATATATATATATATATATATTATATATATATATATATAGTATATATGATATATATATATATATATATATATATATATATATATATATATATATATATATATATATATATATATATATATATATACTGTATATACATGTATAATTATATTTAAATGAGGAAATTGATGTATTGCCTTTATTATTATTATATATTATTATCTTTAGAGAATGAAATATACGTTAAACTTTTATTTGTATTAGAAATGATTATTTTAGGTGAGGAAATGGACGTTATATCTGAATTGTTGTTATGATTATTAACATGATTATAATGTATATGAATGATTGCTTGTAGGCCTTCACGACAGAGTTTAGAGTTCACTGGGCCAATCATCCTCTGAGACCAGAGTTCGTAGAATCGACTTACTTCATCTATAAGGTATTCTCTACAGTGCAGTGTCAACACAGATCATCATCATCATCATCGTCGTCGTCGTCGTCATCATCATCATCATCATCATCATCTTCTTCCCTTAAATCCCAGTTTAACCAGAGTCGGGATACGAAGAGACTTTCTCTAGTCCTCCCTGTCCCACACCATATCATCAGTCAATCCCAAATTTTTCATATCCTTCTTAATTACCGCATCCCAAGTCAACTGTGGTCTGCCTCTCACTAGCTTAACATCCAGCTCTTCCCTCCAAATGCTCTTTACTACATCCTCGTCTCAACACTGATAATCGTTTAAATATTATTTAATCAATTATCAACATCATCGTCATCTTCCCTTAGATCCTAGTTAGGTCGGGATATGAATAGACCTTCAGTCCTCTCTGTCCCATACCATAGCATCAGTCAATTCCATATTTTTCAAATGTTAGTCGAGGCATATTGATAATTTATTCAGCCTGTATTTATTAATTTATATTGTATTTATAAAGTACCTCTTTGTATTTTTATGTCACAGTAACGCTAATGGCAAATGAATAGTAAAGTATTAGTAATTATTAGAAAGATCACAGCCGCTGTGGTAGCTGGACTTCTATTTCATCAACCCTTCTTCCCATTGTGTAGAAGTCGTCATCACTGGCTATTAGTGTATTGTAATGTATTGCATTGTATGTAAAGTAATGTATTATACTGTGTAGTATATTGTATTGTATTATGAATTGTAGTGTATTATATTATCTAGTTTAATGTTTTGTAGTATGTATTTTTATTTTGGTTAATTTTATTATCTATTGTAATGTATTCCATGATGTAAATTGCAATATTGTAATGTAATGTGAAATATGTAATCTCCAGGCTACAGGGGACCCGTACTACCTGGAGGTGGGTAAGTTGTAATATGTATTGTAATGTATTATGTAATGTGTAATCACCAGGCTACAGGGGACCCGTACTACCTGGAGGTGGGTAAGTTGTAATATGTATTGTAATGTATTATGTAATGTGTAATCACCAGGCTACAGGGGACCCGTACTACCTGGAGGTGGGTAAGTTGGTTATGGACAACCTAGAGCAGCATGCTCGTGTACCGTGTGGCTTTGCTTCCATCAAAGATGTGACCACCAGCAGACACGAGGATCAGTGAGTGATGCATTTATATAGAGTCTGTAAATAAAAGATACTGGTGTTTTGTTATATCTATATAGAGTCTGTAAATAAAAGATACTGGTGTTTTGTTATATCTATATAGAGTCTGTAAATAAAAGATACTGGTGTTTTGTTATATCTATATAGAGTCTGTAAATAAAAGATACTGGTGTTTTGTTATATCTATACAGAGTTTGTGAATTTAAGATACTGGTGTTTTGTTTTTTCTGTATATATAGTCTGTAAATAAAAGATACTGGTGTTTTGTTGTTTCTGTATATATAGTCTGTAAATAAAAGATACTGGTGTTTTGTTGCAATGGACTATAATGCTTTAGGATTTATTATAGTTATAAGCTGTAATTAACATAACATTACAGAGTCAGGAAGCAATTATATGCTTGTTTAAGACTCATCAGGCTCTTAACTAAAACCAATTCATGTAAATCAAATCTTACAGACTTCATGTCAACATGTGAATTTATACGTAGCCTATATATAACACTGAACATGCAGTTAGCTTCTAATTTACATGTTCTTATGTTTATCATATTTATTTTTTAAAAGCATTCACTGATTCTGCTTCCACAACTTCGCTTGGCAAACTATTCCAAGCATTTAAAACTCTCTGACTAAAGAAAAATTTCCTTAAATCTAGTCTACTTATACATTTACTAGCTTATAATATGTCCCCTTGTGTTTTCTGTTGTTTTGATAAATTAAACCAAATACTATGGTTAACTTTGCTGAAGCCTTTGAGTATCTTAAAAACTTCTATTAAATCTCCTCTAGTTCTTCTCTCACTTAAAGAGGTTAATCCTACGAATTTTAATCTATTCTCACAACTAAGTTTTTGACAGTCAAATACCAGCCTTATTGCTCTGGCTTGTACCCTTTCTAATTTATCGATATCTTTCTTAAGATGAACGCAGTATTCAAGTTTGGGCCGCACAAGAGCCTTATATAGCCTTACCACAATATCTTTATTTCTACATGCAATTGTTCTTTTAATCATTCTTAATACACAATTAGCACTATTTACAACTTTATTACAATTTTCAGTAAATTTAAAAAAGCTATCCACAATGACTCCTAAATCCCTCTCAGTGTTTGTGGATTTTAAATGTATATTAAAAATGTATATTGTTTGATGGCTTGTAAATGTCTATATTTTCATTTTTTGTGTAAATGTTTAGATAGAATTGTGACTTAGCTAACTGCTTTCTAATCAGATTAATTTGTAATTTATATTCCTTTCTTTTAGTTTGTTCATTAATTCTGAGATAAATTTTTATTTCGGTTGATTTTGCATTATACATGTATATATCATTAATGAGTTATAGACGGTGGTCAGCTAGATAAGATGTGTATCATCTTCCCTGACGGCCGTCGTTCTGGTGTTTATAGACTGTTCGACACACTGTGTTCCTGGGAATTTTTTAAACTTTATTTCAGTTAAATGTTTATTTCTGTTTGCATTTGTCAGTGATTTGGTGTTGATGCTGAACTAAACACATATCTCTCTCTCTCTCTCTCTCTCTCTCTCTCTCTCTCTCTCTTAGTTTAATATTGTTCAATGTATACTGAATTTCTAAATTATTATTTCCTATATGCATAACTCTACATTTCTCAGCATTGAACTCCATTAGCCAATCCCTAGACCAGTTGTGTAACATTTTTATATCATACTTTAAAGTCTCAGCATCTTCAATGTCTTGGTGTAATATAATGGTGCTTGGTGCTGTTATGATTTTAAACCTTTTGTACCTGTGATTGTTCCTTACTGGCTTCTACTCTTCCGTTTTCAAACTTACAGAAATGGAATTTAATATGTGTTTTGCTAACCTAATATTGTTTACGCTATGTTAATAATAATAATAATATGACATGTTTTTCATAGTGACACATACTTTGTACAGTTTTTGTTTTGCTTGATGGCATTTTATTAGTTGATACATTAAAATCTGTAATTAATTGATTGATTAGTTGACTGATGGCATTGATGCATTAATTGAATGCGTATTGAAGGACTTTATTTATTTAGTGTATGCGTTAATCCAAGTATCTGCCTCACTGTATGACAGCTTAGTGTCGTCAGACCACTCGGCAGGCTGGTTAAAGAGCACTCCTCAATGATATGTTTCATGGCTTGAGATTGGCCGCTGTCACAAAGTGGTGAATCATGACTTGCCTAGGAACAACTTCCTCTATGGAAATCAATTCCTGAATGCGCTTGAGATTGATTCTAAACTAGATGGTGGTTTCTTACATCAACAGCCGACCACTCTGACCTCCACTGAGATATAGACGCCAAAAAGGGTTACACCGCAGCTGCATCTCTCAAACATGATACCGAGATTTGAGTCACTTGGTTGGAGTATTTGACAGATATCGTAATAGAGGAAGGGCTTGATTTTCACGGACCCTCTGCAGTTGTTTTAATGTTATTTCTCTACCACGAATATGAGGCGGTACTATGTTACAAAGAACCGGGAGCCATGACGTCGGAGTTGACTTGCTTGTTTCAGAGAGTATCGCATGGAGACGTTAAAACGTGAATCGTTGAGTTTGTATGAGGTGAAATTTCTTATGATGGACAACAGTATTCAGCAACCGAATAGCACAGTGCAATAGCTGACATTCTTAGTGTAACTGCATTGCCCCATATTGTTCCCATCGATTTCAGCAGCAAACTATTATCTGACTTTATTTTTAGTTTAGTTTCACTCCGATGTTAATTGTACGACAGCTAACGATCCAACGTTACTCCAGGATAGACCTGGAAATGATCAAAAGGCTGCTGTGTACCATCCATACTCATATTGAGCTTATACGTAGCCTTAGCATTATGAAGATGGCGCACCTTGTGACTGTCTTAGTGTGCTCATTTCTCTAGATATCCTAGAATGTGACTGTCTTAGTGTGCTCATTTCTCTAGATATCCTAGAATGTGACTGTCTTAGTGTGCTCATTTCTCTAGATATCCTAGAATGTGACTGTCTTAGTGTGCTCATTTCTCTAGATATCCTAGAATGTGACTGTCTTAGTGTGCTCATTTCTCTAGATATCCTAGAATGTGACTGTCTTAGTGTGCTCATTTCTCTAGATATCCTAGAATGTGACTGTCTTAGTGTGCTCATTTCTCTAGATACCCTAGAATGGGCTCATATGTTTGCATAGATTTCTTGCTGATACATGTTTTCAAAAAGATTATTATTTGCTCATTGATTGACTTTAATAATTGATTGATTTAAGAATTGATTGATTGATTTGCTAATTGATTAATATACTAAGTGAATGCCTATCGAATAAACGGGTAAGTGCTTCAAAGGGTTGTCCAACTGCGAATAATCGTTTGATTGATGAATTAGTGAGTTTATTGATTGGATGTTTCTAGAATGGACTCTTACGTGCTGGCAGAGACTTTCAAGTACCTCTACCTGCTGTTCACTGATAAAGAAGATCTGTTGGTGGATGTGGACGAATATGTATTTAGCACAGAAGCTCACCTGCTACCTCTCTTCCTGTCCATGCCTGGAGCTTATTCCAGTAATGTCACTGAGGTAGGAATCCACTACTCTCTTTCTCTCAATGCCTGGGCCATATTTACAGTATAATTTTGATAAAATGATGGCATTGATCGTAAGCAAGCTGACTGAAACAGTTTCACTGAGTTTGTAACTTTGTTGCAAACTAAGCGAATCGCCAAATTGTGGGTGGTATTATGTAGCTTCAGTTTCCAAGGCTATGAATACAAAAATTATTTTAACTTCGTATGTACTAATATTTCCTGGTTTAAAAAGAGAAATAGGGATATTATTGTATTTATATATTTATATATTTATATATTTATATATTTATATATTTATATATTTATATATTTATATTTGTATACTAACTCATTTGATTCGTTAGATTTGACTGCTATTCCATGGTGCAGGGTTCAAATTCTTTTCCTGTCATTGACATGCAATGATGTGACTGAGCATGAAATTGACTTTAACTTTGGCTTTAACCTATGGCTTTAACCTTTGGCTTTTAGAACATTGTAGCAGAGTTAGCTGTCAATGATTTATAAAATGATTGCGAATAACCGTGTTCCTAATATCTGATTGATTGTTCAACTGATTGATCGATGGTTTGCTTATAGCCCACTCCACAGTACATCCTGGACGAATTGGCGGCCGAAGATTTAGAAGATGAGAAAGAGAGAACATGTCCGAGTACTAATCATTTATTTAAGGGAACAGTGGACTACGCTCACAGTCTCAGATCTCCCCTGAAGAACTTCGTGGAAAACCTCTGTCCTAGACCTAAATCAGGGTACAACATCTAAACATACTGTGTAACATACACCTCTGTCCTAGACCTAAATCAGGATGTGACATCTAATAATAACATAAAAATAAAAATATTATTATTATGTTGATGTTATTATTATTACTATAATTATTATTAGGAGGACCAGCGCCATTACTGGTGATAAGCGCGAAAAATCTTTTCTGTGGCAGCGACTGTCTATTGCTCTCCAGCGATTCAATGCAGTCTGCTTCAGTGGCACTTTGGCTAAAGCGGCTTCCCAGAGTGCAGAGGAATTATTTTAATCGCTTTTTTAAAAAACTTTTAATTAAATAAAGTCTCTTTTATCTTATTTTTTAGCCCAGGGCCCTTTACAGCCCAGGGCATTTAATAAAGAAATTATTATTATTATTATTATTATTCTTTTATAACTTGATAGTAGGTAGGTGCATAAATCTGTAACCCAGACGATACCGTTCCAATCACTCTGCACCTCTTGACTCTAGAGCCTTTAGGAGGTCAAGATAGCTTCATTCAATATACTGATAGATATTTGATGAATATTTAATATTGGTTTTAT
This sequence comes from Enchytraeus crypticus, assembly GCA_905160935.1. NCBI lineage: Eukaryota > Metazoa > Annelida > Clitellata > Enchytraeida > Enchytraeidae > Enchytraeus > Enchytraeus crypticus. Next base: position 313,890 of record CAJHZI010000417.1, on the reverse strand, counting down.
ATAAACACTAGAGATTGGATATTATTATTATTATTACTATTACTACTATTATTATTATTATTATTACTATTATTGTTAAATCGTATCGTGATGTACTACAGGAACCGCCCGGCTCGACTCAAGGCCTCTCAGTTCATCGCTGGTAATCTCGATCACATCGCTCAGCTGAGCAGAATGGGCGTCAGGCTCATCACCATGAGCGACGGGAGAGTGCAGCTGCTCCATCTCGCCTCTGAGGTGCCTTGTTGTTGTTGTTATATCTAACCTTCGAGTTACTGTTGTTGTTGTTGTTACATATCGTCTCCGAGGTGCGTTTTTGCTGTTGTTGTTATAATCTAGCCTTCGAGTTGCTGTTGTTGTTGTTACATCTCGCCTCCAAGGTGCGTTATTGTTGTTGTTATATCTAGCCTCCGAGGTGCGTTGTTGTTGTTGCTACATCTAGCCTCCGAGGTTTAGTTGTTGTTGTTGTTGCTACATCTTGCCTCAGAAGTGCGTTTCTTGCTTGTTGTGCTGATGGCTGTTTATTGTTGTTGTTGTTGTAGTTTTTGTTGCCATTGATATTGTTATTTTCTGCTACATCTTGCCATCGAGGTGCGATGTTGACTTGCTTGTTGCTGTTTGTTGCTGTTGTTGCTGTTTGTTGCTGTTGTTGCTGTTTGTTGCTGTTGTCGCTGCTATATCTTGCCTTTTTGATGTTTGGTTTAACTTGTATTGCTGATGGCTGTTGTATTGTTGTTGTTGTTTTGTTTGTTGTTGTCGCTTCTCTTGTGCATTAATTTTGTATGTTGTTGCTATTGTTACTATAACTGAAACGATCTCTGTTACCATTATTATTTATTAATACTATTGTTATATTAATAGTACTGCTGCATATTGTATTAGATTAGGTATATTATATTATCATTTGTAGAACTTTTTTTATTATTTATTGTAATTTGGTTTTTTAGTTTGTCCTACAGACTATCTTCAATGATATATATATTTTTGAAAGTTATAAAGTTCTACTTTTTCAGTAGATTTTTTTGCGAAGATTAATTACATTTAACTATTCTATTTTAACTTTCTTGAGGATACTTTTCAATCCCCACTTACAAAAATTGAATATTCATTAGTAATTAATTATTCTTAAATAAATGTTTCCGATTCTCTTAGCAGTGTTTTGTGTGCGTGTGGAGCATTAAGACTTTCAATTTCCTACTACACTGTAGTAGGAGATTGAAATTTTTTTTTTACATTTTTTTTTTAAATTTGAAATTTACACTTGTAAATTTCAAAGGTGACGGAAGTACTATTGGAATGGTACTTTGTTGCTTATTTTCATAACCCGACAAGTTTATCAAATACTTACTGGTATTTATATTTCTCTCCTGTGTTCAGAGCCGTGGCTCTGCTTTTATGTACACATATAATATGTTCATCTAAACACATGCACATATGTGTGTATGTGTTTTTATATGGCAGCCTCTGTGCGTCTGTCTGCCCTGTCAATTCTGCGTGTGTTTGAATGATGGCGTGCCTTTGCATGTGCATGTGTGTGTCTATGTTTGTGAATAACTATACAGTTTGCGTGAATGTGTATGTTTGCGTGTCTGTGTGTATATCTCTGTGTGGTAGAAAAGGAAGCTAAAGCTAATGTTGACGTCAGTTTCCTCCCTCGAAAGCGATATCAGTTCAGTAACGGGCGAGCCCAGGATTTGGACTCTGCACATACTGATCCGCTGTCGAATATCATACCGACTTCGCCACCGGCTCCAGCCAGTGTTTGTGTGTCTGTGTGTGTCAATGCTTAAGTATATGGCTGTGTCTTTGTATATATATATGTGTGTTTGTCTAGGCTGCCTCGCCTGAGGACAGTAATGATGGACTACAGTTCATGCAGGACATGGTGGAGCTGTCTAAACTACAGTCTAATGATGGTTACTAGTGTTCTTCTTATTACACTTTTTATTCTAATCACACAGTGGCAATTAATAATACTAACAACAACAGGCCATGTGAAGAGAAAAGGGCACAAAGGTCAAAAGGCACTGATGTGTGGCCTATGCAATCTCTCTCTCTCTCTCTCTCTCTCTCTCTCTCTCAGTGCACTGCCTATTGGCAGGTCTATGACATAACTCTTCCACATATTTCTAAACTCTACCCTTCTCTTCATATCAATAATTATTCCCTCAATTACCTTTTTAAGCAAATCCTTACCTCCCAGTGCATGACCCATCCAGTTATTCTATCTATTCCTTATGATATTTATCAATTGTCTCTTTATGTCAACCCTATTTAGCACTTCTATACAGATTAAGAAGAAACAAAACAGTTAAAACAAAATGAATACACCTAATCAATAGAATCGTAATAATCACTTATCGTAACATCATTAATATTGTTGTGCACACAGTTGTACAACAGGAGCTGTGGTGTGTATGGTTTTATGTATTTATATTGTTGTGCACATAGTTGTACATCAGGAGCTGTGGTGTGTATGATTTTATGTATTTATATTGTTGTGCACACAGTTGTACACCAGGAGCCGTGGTGTGTATGGTTTTATGTATTTATATTGTTGTGCACACAGTTGTACACCAGGAGCTGTGGTGTGTATGGTTTTATGTATTTATATTGTTGTGCACACAGTTGTACATCAGGAGTTGGGTTGTGCATGGTTTTATGTATTTATATTGTTGTGCACACAGTTGTACATAAGGAGTTGGGGTGTGTATGGTTTTATGTATTTATATTGTTGTGCACACAGTTGTACATCAGGAGTTGGGGTGTGTATGGTTTTATGTATTTATATTGTTGTGCACACAGTTGTACATCAGGAGTTGGGTTGTGTATGGTTTTATGTATTTATATTGTTGTTGTGCACACAGTTGTACACCAGGAGCCGTGGTGTGTATGGTTTTATGTATTTATATTGTTGTGCACACAATTGTACATCAGGAGCTGTGGTGTGTATGGTTTTATGTATTTATATTGTTGTGCACACAATTGTGCATCAGGAGCTGTGGTGTGTATGGTTTTATGTATTTATATTGTTATTGTGCACACAGTTGTACATCAGGAGCCTAGGTTTGTACAGTTTGTGTCCCACCCGTACCATGGGTTGTCCTCAGTCAAGGCTGGACCAGCTCAGTTTGGAACAGATCTTAAGGGCCATGCCGGGGTGAGATTACTTAATAAATCTATCTGCATTGTATATATCAGCTCCTATTGTACAACTGTGTGCACAACAATATAAATACATAAATACATCATCATCATCCTTCCTTGAATCCCAGTTTAACTACGGTCGGGATACGAATAGAGTGTTTCAAATCCTCTCTCCTACACCGCACCACCAGCCAATCCCCTATTTGAGGCCTTTCCATTCGTTTAAAATTTTTTAGCAATTTCTGGAGCCTTGGCACTCACCAACCAAATACCCTTTCTGACGTTGGTATGGATCTTAGTGCTTTAGTCGCCTTCTACGACACGTGCAGTCACCGGTTGGTCAATTCTGCAAGCAACATGGATACAACACGGGGAATTCTATATATCATAATAAATAATAATAAATATATAATTCTATAAATCTATCATAATAGATATATCATTCTATAAATCTATCATAATAGATATATCATTCTATAAATCTATCATAATAGATATATAATTCTATAAATCTATCATAATAGATATATAATTCTATAAATCTATCATAATAGATATATAATTCTATAAATCTATCATAATAGATATATAATTCTATAAATCTATCATAATAGATATATAATTCTATAAATCTATCATAATAGATATATAATTCTATAAATCTATCATAATAGATATATAATTCTATAAATCTATCATACATAATAAGTCTATCAGCATTTAAGCGATGTAATGTTAATAAGTATTTATTATAGTATTATATTAGCTGAATTAGTATTCAGTGAATATATAAAATAATATAAAATATCATGGCTGGAGCCAGTGAAGATGTCGGTAAGATATTCGACCGGGTATCCGTATGTGGGGGCTTAAAATCCTGGGCTCGCCTGTCACTTACATTGCTTTCGAGTGAGGAAACTGATGTTAGCTTTTCAATTTATAAAGAACGCATAGTGATATAGTCTTCTATTCTGAGTGTTGTTGGTAGGACCCGTTTTTATTTTACCTTTGCTGTGCTCGGGTAGCCGAAGAATAGATCAACCGTGGACTGCGCGTCTCTTAAAAGGCAACAAAGCACTAAGATTCAAACCAATATCAGAAAGGGCATTCGGTTAGTGATAGCCTAGTCTCCAGAAATTGCTCCAAAAGTGTCTAATACAAATGGAAAATCCAAATCAAAGCTAAACTGGGAATTGAGGGAAGATGATGATGATGTTGATGATGATGATGATGATGTTGATAGGTACAGGGAGAGGTTGTGACTGCTGTACCACTGCGTGGCTGTAAGCCACTGGAGAATGCTGGTGACGTCTCTGGCAAGTTTGTAATCGTCGAAAGAGGAGACTGCATGTTCATTGAAAAGGTAAGGTTGAATATTGACTGGTTGGATAATGACAGGTTGAGTAATGAAAGTTTGAGTAATGACTGGTTGTCAAGGATTTATGCCCTGATATTTTGTATAGTAAGGTTAATTATATTATATATATATATATATATATTGAGATATATATATATATATATACAGAGGATTAGAAGGAAGGAAAGAATTAGAGTAGACTGTTACAGAACAGTGTTGAGTAATCATTAGTTGCTATCCAAGATTAGGCTGATCAATAGTTGATCAAAGGAAAGAGTATCCGTGGTAGTTTTAAAGTTATACTAACGCAGTTACTGAGGCAGTAAGTAGTTGATATTTCCATAGTGGAATTTATGTTTAGAAGCGTTAATTAGATAGAGCTAGGTATTGTATTTTCGTTGATTTTATATTATGTAAAGTCATTTTAGTGTTACGAGTTAAACGTGTATGTGAATATTTAGGATTCATCATCAGGACAGTCAATTTGAACTTACTTAACTTTTCGTTGATGCTATCTATTTAGATATTTCTTTATTTTCTTAATCTGTATTAAATTTGCGTTTTAGTTTAAATTATTAAATATTAAATACCGTACGTAGTCTGTTAGTAAATCCGTGAAAAGTCGGGGTCTTTAGATTAGTGTGTAGTTTAATTACGAGGTTAGATGCGAATCCCTTGAATAGTTCAGTAGGCCTACATTTAAGGGTTTTAGCGTCTGTTTCAGGTACGGTTAGCCTGCTAAGGTAGAACCGACCTTGACACTGGTTGAATAATGCCAGGTTAAGTTATGAAAGTTTGAATAATGATAAGTTGAGGAATGGCAGGTTGAATGAGACAGATTGTCGACATATTGTCAGAAAAAACTTACAACGTTTTATTTGTAGTAATACTAGATAATAAACAGCACTTAATCATATTTGCTTTACTATTTTGTGATCAATTTATAATTGTGATTTGAAATGTTGTTCTAGGCGCGGCACATACAAGAGGCTGGCGGTATTGGTGGAATTGTCTTTGGTAATAAACATCTCTTTATTCATGCTGTCAAATTTATAATACAAACATATCGATCAGTTTTCTCTTTCTTGATTTTAACAGAACAACAAGAAATTCGTTAGGTTTCTCTTGATGTGTTTTTATTTGTTTAACCATTATAGAAAATTTTTCATTATTAACTGCATAAATTTTAGAGGACTAGAAGTCACGGAGAAGATAGGTTGTTCAGTTACATGCCGTCAAATAGAGTCGATTTTTGAGTCAAGAATATAAGTGAATGACTTATTTATTAACTTGTTGTATTCGGGTTTTACCCGTGTTGTGTCCGGGTTGCTGTAGAATAAACCAACCTTGGACTGAACGTGTCGTAAAAGGCACTAATATCCAAACCAACAAAGAAGGAAAGGCAAGGGCATTCGGTTGGTGAGCGTCTAGGCTCCAGAAGTTGCTACCAAATCTTATAAAGTGAATGGAGAAGATATTTTGTATCACGATCCTAGTTGGACTGGTATTCAAGGGAGGATGGTGATGATGACTTATTTATTTTCTTGGTATTACATATTTTGATATCTTTGAAAGCTGCATTTAACGATATCAGTAAATCAAACATTAAAGAATATTTAAATTCATCGCATCACTAACAACTAGGTCGACCTTATCAAATGGTTTAGAATTGTATTTCAAATGTTTCGCTGGTTTTAGAGAACATCGCTCAGGCGAATGGTTGTCGTTATTTGCTGTGAGTGGATATTGTGATGTAACTGTTGCATTGATTGATTTATTGCTTGACTGATCGATTGACTGAATGACTGACTGATTACTTCATTGACTGACTTGATCAATTGACTGAATTTTAAATCATTGATTAATTTTTTGATTCATTGATCGGCTGACTGACTGACCAATTTGATTGATTGACTAATTAAATGATTGATTGATTGATTGAAGACAACAACTCCCAGTCTAGTGGGGAGAACCAGCCATTGTTCGCTATGAGTGGAGATGGTAAGGCAGACGTTTCCATACCCATGGTCTTCTTGTTCTACTCTGAGGCAATGAGGCTCAACCACGCTCTCAGGCATCACCCAAACCTCCTCGTCCTCGTGACTGACACAGTGCGCAGCCCTGGTGAGTCTGTGACTGCTTAAAAACTGACGTTAAACCAGGCTTTAACCTTTAGGCCTTGGGCTATGCCGTTTGGTCGCATAAAAACTGTTAAATTAGGCGTTAATCTATAGGCTTTAGCCTGGCCATGTGGTGGCATAAGAACTGTTAAGCTAGGCGTTACTTTTTTGTCTTTAGGCTTGGCCGTGTGGTGGCATAAGAACTGTTAATCTAGGCGTTAATTTTTTGTCTTTAGGCCTGGCCATGTGGTGGCATAAGAACTGTTAAGCTAGGCGTTACTTTTTAGGCTTTAGGCCTGGCCGTGTGGTTGCTTAAAAACTGACGTTAAACTAGTCTTTAGGTTTTAGGCTTATAAGGTTTTAGGAATGGCCGTATGTTGTATAACATAAAAGCTGATGTTAAACAGTGCTTTAGGCTTTAGGCCTAGCCGTATGGTTGCTTAAAAACGGATAGTTGTCTAGGCTTTAGTATTTGGGCTTTAATCAATAGGCTTAGCGGTGTAGTCGCTTACAGACGGATGTTTATCTAGGCTTTAATCTTTAGGCTTTAGCAATTTTTAAATTTACTGGTTCGTTATTATAACAAAGGCGTAGATATTATTATTAGAACACCAATAATGTTTCTGTAAGTATTAATTTTTGCTGGAACCAATCTTGAAGTATATTTATAAAGCACCGCGCTATGTTAAATGCCACAGTAGCGCTGAATGGACAGTGAAGGTCAGGTAGCCTAGAGGTATAGTGCCACAGTCATTTAAATACTATCATAGTGAACCCAATTGAGCCTATTGAGATATACTCTTAGATTAAAAGAGGCTTAATTAGTTTATCTTGGATTCACTTTATTTATTTATTTTATATATTTACTCTGTAATTTGTTGATTTATTTGTTGATTTACGTACAATCAGTGTTCATGTTTTCTATATCACAAGATGACACGTGGATAAAGAACTTAGATTCTGATAGTCCGCCACAAGCTGATGGGGCCAGTGGCCCAGCCCCTGTAAGGATGGGTCAAGATGATGCACAGCAGGCACTTGCTCAACATCATCATCAGGTAAATAACGTAGGACTTTCTCTTTTATATAGTATATAATATATATAGATGTTTGTTGGTGGTAACCTATAGGAGTTCTGAGGCAGTGAATTTCGGACCTGTCGGTTACTGTTTCTACTGTTGTTTTCAATTCTAACACCTCTAGTTAATGGTTATTCTTGTTTTGACGACATAAGTCTTTAGATTTATATATATATATATATATATATATATATATATATATATATACATATATATATATATATATATATATACATATACATATACATATATACATACATACATACACACACACACATATATATATATATATATATATATATATATATATATATATGTATGTATGTATATATATATGCATTATATGTATATATATATATATATATATATATATATATATATATATATATATATATATATATATATATATATATATATATATATATATATTATATTAAAATAATATATTTAGGTTTGTCTATTCTTTTCAATTGATCTCTGAGAATTTGAATGTGAAATCCAAAATTGGTCACTATGACTTGAAATTAGTTTATATTGTTGAGGAGTTTTCTAAGAAATGTTGTTATTGTCTTCCAAGTTTGATTCCCTTGAGCGTTGAGCTCTCTGTCAAGACTGTCATCATCGTCTTCCATTATATCGCAGTTTAGCCAGGGTCGGGTTTCGAGTAGATTTTCCCATTCGTTTTAGAAAACAATGCCCTTTCTTACATTGGTTTGGATCTTAGTGCTATGTCGCCTTTTACGACACGTGCAGTGCACGGTTGGTCTATTCTTCAGCAACCCGGGCACAATACGGATAAACTCCCTGTCAATATTGGTCATTTTATTACTTGACTTGTTCTGAGGCCAATATTAAAGAATTAACTGATCGAAGCTCATGAATCTGCTGTCGAAATCTTTGATAAATTAATTGACTTATTTAGATGTTTTATCTGTTAAAAACTCTTAATTGTTTGATTTCTTTAGATTGCACTGCTATTAAATTGATTAACTGACTCTGACTCAATTGTTAGATTGATTGATTGATTGATTGGTTAGTTTAGGTAAATGAGCTGTTGGCGGTTAGTGACTGATTGATTGATTGGCTGATGCATTTGTTAGAGACTGATGATTTATTCTTTTGGATGACTCAGCTTCTAGTTAATTAACTGATTAATTGATTTAGATATCTCGGCTGCTATCAATTGATTGACTTTTATTTGGGTAACTAATATTGCTTATTTATTCTCTTTTAATGTTAATTGTTAGAGACAACTGATTTGCTAATTGATTGATTGATTGATGTAGTTAGATGACTCAGTTTCTAGAGGCTATTGAGTGATTGATTGATTTAAATGACTCGGTTTCTAGAGGCTATTGATTGATTGATTTAGATGACTCAGTTTCTAGAGGCTATTGATTGACTGATTTAGATGACTCAGGTTCTAGAGGCTGTTGATTGATTGATTGTTTGATTGATTTAGATGACTCAGCTTCTAGAAGCTCTTCTCGCTCAGATTCGCCTCGATGCTCTCGTGCGCATGCTGCGAGACAGGCACTACTCAACACTGGCTCGTGAGGCTCACGAGTCACTGGCTCGTGGCGAGGCTCGCGAGTCAGCTGATTCAATCGGTCGTAGGACGGCCGAGGAGTTAAGTCGTCAGGTCTACGTCCTAGGGACCGATGTTCAACGAGCCACCGAGCCCAGTCTCTCAGGGGCTTCAAGCAGGGTTTCTACGACAGGAGCTGGCAGCACTGCAGGGCCTGAAGGAGTTTCTAGTGCGGTACCTGGTAACGCTGACGATAAACCTGTTGCCACTGTTCGTGACTGTGAGAACGATGTGCTAGGCTGTGGTAACACAGGAGATCAACCTGTGGTCAGAGACGTGCCTGACGAGGCGAGTAAAGAAGAGCGAGAGAAGAGAGAGAGAAGGAGACAGCAGCTAGTACGAGATGTATACGTAGAACTGGTGTTGCTGTTGAACGAGTGCACGACGCTAGCTCGACTAGACACCCTAGCTCAGACGACCAGCGCTCTCGCTCGACTCACCGAGCGAGTGTTCACAGGTGGCAGGATGTTGTATGGACTGCAGACAGAACAGACCCTCGAGTCCCTCGCTTCCAATCTAAACATCTTACCAACTTGTCAGAGCGCTGCTACATCTGAGAAATCTCAAGATGGCGGCGTAGGTTGGGCGAGAGGACCTGACGTTGATGACTCAGTGTTTAGGGTCTCTATAAGCGAGGAGCCGTCGAGTGCTGGGCGTGGTGATAGTAATGTCAATCAAAATGAAGAGACCAATGGCGGTGCTGATGCTGGTGTGAGGCGTGGCGATACAAATGTCAATCAAAACGAAGAAAGCCGGTCGTCGGCAAACAATAAAATCCCGATAACGAATCAGTTTGATCTTCTGCTGGACGCTTACATACAGATACAGCTCCAGCAGCTTCTCAAGGAAAAACCTGTGCAATCACCTGAGGCCTCTCCGTCGTCCAGCGCAGACGGTTCATCGGGTCGCAGCAGCAGGGACTTCGCTAGAGGCGGAGTGAGAGAGATGAGCACCGAGGAACGCTTCAGAGAGGCCACGGCTCGTGCCACGGCGCTCATGGAGGCAGCTGTGCGGCAGAAGCTCAAGGTCCCTGAGGAGGTGGAGGTGGCGCCCACGTGGATGAACGTGCGAGTGGGCGGAGTTTCGATGCACGCTGACGGGAAGATCTACATGAACCTGGGCAGTCAGGGAGGAGCGGGGGAGATACAGCTGAGTGAGGATATCACTGAGATCTTAGGCACGCCGCTGAGGTCCGAAGCGGGTGATGTTAAGAAGGAAACGGAAAACCGGCCCAGTGCTCCTATGGAAGGTGGGTATCGTTTGGTGTCTGAGGCGAGAGGGCGACCTGTAGGTGATGAAAGCACTCAGGCTCATCCCAAGGAAGACACACCTCTGCAGGAGATTTACACCAAGATCACGAGCAACATTGAAGCTGCTGCTGAAATACTGCGCGCCTTAGACGTGGTGGAGGCTGAACTGAGTGCTGCTACAGAGTCAACGGCTGATGAAAATGGATTTCTCACTGATGGGCAAAATATTGATAGCAGTAGTAGCGATGCTGATGCTGCCGGTAGTGGAATTCCCAGTGATACAACTGGTAAAACCCATGTAAATCCCAGTGAATCTGCTGGTGAAATTCAGGGAATTCCCAGTCAGTCTCTTCAGCCTGAAGCATCAGATGAAAGAGGGAAATCATTTACTCCTGTCGTCATTAGAATCAACATGTTAAGTCAAATCGAGAAGCTACAAGAATTAGGTCAAGTTGCCAACAAAGAATTAGGTCAAGAGATCGAAAGTAGGTCAAGGACTAGTGAAGAAGCCAGTGAGTCAACAGGTCAGTCTTTCAGTGGGACAGATAAAGCAGGGGAAGCGAAGCGAGTCAACGATGAATTGTGATGAGTCAGTGGTTTAGAAATGTCGCTAAATATTCACTCTACCTTCCATATCGACTAGGTGATTTCTGCGCAACGGTGCGGGTGGTTATGTAAATAGTTGCCTATTGTGATATAAGCAATTCTATGGCTCACTGTCTCCTAAACTTGCTTCCTATTTGATGTGTATAGAAAATTATTTATGTTTGTGTGTGATGTCAGCTGTGTACTCTTTTGTGCTTGTACTGTTTGCGCAATGTTAACGTTTGTGCACGTATGTTTGCGTATTCCGTGTGAGAATATGCTGCGGCTTGCATTTGTCATCTACATTGATGTGTCCACTACTTTCTTAAGATGAGAAAATGGATATAGGTTTCTGTTGATTTGAATGTTGCATTATTTTTCTATTTCAACCTATTTAGACAAACATGTGTTGACTTGGTGGCCTTTAAGATGTTTTTGCTTTTGTACTTTTAGCTTATTTCAATGGATAAACACCACAGTGGTCTGTTTATCAGGAGGGGAGGAATAATGTAATTATTATTATAGCTAATAGTGTAGCTAATAATTTAGTTGCTCGAATAATAATAATAATAATAATAATAATATAGTTATACTAAGTACTTAATAATAATAAAGAATACGCCATTTACTTTCTAAGATTTTCTTAGTTTTGAACCCGGGTATCTCCCTTATCGGAGACTGTTATCCACTGAGCTATGCTCCTCACATTTAGCTGTTCTACTTGTCGTTGTGGTTATGACAGTTTGACAGTGTCAGTATGACTGTGTCACTATGATGTGTCAGTATGATTGTGCCACTATGATGTGTCAGTATGACTGTGCCACTATGATGTGTCAGTATGATTGTGCCACTGTGATGTGTCAGTATGATTGTGCCACTATGATGTGTCAGTATGATTGTGCCGCTATGATGTGTAACCTGATTAAGCTAAGGTTAACGTCAGTTTCATCACTCGAAAGCGATGTCAGTGACGGGCGAGCCCAGGATGGTACTAAGGCACTATGTTTTGTCAGTATGGATGTGCCACTATAGTGTGCCTCTAAGACTGTGCCACTATAGTGTACCTCTAAGACTGTGCCACTATAGTGTACCTCTAAGACTGTGCCACTATAGTGTGCCAGTATGTCTTTATCAGTTTATCGGTATCAGTATGTCTTTGTCAGTATGTGTGTTAGTTTGGTTGTGTCAGTATGTGAGTATCCGTTTATCAGTGTTCGTATGGCTGTGTATGTGCAGATGTATCTGTAGTCATGTCTGTATGTGGTGATGCATGTGTAGTCGCATGTCTAAGCTGACATGAGAGGATTGATAAACAAAATGTCAATGATGTGTCTCGTTGTGTCAGATAACGTAACAACAGAGTGCTGCTGTCGTCCATGACAACGTCGAGCACTACTGAGACAAATCCATGCCAATGAGCAAATAGAACGTCAAAAATGTGCAAAGTTGAAAATCAGAAATTCTGTCCAAAGATTGTGTCATGTGGTGTGTCATGTGATGTGTCATTTGATGTGTCATGTGATGTATCATGTGATGTGTCTTGTGATGTGTCATGTGGTGTGTCATGTGATGTGTCATTTGATGTATCATGTGATGTGTCTTGTGATGTTTCATGTGGTGTGTCATTTGATGTGTCATATGGTGTGTCATGTGGTGTGTCATGTGATGTGTCGTGTGATGTGTCATGTGGTGTGTCATGTAATGTGTCATTTGATGTGTCATGTGATGTGTCATTTGATGTGTCATTTGATGTGCCATGAGGTGTGTCATGTGATGTGTCATGTGGTGTGTCGTGTAATGTGTCATGTGATGTGTCATTTGATGTGTCATGTGATGTGTCATGAGGTATGTCATGTGATGTGTCATGTGGTGTGTCATCACATGATATACTAAACCTCCATTTCTTTAATTCCCTTCACTTTGGACAGATTTTCTGGATTTTTTAATTTGCACCTCTTTGGACTTTCTTTTTGCTTGCCGGTTTGATTTTGTCTCAATAGTGCTCGATGTTGTCATTGATGACTGTAGCACTCTAATTGTTGTTATTATTATTATTATCCATCAAACGGTAGAACCGTGTTATATATGTTCATGTCTACACACGCACTGAAGTGTTTCGTAAGCTATATAGACCTCACTTAGGTTAGGTTAAGGCTTAGCCTTTTTGATAGGCTGGTGAATGAATGTCATTTGGTAAATCATGAAAATAGATACTATAAATAAATAGGGCTTATTTACCTTGGAACTGCCACTTAGTAGAACGTAATTAATTTTTCGGCTATTATTACATATTGATGGAATGAACGTATAGTACAACGTTGTGATCAAATATGAAAACAATCGTGTGGCCGATTGTTAACTTACAATTTGAAGTAGTTTATCGTAATATTTGCATAAAGCAGTAGATATCACATAGACTATGCTGATTCATGAAGTAGCGTATGTTAATATATAACATAAAGTGGTAGATATCACATAGACTATGCTGATTCATGAAGTAGCGTATGTTAATATATAACATAAAGTGGTAGATATCACATAGACTATGCTGATTCATGAAGTAGCGTATGTTAATATATAACATAAAGCGGTAGATATCACATAGACTATGCTGATTCATGAAGTAGCGTATGTTAATATATAACATAAAGCAGTAGATATCACATAGACTATGCTGATTCATGAAGTAGCGTATGTTAATATATAACATAAAGCGGTAGATATCACATAGACTATGCTGATTCATGAAGTAGCGTATGTTAATATATAACATAAAGCGGTAGATATCACTAGACTATGCTGATTCATGAAGTAGCGTATGTTAATATATAACATAAAGTGGTAGATATCACATAGACTATGCTGATTCATGAAGTAGCGTATGTTAATATATAACATAAAGTGGTAGATATCACATAGACTATGCTGATTCATGAAGTAGCGTATGTTAATATATAACATAAAGTGGTAGATATCACATAGACTATGCATGAAGTAGCATGAAGTAGCGTATGCTTAGATATATAACATAAAGTGGTAGATATCACATAGACTATGCTGATTCGAAGTAGCGTATGTTAATATATAACATAAAGTGGTAGATATCACATAGACTATGCTGATTCATGAAGTAGCGTATGTTAATATATAACATAAAGTGGTAGATATCACATAGACTATGCTGATTCATGAAGTAGCGTATGTTAATATATAACATAAAGTGGTAGATATCACATAGACTATGCTGATTCATGAAGTAGCGTATGTTAATATATAACATAAAGTGGTAGATATCACATAGACTATGCTGATTCATGAAGTAGCGTATGTTAATATATAACATAAAGTGGTAGATATCACATAGACTATGCTGATTCATGAAGTAGCGTATGTTAATATATAACATAAAGTGGTAGATATCACATAGACTATGCTGATTCATGAAGTAGCGTATGTTAATATATAACATAAACCAGTAGATATCACGTTGACTATGTTGACACATGAAATAGTATATCTTAATATATAACATAAAGTGGTAGATATCACATGACTATGCTGATTCATGAAGTAGCGTATGTTAATATAAAACATAAAGTGGTAGATATAGTATAGACTATGTTGATTCATTGATCATTGCTTGGTATTGTCGACATCAACGGGTGGGCGCAATCAGTAATGCTATTTCTTACGATTCTTTTTTCCCATTCAGGACATTTAAAAATTGTTTGGGACTTTAGGTGAATCGATTTGTAGTAACATGTGATGGGGGGAGGTCCCTGATATCAACCTTGTATGAGGCTACGTATGTCAAACCTTTATTATTATTATTAATCAATTGTAATATTTCACGAAGTGACGTCTAACTTCTAAATACTATTAAGAGATGTGTGTAATCGTACGCTTATTGTATATATTCATTAATCGAAATCTATTTACAATATTTTATATCGAAAAGTCGTGTGTACTTCTTTATTGTACACGCTCAACAATTCTAACCATTTTCAATCCAATTGAGATCATTTTCTATGTATAATTCGGAATAGTTTTATTCTTCGAAATCAACAATATGAGTTTCAGAAATTGATTATAGCAAAAATAATTTTTAATCTCATGATATTTATGATTCGACTTAACACTATCGTGGCGACATCAATGAATCCAGTCAAATCAGGTTTAATAACCAATTCGATTTAACACGAGAATTCTCCCCCGAAAACATGTTAGGAACGACCGTGAAATATTTTATTTGTCAAATCTTATTTTTATCTCGAAACGAACTAATATCAAAAACGCTCTGAAGTTGAACATTATTTTGTTCTTTTTATGTTGTTAGATAGAAAGCAATTCATTTGTTTTTGTTATTTTAATTGAGTTTTGATTATTTATTTAGAAGCAATTAGAATTAATTCATGTTTGACGTATATTGATATTGTTATATTATCGTCTGCAAATGAGTGGTTACTATACTACTGCTAATAATGCTGCGCACTAAGATCCATTGCTAATAGACTTTGTCCTAGTATTATTAATTATAATATTAAAGCTGGTAATACTAATTTTAACGTCAGTTTCCTCATTCGAAAGCGTTCAAAGCGATGGCAGTGACGGGCGAGGATTTGAACCCCGCACATACTGATCCGCGGTCGAATGTCTTACCGGCATCGCCACTGGCTCCAGTCTAAATTATAGTTATTTTAAGAAGTTAATTTTCGTATTCGCTATCCTTGTTTTTTACCATTTCTATAGCAGTGTCATGTCCGGTAACCGGTCTTCGAGACTGCTTTATATATTCCTTGCACTCTCTAAATCCTTTCCAAGCCATGCTATTCATATTTTTCTGATGATAGCGTCAATTAACGGCAAGCTCTGATATATGAATAACCTTTATCCAAATCTAATCTAGGGGATATCCTTTAGTTGTTGACTGATGTGGCCTTTGAACCCAGACCACTTGATTCAGAGGCAAACACTTCAACCGTTACCCTCTTTCCACTGTTGTGTCCGAGTCACTGAAGAACACATTGTTTACTGCGCGTTTCCGAAGAGGCGACTAAGCAATATCTGGAAAAACAGTGGGAAATAATCTTAATCTTGGATCTTACAAAACTAATTTTGTGAAGGCCGATCCTTTCTGATAAACTTGATCGAAGCAGTGCTCTTTAGAGCTTGGACGATCAACTGTAATAATGTACCTTGAACCTGATATCTTACAGGATACGAGATAAATTAACTGAAATACTTAGCTAGAGAAGTATGTAACTAAAAGTAAGTATATAACTTTAGTTACATTTAATTAGTTTAGTTAGTTTGAAGATGCACGAGTGGATTCTGTCTCAGTGAATCATAGTCTTTCAAAGCTAATCACAGTAACCAGCAGCTCTTCTTGGTTTCAGTATGATAGTAAAATCTTTAGTGATCTGTAGAATATATGCGCATATATGTAGATTTAATTGACTGATGATATGAGGTAGGGCAGAGGGGATTTGAGACAGTCTGTTCGTGACCCGACCCTAGTTAAACTGCGATTCAAGGGAAGATGATGATGATGATGTAGGTTTAATTAAACTTCCATAGTTTTAACAATGTGCTCTGTAATTCAGGGATGAAATATAAAGGTGTCTTGTATATTATGTCATATGTGTTATTGAATTGTTTCAATGTCAATTCATCTTCAATGTCATCTGTGGGGGTGTAGCAAAAGTTACGTATTAAATGAATGATTTTAACGCCCGGTTCTTCTTCCTCAGTGTCATTCATTATGATAATTCTGATTACTAGTGAACTAGAATTCCAGTGATAAAAGAAATTAAAAATTTATTATTTAAAATTAAATAACTTTAATAAAATAATAGAAAAATATAGAGACAATTGGGTATCGTCATTTCGATTTAATGGACATTTTACAACATTAGCAGGGGTGGGGGGTTGTTAGAAACAAGATATGAAATATCTGTACATATCTACGCAACAAAATCACCTAGAAAATTATTGTACACTACCGTAGAATCAGTAATATGTTGTATCATTTATTTAAAATTAAATTAACCTTAATAATACTTGACATATTCTAATGCAACATAAGCGTTACATAAGCAATAGCACATATCAATTTCACAATGAACTATTATCAGATAACCTGCACCAGAAGAAATTAACTTTTAACAGAATTTTTATTTCGCATGATTATTAGGCTATGTACAAGAAAACAACGTTTCCTTTATTGGAGAATGAGACGCACATAAGCAAACTTGATCACCCAAATGATTGCAATGACGAGCTTCATGTAATGTATCACGTGATCGAAAGCGCCGTGTCACGTGATCGAAAGCGTCGTGTCACGTGATTGCAAGCTTCCTGTCACGTGATTGCAAGCTTCGTATCACGTGATTGCAAGCTTCCTGTCACGTGATCGAAGGTTGACTGGACACAGGTATATGTCCTGAAAACAGATAAGCGGCAGTATGTTTGGTGTTTCGGGAAGGTTGGCGCACCACTTTGTAATTGAACAAGCTTGGTAGTACGTGTATTACTTGGCTATATGGAAAAGTAATTCGGAAAAACTCACAAAACGACATGAAAATAAATTATATGAAAAAAGAAATAATAATAATACAGTGTGAAATAGACCTTTCGACAAGTAAAATATGCAAATCATAATTTTGCGAATGTCTTTTATAACTAAGCCCACAGTTAATTCAACCGTCCATGTACATTCATTTCACTACGCTGATCTATCAGCGTTTATTCGTCATTCAGGAACATAATTGTATCACCCTCAATAATTAACATCAGCACTAGCAACAACATCAGAAAATTATTGTTTATCTTTTCCTACTATTATAATTATTAAACACACACAAGCACGCACACACCATCACACAAATCCTTGTAATATCTAGTCTCTCTCTCTCTCTCTCTCTCTCTCTCTCTCTCTCTCTCTCTCTCTCACAACACTATTGCAGTCAGCACCCACAGCACAAGTCGCATTTCTCATGTTCACCCAGAGTTGGCAGCACTGAGGAATATTTCACCCAGAGTTGGCAGCACTGAGGAATATTTCACCCAGAGTTGGCAGCACTGAGGA
Source organism: Enchytraeus crypticus (assembly GCA_905160935.1). NCBI lineage: Eukaryota > Metazoa > Annelida > Clitellata > Enchytraeida > Enchytraeidae > Enchytraeus > Enchytraeus crypticus. The sequence goes on along the minus strand of CAJHZI010000417.1, from coordinate 295,677 downwards.
ATATTTCACCCAGAGTTGGCAGCATTGAGAACATTTCACATGGAGTTGGCAGCACTGGGGACATTTACCCAGAGTTGGCAGCACTGGGAACATTTCACCCAGAGTTGGCAGCACTGGGGACATTTCACCCAGAGTTGGCAGCACCGGGGACATTTCATCCAGAGTTGGCAGCACCGAGGAACATCTCACCCAAAGTTGGCAGCATTGAGGCCATTTCACACGGAGTTGGCAGCACTGGGGACATTTCACCCAGAGTTGGCAGCACTGGGAACATTTCACCCAGAGTTGGCAGCACTGGGGAACATCTCGTAGTAGACTCGAGGCTCGACCAGTGTCACTGTGATCTTTCTGCCGTCGAAGCATCGCCCGTTGAGCGACATCTGTATGCTGGCTGCATCAGTGGCGCTAGAGAACTTGATGTAGACTCTACCGAGCTCTGTGATACGATCAACAGCGATGTGTGAGACATGCTGACTACCCTGACGCCTGCACTCCTCCACCAACTCATCACACAGGTTACAGTCCCAGTCCGCACTGTACTTACTGCATCCAGCAATCAATCAAGCTATCAATCAATCAGTCAGAATCAATCATTCAATCAGTCGATCAATCAATCAATCAAACAATTATAGACGGTAGGCAGTCAGATAAGTTGTGTATCATCTTTCATGATGGCCGTAGTTCTAGTTTTTACAGAATCTTTGATACGCTGTTTCTGAGAATTTTTAAATTTCTTTTCTTTTAACTGTTTATTTCTATTGGTATTTTTCAATGATTTTGTATTGATGCTGAAATAAACACAAAGACTCTCAACCTCCATCTCTCTCTCTCTCTCTCAATCAGTCAGTTAATCAATCAATCAGACAGTCGTTTTATCAGTCAGTCAATTTATCAATCAATCAGTAGAGAGATAGATCAATTCGCGGATCGATCGATCAATCCGTCAGTCAATCCGTAAATCAAATCAGAAAAACAGCAAAGATGGCAAAAATGTGCGTTCTGTCAAATATAAAATTACACATGAAAAAGGTTGTGTGTCATTATTACTTAAGGAATACATATCTTTTCATTAAAAGTCATAAGGGCCAGCCGCGCTGATCTGAGAGTAAAATCTCAGACATTCACTGGACTGGCTATACGGATAATGGTCTAACTTACCTAACGGTTTAAACGTGTGGTATTAAAAGTGATAGATATAAACACAATTGATCATTTCACTAAAATGCGTGTTTACTTTTTTTAAATACTTAAAAAATGTGAAGACAGGTGTATTTAAATGAAAGCTTTCTCATAATACATGAACATTTCTAGGTAAAGTATCTACACGCATAATAGTATGATAACAAATCCAATAGAAAATATAAGCATCTAAGAAATACAAACTACTATAGTATAGTACACAAAACATTACAAGAAATACAACTTAATATAGCACACAAGAGTACAAGAAATACAACTTAATATAGCACACAAGAGTACAAGAAATACAACTTAATATAGCACACAAGAGTACAAGAAATACAACTTAATATAGCACACAAGAGTACAAGAAATACAACTTCATATAGCACACAAGAGTACAAGAAATACAACTTAATATAGCACACAAGAGTACAAGAAATACAACTTAATATAGCACACAAGAGTACAAGAAATACAACTTGATATAGCACACAAGAGTACAAGAAATACAACTTGATATAGCACACAAGAGTACAAGAAATACAACTTGATATAGCACACAGGAGTATAAGAAATACAACTTCATATAGCACACATAACACAGTACGGACCCCGTGTTGTGCTCGAGTGTGGTTGGTCCACTGCAGAATAGGGCAACCGCAAACAATCTGATGCGTGTATGCATCCTCAGCTCCTGCCTTAGTCGCCTCTTTCTATATGTAAGAGGTGATTAAGGCAGGAGCTGAGGATGGCAAGAGGGGCCCCACCTCACCATGAAATATTTTCCCCAAGACTAAATGGTAATTAATCCATCTGACTGAGGAAGGAAACGGGAAACCACCTCAGAAGCCATACTTTACCAAATCTAAAGGCTACATAAGGTATGGATAAGGCATAGACTTTGTGAAGAGATTGTTGATCTAAGGAGTGCTCTTATGGACCGAGAATGCAGACAGCTGGAGCCAGTGGCGAAGTCGGTAAGATATTCGACCGCGGATAGGTGCGGGTTCAAATCTTGGGCTCGCCCGTCACTGACATCGATTTCGAGTGAGGAAACTGACGTTAACCTTAGTTTTTTTAGCTTTTTTACTTTGAGTATGAATATGTACCTTGAACCTGCCACTTGGCAGTGCACTGAAGAGAGCGAGAGAGAGATAATACACTCAAGAGTACAAGAGAATCAAGCTAATAAACGATTAGATGCTCACGCGGTAGGGTCGAACATGTTCTCAATGATCAAGCACTGTGACGAGGCGACGGGCTCCACAGGCGCTCCACTCAGGGCTGCTAGTGGAGTCATCGAGAAACCCATGGACCCACTGAGCACCGGAACAGTGGATGAGGTTATTCCCTGTCCCACTGATCCTTCCAGTGCTCCGGTGGATCCACTGCCGGGCAGTGCTGATGGAGGAGAGTTCTGGAATGGAGTCGAGGAGTCGGCTAAACCTGGCGGTGGGCTGGAGAAATTTGGTACGCCACCTGTGGGTAAAAATTATCGTCATCATCTTCCCTTGAAGCACAGTTTAACTAGGGACGGGATTATATAATTATGTAGCAATTTCTGGAAACTAGGCGCTCACCAACCGAATGCCCTTTCTTTCATTTTTTATTTGACAATTTTTCAGGCTATACCTGTATAATAATAATAATGTAATAAACGTCCGTTTCCTCATCTATAGATGATGTCAGGGACGTCCCCACCAGCAAACATCACCATATACCATATAGGCAACAAAAAAATGATAAAATTGTATCTACTTACATCCATAGGAAATATGAAATGGGTATGATGTGAGGAAAAGTTAAGAAGAAATGAGCTAGGACAACAGCAATGGGCCACTCGGAGAATTTAGACGAGTAGAAAATAAAAAAACCCACTAGACAACACAACTGAGATAAACGTACCAAACAACCAATAAAAACAATATCTAGGTACACAGCTTCTTTAACCAGTTTCTCACAGTCACATGTTGTTTTCGGTAGAGTTGTGAATTTACTACAATAAAACAGAAACTATTTCCTAAGTAGACTCAGAAGTAAAGCTAAAACGCCAAGGTTAACGTCAGTTTCCTCACTCGAAAGCGATGTCAGTGACGGGCGAGCCCAGGATTTGAACCCCGCACATGTTGATCCGCGGTCGAGTATGTTACCGACGTCGCCACTGGCTCCAGCCAGGTATAGGCTAGATACAGGAAGGCAATTAGAAGCCACGCGAGACTTTCTGAGAGGCTCAGTCCATAGTAACGTCAGACGAGAGTAAACATACAAGCCGAGCCTAGCGTCAATTATAACATATGCCACTGATACTAAATCTCCCCGCGTTGTGTCCGGGTTGCTGAAGAATAGACTAACCTTGGACTGCACATGGTGTAAAAGGTGACAAAGCACTAAGGTCCAAATCAACATCAGAAAGGGCATTCAGTTGGTGGGCGCCTAGGCTCTAAAAATTGCTACAAAATTTTCGACTCTAGTTAAACAGAGATTAAGGGAAGATGAACATGATGAATTATAGATACTACTAAATCATCATAGTCTTCCCTTTAATCTCAGTTTAAAATACGGTTAGGATCACCTTAGAAACTAAATATCGCAATCTGAGAGATTACGATATTTAACCTATGTTACACATGATAGTTATTTGATATTGTAGTGATTTTTACTGTGTGCATTTTGTTGTATATTGCTTGTTCTACTGTAACTGTTGTAAAGTATAGAGATGCCTTAGCGTGATATACTCTATTAAACATTAAATATTAAGCTTTTTGTTCACTCTCGCATCTCAGTGAAAAACAACTAGCTCTTAGTCACTTAAACATCTTTCTGGTTCACTGAATAACAAGCGTTCCTGTGAGGCGGGAACACTCCAAGCTGGACTGCTTTTAATTCCCTAGCGACCAACGTTAAATTCAACTTTAAAGCAACAACATAATAGGAATGTTACTGTAGTCCACAACAACAATGATCACTATGGAACCAAATCAAACCGGACAGCAGAGTGTGGTGTCAAAAAATGGTGCAAACTGAAATCTGTGAATTCAGTCCAAACATGTTAGAGCTTATTTTTTGTAACAAAACTACTAAAACTTTAAACAAATTCCGCCCACATTGTGGGATAGATTAGCACAGACCAGGTAGACTGCTGAGTAGTTTCTGCTGTTGTTGTTGTTGTAGCTGTTGTATGGCCGCGGCACGGGCTGCCTCCTTAGTGTTGTCTGCAAACTTGACGATCAGCTGACGTCCAGCCAGCATGAACCCGTGCAACACCTTCACTGCCAGCTCTGCGTCCTCGTACCGGAAATACTGGAAAACAAAACACATACATATAGGTGTAATCTCTCTGTCTTAGTGCACGGCCTACTGGTAGGTCCACGGTACATAACACCCCCACTCTCCTCTGTCTTCCGCTTTTCTCTTCATGTCCACATAGGAGTGGGTCTTTAAATCATCTCACATACCTAATCTCGGTCTGCCTCTGCCTCTTTTTCTTTCCATTCCACCGTCTATGACCTCTGTTATTAGACCTTCCCCCCCTTAGAATGTGTCCTATCCAACTCTTCTTCCTATTTCTTAATACATTTATCAACTGTCTATCTGTACCATTATGTGTAATATTATATATAAATACAATAAGTATCTACATACTGACAAAAACTGGAAAAACAAAACTGAACACGTACGTATATGCATAATATTATATACTATAGCTTTAACAAATGATACATATTCTTGTTTACTGACGATATCAATAACATGCATTCCTGTGAAGCAGTAGACCATCGGTTTGACTGACGTCCCTGACATCATCCTTGTATGAGGAAACGGACGCTAGACCTTTATTACTATTCGTTTATACAAATACAATAAGTAATTTACACATATAATACATACACACTGACAAAAACGCAATACACACACACGCACACATATTATTTCATGCACGGTTCAAGTTCTTGACAACAAACATTGAATATTTTGTTTTTGAAATGCTACAGACATGTACACGCATACAGTATGTGTACTCTCCTCATCAACATCTTCTAAGACACAAACGAGAAAATTCTCGTCGGGGGGGGGGGGTCGGAGACCCAACCTTCTGGAATTTCTAATGGTAATTGACTTAGTAATTGATTTATCGAGTTACACAACTGACTGACTAACTTACCCACTAACTACCCACGCCTAGTCATTGGCCTACTTGTCTCTAGATCGACCATTTAACTCAATCAACTTATCGTAACAAACCAATACTCAGTCGGTAAGATACTTATTATAAACTTACCCTAAAAACCCATCACCAGTGATTAAAATACTTATACATTGATCACTTAACTCTAGGTTGGAGCCAGTGGCGATGTCGGTAAGGTACTCAACCACGGATCAGTATGTGCAGTGTTCAAATCCTGGGCTCGTCCATCACTGACATCGCTTTCGAGTAAGGAAACTGACGTTAACATTAGCTTACTAGCTTACTATCAACCCTAATAGACTAAAACCCTAAACAAACTCCATCACTTACCCTAACAAACCCGTAGCCTTTGCTCTGCCCGGTACCAGGCTCTTTGATCAGCACGACCTCGATGATGTCACCGAACGGTTGGAACAGCTGCTGCACCATGTCCTCAGTCACTGAGAAGCTCAGACAGCCCACGAACAGCTTACTGCCACCCCCGGGCGCCACGGCAGCAGCCATAGCAACTTTCTTCTTGGCCGCAGCGTTGTCGGCCAGCATGCGGTTCTTGTGCGCCTGAGACTCTCGCACCTGGATGGGAGCTCCGTGCAGGAGCTTGCCTGTGAGGGCTGTGGCTGCAGGGATAGACAGGACGCTCGTGAACTCCACGTACGCAAAACCCTTGGGTCTGCCGCGGTGGTCCTCAACTATCTTAACTCCGTGTATCTATGAACAGCATAGTAGTGATAGTGCTATTATAAGTGTTAGTAGTAATAGTCCTATTAATAGCAATAGTACTATTATTATTACTACTGGTAAAAGTAATAGTAATAATAATATTGATACTGTATAGAATAGAAATCACATGATACGATACAGTAAAGCACAATATGGATGATACAATACAACAAATGCAAACGATGGGATCCGCCAAGCCGGTCTTGAGATATCTAGTACTACAAACAGCACAACATACATGATACAATATCAAGCAATGTATCATAAACAAAGTCAGAGAATCTGCTGCAGAGATTCTCAATTATCTAATACCTTGACCCTGGAAAACAACAGCAATCTCCAGCACATAGCACACAGGCCTTATGCTATAAAGTAAATCTAAATTTAACCACACAAACATTGCAAGTTCTTTTCATAGATAAAATCATCGATTCCACTTCGTTAATCCTCCAATAACGAAACTCATAATGCTCGACACCTGTACACAATAAAAACAATGCCAAACACGAACTAGTTCTAGAAATTAAACCCTCGACTCTTCAAAGCAAGTTTCATTAACACCTGCTCACATTTACCAAGTTCACACATTCATAAAGTACAAGAAATTAAATACTCCGAATGGAATTCTTCTCCTGACTTCGTTCAGAAAATCGTTGCATAAATTTTAACTTGCACGAGCAACATAACAAAGCTAGAGAATCTGACAAAACTAGAAGAATCTGACAAAACTAGAGAATCTGACAAAACTAGAGAATCTGAGTTGGTAGTTTCTTTACTCCAAGACGGCTACACACAAACAACATATTTATACAAGTGCTGTGATTTACTTATCTGCACTCGTTTACCTGTCCAGTAGTTTTAAAGAACTCTCGAAGGTCTTCCTCTTTAGTCTGTAGCGGCAACTGTAAACACATGACTGTGCGCAGGTCACTTTCATCATTAGACCCTGCACCACTACAATCAATTGATCAATCAGTCAATCAGGCATGCGATCAATCAATCAATCAGAAAAATCAATCAGACATTTTAAATCAGACATTATAAATCATTCAATCTATTTATCCGGCATTCTATCATTTAATCAATTCATCAGGTAATCAATCAATTCATCAGGCATTCAAATAAATTCTCTTATTCGATCAATCAATGAATTAATAACTCAATTTGTCAGACAATCAATCAACAAATTACTTAATTCATCAGGAAGTTAATCAATCGAGCCATCAGACAACATATCACACAATCAATCATTCAATCCATCTATCTAAAAATCAATCAAGCAATCTATCAGCCAACGTCTGATAGATAAATGGTCATCACCCTATTAATAAATGAATGAATGAGTACATCAATCCATTAATTTGAGCAGAAACTCTAATGTCAGTAGACTCTACTACTGAAAACAAAACAACAAATAAATATAGACACAATAAAATCCAATTCATATACTTCTGATAGAAAATCAATAAACAACAATTTAATAACAATGGACAAAAACATAATTTCTGCAATCTGTCAGCTATGAATCATAAAAAACACTACACGTGCTTGGAATGGAACACCTTACAGTTAACAAGAATAAAACAAACAATATTCAAGAAATACATTTCACTGACAGGGTAACAGTAACAGCAAAACATAACAATAGAGCCAGAGACACAATGCAACTCCAAAGCATGACCTAACAAAACAAAATTAAGTATTAAATTCAATCAACCAAGTTTGCACATTTCTATTTTAAAGTGACTATTGTCATCGTGTGAAAAATTTTATGGGCTTGTGAGAATCCAGTCTTGGGCTCTGGACCAAATCAGGCCCACAGTGATTGCTAAGCTATGAGAGTAGAAGAAGCGACAGCATTAAAGGTTTCAGTTACAATTATACTGAACACTGGAATTCTACATAACAGGACGCTGCAATATCTTTAACCTGCATTTATATCAATCTGAATGGTTCATTACGTATTCAAATTTACATATAAATAGTAACTTGACAGATAAAGTTCATTAAATTTAAAAAAATAAAGTCTAAACAGGTTGCATGCTATAAATTCTTTCTGCGTTACAACAACACGTTGCTTATTATAAACCATCTGCATAGAAATCGTAAATGCACAGATAAAAAAAGCAGAATCAACAGAGCTGAACTCCTCTTAACATCGATAAGAATTCTTTATTAAAACACTTCTATTTTCCTATTACTACTCTTCTATTCTATTCTTCTATCACTAATATCAAATGAATTTGAGAAAATTACCTGTTCAGAGGCTCATCGCATCTTTTCCATTCACCAACCATAACTCCTGCTTCTTGCGCTCTGTAAACATCGGTCAATTGGGCACATTATTATATAATTAATCTACAATTCTTAGAAATACTCCTTAGGCTCTATGTTTCCGAACTGTTTGCGGTTGGTCTATTCTTAACTGACCCGGTCCATTATGTCTGTTTGATATTAGTCAGTATCATATTTGATCATATATTGTTATTAATTTCAAATTTATATACAAATTCAAAATTATGAATTTGTTTTTGAATAAAAGAGGAGTGGATAAGGAGTAACGGTAAGAGTATTTTCCTCGGATACAAGTGGTCGGGATTCAAAGCCCAGGTCAGTCAACAAATGATGGATATCCCCCTGTGCTCATGAAATGTTAATCCTGTATCAGAGCATGCTGCCGATTGGTGCTCTCAACAGCAAAGATATAATTAACATGCAATAATTAATAACACTGGACAACATGATATTTGTCTCTTCGCTTTTTTATTTTATTACTTATATACAGTCATGGCCAAAAGTTTGAGATCAGTCGATATTTTTTAGAAAATCATGGTAGAATCACTGTTTTCTTTAGTACTTAATATGTTCATCATCATAAAACATATATACCTATCATATAGAAATGATAACATTGCAATAATATAGTCACAGATATGCTGACTGACCTAGATAGTCAGTATTTAGTGTGTTTTCCCTTCACGGCCAGGACGTTTGCAATGCGGCGAGGCATGGAGCGGGGTAATGCGTGAAGTTCTCAAGCGAAGTTCCTGTTATCAAAACTCTTTTTGCCACCTCTTTCAGATGCTGAAAGGAGGAAGGATTGTGGGTAGCAACCTTTCTTTTCATCTGTATCCAAAGATTTTCTGTCGGGTTTAGGTCAGATGATGATCCCGGCCATGGACCAATCATGAGTACATCATTGGTTGTGAGCCATGATGTAATAGTGTTAGCCATATGACATGGCGCGCCATCATGTTGAAAGTATTCCACATCATGTATACTTCCAAAAGTCAGAACTCTATCTTCAAGAATACCTTCGTCGACAGCAGCTTTGATTGTTGTGCCTTGCTCTACGAACCAGATTCCCGCACGGCAGCCCTTCCCTGAAAAAGATCCCCAAACCATCAGCTTGGCACAATGTTCGACAGCACTGGTACAATACTTGGATCATTTATCTTCCCTAATGGGCGCCTTACATGCCTGGAAAAAGAGTAAAATTGTGTGAAAGTTGACTCATCTGAAAATAGTACGCTTTCCCAATCATCTGCAGACCAATTGCGATATTTGTGACAAAACGACCTTCTATCTCGAATGTTCTTCTTTGAAGCAGAGGCTTCAATGCTGGTCTTGACTTCAATCCACCCTCAAACAAATGTCTTCTAATGGTTCGTGTGCTTACTCTTGCTTCAATCAGGTCTGTCTGCTGGTTGCTTTGACCCATGTTGTGGAGTAAAAATGTTTGCGGAAGGGTTTCGACCCAAGTTAAGTTTGAATCCACAAATATGATAATTTACAGCTCTGAAGCAAAACAGAACAATATTCAGCACATAGTATTATAGTCTGAGCTATATTGCAGCATTCTGTAAAATTTTAGGCGAGTATTGTAATACACCGTGGCAGAATGACTAATACCGCGTTACAGGCCAAATCTGGCATAAAATTCTCTTAATACGCTTAAAATCGAGCAATATTTGCACAAAATATACATGTACATACAAAAATCCCAAACATTATAAAAACCTAAATCATGTCTTTGTTTACATCAAGACATAATCAGAAAGTGTAAATGTTGCTGCATTTTAAAGCAAAATAAGAAATAAAGCATAAAATACGATTTTTTTCCACTGATCTCAAACTTTTGGCCATGACTGTATATAATTATATATATATATATATATATATATATATATATATATTATATATATATATATTTAACTATTTACATGTTCTTATAGTAACCTGACAGGAACCTGTAAAGAGGTTTCACAGACTGGACACCAATCATAAAAATACCATTATAGGAATTGTCAGGGGTTATTAATATTATTACTAAAGCAATGCACCTTATGTTTATTACCTTCTATCTTCACCAGGACGAGTCCTATCTCTTGACCTTGACCTGTCCCTGTTCCTCTCTCTACCTCCTCTGCCTCTCTCTCCATCTCTTCTTCGACCCCACTCTCTGTCTCTGTCCTCAACAAACAACACAGGCACTGACTTAACTCTACCAGCACCAGACTCTGAATGATTGTAACATCTATATATATATATATATATATATATATATATATATATATATATATATATATATATATATATATATATATATATATGACTTCAGTACAACTCGTCAGGTTAATCAAAGTACGAGCTATGCATGCTATGAAATTCATGTAAATGTAGCTTCTGAAATTGTTTCCAAAGAACAAACAGGCGTGCACAATGGCACCAATGGATCAGAGATCTTGAAAAGAAACATGATTCAGAATACATCTTTCAGAAATATAATGTGCCTGTAACTGATCCAGAACCTATTTTAGAAAAGTTCAATGCATATGAAGTGGTGTGGGCAGAGTTTTCTCCTTATGTCTACTCACTATAGTCATTGGGTAATTGGAGATCTAAATTTCAATACAAAAGAAAAACAAACAATTTAAGTGGCACCTGGAAACCTGCAATATAGAAATATAGCCATATAGAAATATAGCAATATAGAAATATAGCAATATAGAAGTGTCATTCAACACCACATTTCTACTGACAACAATAAAATTCTGTCAACCTATTAGCAATCAAGCATAACATCAATGTTCCAATTATATATAATGGGTAAAATTGAAAGGCTCGTACACCATTTAGTAAAACAATATATCAATAATTATATATTTCAGTGCCCATAGACTCAGGTACAGATCGTCACAGTCACACAGGCCCTCAGGCCCACTACACAATGGGGGGGGATTTAGCGTACTCAGTTAAGCTGCGCGTCAGTTGAACGAAGTAAAGCCACGCTACACGCGGTTAGCAAATTGTGGGCGACCACTTTGGAAGACCTCGTGTAGACAGCTTTGAAAAGTAAACAATCCCCAGGGTGTTGAAGGTTATTCTTAAATCCGAGCCGGCTGCTATTGGAGCGCCAACAAAAGGCAACGATTACTAATAACCATGGAAAGGAAAGGAAGAAATAATGAAAACTACAAAAACAGAAACTTAAGAAAGGAAACATTGTAAACACATGCGGTATGTCATGTGTGTAACTATACGGAATAAAAAATAAAAAAAACTAATCAATACATTTATAAAGGGGCGACCACCCCCCCTAAAGCAAAGACACATGCCCTCATATTTCCCCTAGAACTAACTCATAATGCACAATATTTCCACCTCTCCCTCATATTTCCCCCTAGAACTAACTCACAAAGCACAATTTTTCCACCTCCCCCTCATATTTCCCCCTGGAACTATCTCACAAGGTATAATTTTTTCACCTCCCCCTCATATTTCCCCCTAGAACTAACTCACAAAGCACAATTTTTCAACTTCCCCACTCTTTTTAAAAACTCTTTACCTTTTCCCACTTCCCTCTTATTTAGTCGTTATTAATACTGTGTGGTCGCTCCTGCATTCATAAAGCATCTCTGTACACTAAATGATACAATTTAAAGTTAAAGAGAACAATGGAATGTCCATTAATAAATTGTAGTCAAGTCGACAGGTGTTGTAGTCTAAAAGAACACAAATCTGAATTTTGAGAGACCCATTGACCTGAAAAAACTTACAGCATTGGCCAACACGTTCGCACTGCTCAATAAGAGATACATTGGAAATATATCGGTATATCTTACAAAAGTACATTTGTACACATATATTTGCTCCTGGAGCCAATCACTTTTAGGCCTACTTCAAAGATTGTAGAATTTTTAGATATCGCCAACAATCAAACTTTTAGATTTCTGCTACAAAGCAAACGTTAAGTCATATCAACACTTACCTGTACACATACAAAGAAACAATTAAACCTGCACAGTTTCACAAATATTCACAAAGCATTGAATTAATACCTTCTTTCTCTGTAACCCGACATTTCTCTGATTACACACTATTATCTAGACACTGCAATTGTTCAGCTATGTACAGGTCTTAAATCTACAACAAAAATTTTACAAATTTATATCAAATAAGCAGTTGCTACAATTCAGAATCAATCAATCTATTCATAAAATACAAAACAGATTCTACTTTCAAGGCACACATGCTTTCTAATCTCTGCAGCTATATACGTCCATATGTATCTTTTGTTTGTGTTTCAGTCATTATCTTCCTTGTGCCACATGAAACCACATCCTGCATCAAAACTATAAATAAATTAATACAGATACCAAAAATCCATATGCACTAAAGTTTAGTGAGCAAAACTTTATTGTGCAGCCCTGCACACAACAACAGAAATCATCTCAGTAAAGTCCTATTGTGTCAGCAATAGTCAAAAGCAAATAATAATAATAATAAATATTAAGCAAATAGATATAATAATATTCAGAAATAATAAAAATAATAAAAGCAATAGTCAATAGGCAAAACTTTGATAAAATCCAGTCAGGTTTCACAGCTGATGTGGAAATTTGGTACTCAGTAGAAGCCTGGCTAAATACATAAGAGACACTTTCATGATAAGTATTAATTTTAATTCCATTGTAAATTAATACTATTTCCATAGGTACAACAGCATACATAAGCAATAAGTTCTGATATTTTTAAAAGAAAAATTTTATTAACAAGAAATCAAGATCTAAAGGTTTTACTTAATGCGATATCTATAATTGGTTATTTATTCAAATACTTCAAGTTTGTCATAATTATTTTATTTCCACCTATGCTTGTTCCTACTGTTGAGGTAAGCTTTCAGTGAGAGCTACGGTGATGGTTTAAATGGCTTTAACCCATATTTACTAAGCACGCCTTACACCGCCGATTACTTATACCTCTCATGAGAGTTTAACCAGGAATCAGAAAATTCGGTATTCGCTAGAAAATGTTGCGTGGTTATTAACTACAAGATACCCTTCCAAAATTACAGCGGCAGACCGACCAATCAGTTTACTTTGTAAACAAAACTAGAATATTACTTCTTAATCAGTGGTTTAACTATTCCGTGATTTGTGCCTCAGAAAAGTGAGGCACAGCTACGTATCATTTTAAACTCCAATTCAAGCTTACAGACTAAAAAATTGTGACTATTTCGTAGTTTATGCCATTGCTGAGGTTTAAACAGCGGTTCAGCTCTCTAGTGAATACCACGATAAGAGAAGGGTCAAGATGAATACCAGTAGTTACTAATCTCGCCAAGATCCGCAGAGACTTACACCACCGATCAGAGATATACTGCGAATCACAAAATATTGTTATCCACTAGGAATGTTGCATGCTTATTAACTTCAAGGCCACCTGCAAAAAATTATAGCACTCAGCTAATGACAGTGCTCTGCTTTAGGCTGACCGGCCAATCAGCTTCCTTCGTAAAAAAAGTCTTACTCTGTGGTTAGTTACACCGCGATGTAAACCTCCGAGGCGCAGCTACGCATTACCTTAAACCGTGATTTAAAGCTTACAGAATATCAAATTATGACTACTCCGTTGTTTAGCTACTGTAGTGGTTTATACCTCGAATTATCTCACTAGTAAATACGGCCATTAGTGGGTCCGATGTTAAATTATGTCAATCCCCTAACTAGTCCAGGTCTCAATCGCTACCGCAGTATCAACCATGAATGACACATTTTCAAAAATTAAAACATTTTGGTCACGTTCGGACGTTAGTTAAACAAATGTTTTCAATCCCTGTTATATCGATGCTCAGTAAGTATCTAGAATCAATCAAATTGCATCTCAAAATAATTATTTAAATTGTACATTTCTGCTTTACTGCTTTTATTGTGTGTGTGATGTATTGGCTACTCTGCCTGAAATAAACTGATCAATAAAGTAAAATAATTAATATTTACCGAATTTCTTTGTATAATTTTTGTCAAATAATCAATGAAATTTGAAGTAGTGACAATAACACGAGATCAGGGTTGCCAGATGTCCAAAACTTTTATCGCCCAAAGCCATGACGTAACTAGCCCAAATTAACCCAATGAAGAATTTTAATCTAATTAAACGCAAGCACAGATAAAACAGAAAAATATACCATTGGAAACAAAAATGATCAGGAATGGAAGAAATGCAAATATTTAGTTTCTTACTTGGATACTGAAAGAGACATGATCCATAGAAAGCAATTGTGTATGGCTATTTTTAATAATTACAAGATGAAACTAACAAATAGCAAAATAACAATGAAAACAAGAATAAATATATTCAATGCTTATTTAAATTATACGGTGGCTCGCAACTGCCATAAATTTTTCTTTTTGAAACAAAAAATCAAAAAACAAAAAACAAACAAATCTTTGTTACTATAAATAGCCACTTTGTTACTATAAATAGCTCACTAGCAGTATCTATATCACACATAGTCGATGACAACATCCAGCACTCGATCTTGAATCAAAGGCCAGTCTATGTGCAAAAAATAAAGTTTATTGTCAATGACAACATCGAGCACTCGATCTCGAGCCAAATCCAAACCGATGAGCACAAAATTAGGTCAAAAACGGTGCAAATCCAAAATTCAGTTAATTAGTCATGTTAAGTGAATTCGTCAATGACAACATCGAGCACGCGATGTCAAACCAAAGCCAAGCCGATGAGCAAAAAGGAGGTTAAAACTGTGCAAATTCAATATTCAGTTAATTAGTCATACAAAGTGAATTCGTCAATGACAACATCGATCTCTCGATCTCGACCCAAAGCCAAACCGATGAGCACAAAATTAGGTCAAAAGCGGTGATAATTACAAGGTGAAAGTCTTTGGACTGATTTTCTGCATTTTGGAATTTGCACCGTTTTTGACCTAATTTTGTGCTCATCGGTTTGGCTTTGGGTTTGACATCGCGTGCTCGATGTTGTCATTGACGAATTCACTTAACATGACTAATTAACTGAATTTTGGATTTGCACCGTTTTTGACCTAATTTTGTGCTCATCGGTTTGGCTTTGGCTCGAGATGAGTGCTCGATGTTGTCATTGACAATAAACTTTATTTTTTGCACATAGGCTGGCCTTTGATTCAAGATCGAGTGCTGGATGTTGTCATCGACTATGTGTGATATAGATACTGCTAGTGAGCTACTTATAGTAACAAAGTGGCTATTTATAGTAACAAAGATTTGTTTTTGTTTTTTTTGTTTTTTTGCTTTTTTGATTTTTTGTTTAAAAAAAATTTATGGCAGTTGCGAGCCACCGTAAAATTACGCCAGTGTACTTATATAATAGTGAGCTATGGACATTAACTTCAAAACAGGAACACGAAATTGACATATATCATAGAAGTCTATTAAGAAAAATACTTAAAATATATTACCTTCACATTATAAGCAACGATAATTTATACATACGAACAAATGAAAAAAATGGAGTCTTGCAATTAAAACACGAAGACTAAAATGGATAGGTCACTTACTTAGGTTACCGAACAATGCACCTGTAAAACTTGCTTTAAATGAGAATTAAAAATCTCAGACAAAACAAAGAGGTTGTCAAAATAGAGGGATTTCATGAACAAGTCATTTTTTGTTTACATTACAAAGCCGCCATTTTGATATACGACACTCTATATGATACACGGCTATATATGTAACTTTAAGTAGTTTTTCATCTTAATTTAGTATAAAATTGT
Source organism: Enchytraeus crypticus (assembly GCA_905160935.1). Taxonomy (NCBI): domain Eukaryota; kingdom Metazoa; phylum Annelida; class Clitellata; order Enchytraeida; family Enchytraeidae; genus Enchytraeus; species Enchytraeus crypticus. Next base: position 279,529 of record CAJHZI010000417.1, on the reverse strand, counting down.
GTCTGGCATATGGACATTGGTTCTTTCTTACAGGTTAATGAACTGGTAATGGATATGATGGTTCTTGAAAGCTTTGTTACACGTAATTTCAGCATTTCTGCCATTTCTGCCAATTAGTGCATGGGACAGGCTAATTGGCAGAAATGGCAGAAATGTGGACTCCAGGAGTGGAATTAAGGAAAAGGGAACAAAAATCTGTCCGCACGATGTACGTGTTTCTGTTTTATTTTGTACTTATGTATTTAATTAGCAATCGAAATATAAGATAGGCTTATTGTTGGCAACCTTTAATGGTTTGATGAAATTAGTAATTGCAAAACTTCTGCCATTTCTGCCATTTCCGTAATGCAGATTAAGGTCAAATTTCTCAAAACAGAGTCAAATTATTGGAATATACGTAGATCTGTACACAAAAAATATTGAAAGTTTTGGCCTTTTGCACTAGCCTATAGTTTAAGACTTAAGGTTTGTATTTGAATCCTTCACAGTCTTTGTGTGTTGAAGCATTAAACTACGACTAGACTAGTGTTGCAGGTCCTCAAGACTTACTGAACGAGTATAATTAATTTAAGTTAAGTCTTCAACTATAGAATCCAGCTACGTAACGAATCTACAAAGTACGGCGTACCGGTAAGATCGGAGCTCATATATTTCATACGTAAGTTCATTTAACTTCATGAGGCACATAGGTACACTGTCTGTGTATATTACTAATAAATCGCGTGCATTTTTACAAATTACAATATACGTACATAGAAATTTTATTTTTTATATGCATATATATCTATACATACGTAATCCTAAAAATCAACAAACGTAATCCAATATGGATGCCAATGCCGGCAGGTGTCTAAAAGTGGGCGCGGCTAACAGCTGTGAAAGTCATCTATATGGATGCCAATGCCGGTAGGTGTATAAAAGTGGGCGCTGCTAACAGCTGTGAAAATCTTCAATAAACAAACATGGATCAAATTAGTAAATAAAAATCTCAATGATATAAATCAGAATTTGAACATATTAGATGTGAGAATCTGTGATCTGGCTGAGGATAGAGCCAGGTGGAATCAATTAACCTTGAAGCCTACTGCAGGGTCCAAATAGGACGTAGCGCAGTCTCAGTAGTAGTAGTAAGAACGATCATAAAATAAAACTAAAATTAGGCAATGGAAAAACTAAATATCAAAGTAAGATTAAAATATATAAAACATATATACAAGGAGGAATAGGAATATGAATATAATAGGAATATTATGAGCAATTTAACTGTCTCAAACGTTTAGGTTCTGGTTTAGGTTTATGTCTTAGGTTCTGTTCTGTATAAAATTAACTCCTACGGTGGTGCGCAGGTGATTTTCCATTTTGCCAACCATTTCTTATGCATTATTTATCTTACACATACTGACATTTTGTTAATTTTTGTCAGAAATGATTCATACTGACATTGACTCAAATTAAATAAACAATAATAAAAATAAAAACAATTAAGAGTGCTACTGACTTTCATGCATGGGTACATTGAGCACTATTGAAACATATCGATCTAAGCTTGTAAGCAAAAAAATGTACAATTTAGAATGATTTAAATTGAGCTTCTAGGGTGTCATAATATTATTTTTTTATTTAAAAAATATCTTATTCTGGAATGACCCATAACATGAAAAAGAAATGAATGTGATGGCAAATGTGGTGCTAACGTTACACTTGACGGACGTAATTATTTGTTCAATAACATGTATTAACGTATAACAACTGTTAATTATAGTATAATCATTTTTATATTTGGTTGAATATATTTATTCTTTAAGCAGAAGTACAGAATGATCAGAATCTGATATTAATTATATAGTCTACGATTGCAACAGTTACAGAAGTCAATATTTAACTTTTTAAGCAAGGAATTTTCCTTAACTTATGAAGTTTCTAAGCAGGAACCATTGGCCCTCAAGGGGAACTTCAGAGTTACGATGTATATTAAATTACTAATAATTTCTACTTAACTTAAAAAAGTTTTGCATAAATCTTTCCGTCATTTTATGCTATGGAAGATGCTTGGACTAACATAATACAGTCCCTTTCGGATGCATTTTGAGGATAATTTATTTGGAAAATAATTAATTGAAATATTCTTCAGAATTAATATGAGGTTATTGCAAGAGTCTGGCATTACTATTTATTTGTGGTGTCCATGTACTCGGTTTTATTTACCTCGGTTGCTAGTTGACCTTGGGATCTTTTCTCTTGTTCTTATGTCTTTCAATGGTCTATATACCTAATATATCACTACATAATATACGCTGATCTATCATATTCTAACTCGGTTGTGGAAATTTGAGGTTCAGCTCATTTCGTGGTAACAAGAGCATTCGAAGTAGTTTAATTCGTCGATTCAATTTGGAACAAGTCTAGACTGTAACTGGAATAAGAGATTTAAAGATGTGTTTTGCTTCCATTCCAATGCGCAATGTGTAGGGCCTACATATTCTTTCCTATATGTGGGTCTAGCTACATTGATTTCTGTTCATCATTTAAAAGTGGTTATATAAGGTGTACTGCAGGTAATTTTGACTCTTAAGCATTTATTCTATGTTTCATGCAGGTATACATGCATATTTGTATGTAAAAGTGTTGTTTACATAGTTTGTCCATAGCGACACTGTAGGCCTATAGATACTGTGAGAAATAGAAATTAGACAAATTTCTGAAATGGCGATATTGAAGATTTCTATTTATGTATGTAAAGGGTCATCTTTCTTGGCAGTGAACTTATTTATTAATCACCTATGTGGTAAGTATTCAAATATGTTACTAAGTAGAACATATACATGGGTGTATTGAAGGAAATTTAATTATATTTTTTATTTAAATAACTCATTGTGAGACTGAGCAATAAATTCATTCTAGCATGCATAATAAATTATTGGATGACCTAGAATAAGATCTGGCAAGTTCAGTTCTAGAGAAATCTTTGGCTGGAACCAGCCCCAGGATGATCACGTGACATGACATGACAAGTTCAGTTCTTACAAGTACGCTATATAGGACAAGTTTTATCATTGGTAAAGTTTGAATTTCTTTAACATTTAATTTTTTTATGAATTTATGTGGGTAGACAGGATATTTTTGTCAGGGAATGACTCCTCTGCCCAGCAAATGTTAGTTGAAGATGAGAAGGCATAGAGGCCCACCCTTTGCCTCCATAAGCAGAATCGCCCAAGGATAATGGTATATCAAAAGGATTGTTATAAATGATTTAAAGAGCCACTCGTATGTGGACGTGAAGAGGAAAACGGAAGATAAAGATGATGGGGACATTATATACCATGGCTCTGCCAGTAGGCAGTGCACTAAGAGAAAGAGAAATTTATTTGAAATGTAGCTGTGGTCGAGAGATATCCGCTTTTTAATTATTGGTGATGAAAGTTGCATGATTCATAACTACAAGGCAACGTTTAACTTTTGGTACGGCTACTCTCTCTATTTCTCTCTCTCTCCTTTTTTTTTTTTTTTTCTCTCCTCACTCTCTCTTTCAGCTTCTCTCTAGTGCTGTGCCCAGTGGCAGGTCCATGGTACTTCTTCACACTCAATTCTGCTTTCATGCTCCATCTAGAACACTCAACAAGTTAATGCCTTCAAAAAGGTCATTGCCTTTGTGAAGGAATTAACAAAACCCAAAAGGAATTACCTTATCCATACTCTCTGTAGCCTATAGCTTGGGAAAAATACGGCTTCTGAAGTGATTACTTGTTGCCTTCCTCAGTTCTGGCTTAGTTGCCTCCTATGACACAGACGCTGTTGTTCTATTCTTGCGTGACCCGGACACAACAAGTGTGGCTACAAGAAACGAATTCTTCGCCATCAACTTGATGTGCTGTGTGAAGTAGGCATTTTGTCGCATCTATGCTCCTTTTTGAAGATCGAGATAACTTCTTCTTCACGAATGCCGCAGTCGTTCAATCATCGTTTAGATATCATTGACTGTTGACCATGCTGCGAGTTACTGGTAAAACAAGTATGGCCGAGATTCTTTAATTAGCTGTGAAATTCCGTAGACTGGTAGGTTCTATTATTCCGACAATATTCATGTTTGTGATGTGAAATATTTTGATTGAGCGCGTTCTCAATTATGTACGCTCATTTGGAATGCTTTGTACGTTGACTGACCTGGGCTTTGAACCCAGGCCACTTGCATCTAGAGACTACACTCTTCAACAGATCTAGATTTATCTCTTGTCATACTCATATTGCTATATCTTGGCAGAGCCGGTTGAATAGCGGTTGCTAACAGCAGATCAGTAGGTGCAAGCTTCATATTCCTAGGTCGCGCCATCACTGATATGCTTGTGAGACAAAAACTTAGCGGTCAACTAAGCTTTACAGTTTATTTTGTTAGCTTTAACTTTGAAATTATACTTTCTATTCTTATAATAATAATAATAATAATAATAATAATAATTATTATTATTGGTATTGCTATTACGATTGCCTTAGGAAAAATTTCGGTCCATCATCTTTCTTGTCATTTTATTCTAGTTTATTTTAATATTAATTGTAACTAAACCCTTAATAAAATTGAATAGAATAGATAATATATTTATTTTTCAACAGAGACACAAAATGCATATCACGAGAAAAATGATCTGTATATGCTATTGTTAATGTTAATACCTGCAAAATACTATTTATACAAAGTCTTGTTTTCAGTGTTTGGAGCTCTTGTTGAGAAGCCAGAAGATGGTTTTGCTGTGGTGGGATCTCGAGTAGAGCTGAAGTGTAACACTAGTCTCCCATACCCTATGAAGTGGTCAAGACTGACAGTGGGGTCTGACAGAGAAGAGGATATCTACATTGGTAGCGGTGTACTACAACCTCAGTTTCGTGGTCTGTTCACAGTAGAGCGTTACAACCTGATAATAAAGAATGTGACGTATGAAGACGCTGGAGAGTACACCTGTTACGATGAGATGGGATTTGGTTTGGACGTTGGAAACTATAAGAGCGTGTATCTTACCATCATCGGTATATTGCTAGTATATAGTTTATTGGTATATTTTTATTTTATAGTGTATAGTTTATTTATGGTACTGCTTCTTTGAGCATAAGCTAATACTATTTGTTCAAAATCGTATTGATCTCTTTTTGGAATCAGCTGGACAATGTGTGCATGGATGATTCTTCTAGTGGAGTCATTGCATTCATTGAGTTAAACTTTATGGATGAAAAAGACAAAAAAAGACAGATAGACGGTTGATAAATGTAGTAAGAAATAGGAAGAAGGGTTGGATAGGATACATTCTAAGGGGAGAAGGTCAATTAGTAGAGGTCATAGGAGGTATAATGGAAGGAAAAAGAGGTAGAGGCAGGCCGAGATTAGGTATTGTAGATAATTTAACGACCCACTCATGTGTGGATATGACGAGGAAAGCAGAAGACAGAGAGGAATGGAGGCGTTATATACCATGGAACTGCCAGTAGGCAGTGCACTAAGAGAAAGAGAGAGAGAATGTCATTAAAAAATTCCTCCTTCATTATACCTGGGTCATTTACATTGCTTCCTATTACATTTTCTTCCACTAGTTCAAAATCTTTCTGAACTGGCTCCCAACTTTATCTTACTCTCATATTCTATATATTCATATATATAATATATTCATATTCCCAGCCTCAACATATTCTCTCCATTTTTTTACGGACAGTATTGTAATAATTTTTATTCGTATAATATAATTCTGTAATAAGAATTTTAATAGTAGTATAATAGGGGTAGTATTATAAATTAAATGATAATGATAATATTTAATTGTAAGTAAATTTGAACTTTTGGCAGGTATTGTTCGTAGGGTAGAAAGACAATTCTCTAGTCACATGAAGGATCTTGATTCCTGAGCTGACTCAAGTCTCGCGAAACCTGCTGGACTTAAGTCAGCTCTGGCATCAAGATCCTTCACAAGGGCAGCTGAATCAACATGGAATAAACTACCGGCATCGCTGAGAAATGAACTCTGAACATTTTCCTTTAAAGCCAAGCTTGAAACATTTTTATTTAGTGGGGTGGAATGGGATTAGTGGGCTGCCTTCTTTTTCCTGTACTTACGATTGCCAGTGTCGCTTGCACACATCGGTGCGCAGAAGTGCATACTACTACTACTACACTGTTGTCAACTACCATCTAAGCCAGTTCATCCAGTTGAAAATGAGGGTAAGAGAGGGGAACCCAAGTAAAGCAGCCTCATCTCATCAGAAGATATAGGGAAGGAATTGGTGACGTTGATGTGTTAGGATGCTGGCTCATGTCGGTCACGGCTCTGTTTCATGAAGTGGTGGTGTTATCTGTTAGCGACGATGTAAAGATGACAGTAGTTGCTGCTTTCAGGTTACACTTGCACACATCCCGTTTCGAAGAGCTGCTCTTGTCTGTAGTGTGCAAATTGCTAGAAGCGCATGCATAAACTTGTCCAATACGGAATTTAGAGTTTTATAAAGTCTCATTATCGCAACGGTTAAAGGTCTCAGGTAACGTCATGAAGTTTTAAATTTCAGATACTGAGGTGAATGGAACACTCATGGATTTGATTGCCGGCCGCGATGATCTGAGAGTGAAATCTCAGACATTCATAGGACTCTGTACACTAAAAATTCACTGAATTGCGTAATGGTTTAAATATGTAGTGATAAAAGTGATATTTGTATAAATAGATTATCATTTCACTATAATGCGTGCTATTATTGCTATTGTTTGGGGCTTTACTCACACGACGCCATAGTAGCCAGATAGTAGTAATGTCGCGTTCGGTCCGTCTCGGTCTCGCCGACGCAACGGAGGCCGCCGCATTTCGGGGTGAGGGCGGTACTTCCCTCGGGAGAGTTACGCTCACGGTCGGTTCGTCGGAGGATGACCTAGGTCGTACCTCTCGCTCATTAAGATAGATATTTTCGGCTTAAATGGCTTTGCCTAGAATGAGAAGGAGAGCTATCTCTCACATAGTCGTAACTAAGAGATCGATCCTTAATGGAGATATCAGGTGGATCCCAGTTAGAATAATGGGATCGATCTCTAAGGTAACTATCGGATCGATACCTAATGGGGCTATCAGGTCGATCCCTGATGGAGTTACCGGGTCGATCCCCGCCAGAGTAATGGGATCGATCTCATAGGTTATAATTTGATTGACTCGTAACAGAATATTTGTCAACTTCAATATATGGCATAAAATGTGAAGCCTTATATTTTTGGCTCGTTTGAACCTCCTGACGGGCCTGTGCTCTACCGGCGTTGCCCGTCATGTCAGAAACCTGCGTCTTGGCTGTTAGTGATGTATGTTCTATTAAGTTTAACCCTTCGAATATAGGTTCTAGATATATAGGCTCATCAGGACGAGGCGGTGGGTCATGCTCTGGGTCTGACCCCAGGAACTTTTCTGAGTCTATGGATTGAATACCGAGAGGGATAGGTGAGGAAGGAAAAACCTCGTTGGCGCCTAAATCAGTATCTAGATCGATTAAAGAGTCTTCCATGTTTTTGGAAAACCAATTTATTTAATAGCATGAACACAAACAATGATTACAAATTATTCTTTACTTACAGACAATAGGATAGAAGACGGGAATGCACGCAGACTTCTCACCAGCGCAGAATGTGAACAAATTCTAGTATTAACTAATGTATTAACTCTAGTATTAACTCTAGTATTAACTAACAGAAAATAAACTAAATTATAGCTATGATTGAAAACTGACTCGACCGCAACTCTGCAACCAAACGACAGACCGAGTGAATGCGACTCTTACAAACTACAAACAGCTTCGACTACCGTCCAAAGCTAACTGATCCAACTCTGGTCAAAAACTGAACTACTGAATATCATTGCACTGGCTTATATACTAAAAATAATGATTGATGGCTCGAACTCGCGAACCGACCAATCAGAAGAGGCGGTATGCCCAAGCCCCGCCTACAGGGATTGTCGATCGGCGATCTTTCAAAGACATATGGCGATCGTCAATTGATCTACCAAAGACTGACTCAGGTTCGAATCCGATAGAGGGTAAAGTCCGTCACAGTAATACTAACATTGGATATGTTGCACTGTACACAACTATATAGTACAATATAATTAGAGAATAAGCATTTTGGATTGAGATATTTTGTTCCATTTGTTTAGATATATTTGAAAAATAGGATATATTGGATTGATATATTTGTAACAAATGTATCGACATTGATAGAGAATTGCACATCTTTGATTGGGATATTTGTAATAAATGTTTTGGCATGTAGGTTAGATATTTTCAGTTACTCTTAAATCAATTAAATCTGAGTACCCATTTCAACCTGTCTTTACATCGTATCTGTGAGTGGGTAGTGGTCGATACACAGTTCATCGTTACCATTTTGTCGACATTATATAATTTCGCATAAATCTTAAAAATTTTATCAGGATGTTTACAGTTATGGGAGCCCAAATTTCATAACATTAAAAATCAGCCTTATCTGTTATCTCTGTTGGTGCATAAACTATAGTTTTGTCATCTACAGACCATGCATCTTTCTATAATTCAACTTCATTTTAAAATCCACCACAGTACCTTGCATTTTCTTTCATTCTCGTTATCGTTATCTTATTGACTATTCGCGACATCTGCGATGTGTTTGTTTTTCTAATCAGCAAACAGCTGTTTTATTTAATTTTTAAAATTATACTTCTGATAATCAGCCGATACGTTTATTTTTTTTCGTAAGACAGTGAGATAAGATGTCGTCAGGGGAGCAACTCCACTCAAGAGTCGCCAGTGAGTGCAGGTCTCATAGCTATTAACTGTAGCCTGACATACAGGGGTATGTTAGGCCGCAAGGATTACTCGCCTCCTTCTCTTCATTGGTCTTTACGAAACAGCGAGACGAGTGGTGTGAGTGGATCAGCTGTCCAATCATATTCCAGAAATTCTACTACTAGTGAAGGAGCAATATCGAAACTGAAATCTGAAATATTTCTTAACGCATCCACAGTGCCTGATCAGTCTATCATTACTTGCGAAGCTCTGGGATTAGGCAAAACTTTGTTGAACTGGACTTCAGAAAAAATAGTCATACATAAAATGAGTGAGTTGCTTGTATATCAATTTTACAGTCCTGAATTGAAATAAGTTTCCAATGAGAGTCTTAGATTATCTTATTGCGCAAATATATACCATTTTTTATTTTGATACAGAAACATTGCAAACATCCATTCTTAAGCTAGTTATTCATTTTATTGATTGTTGTAATTGTATGTTGTGTTTCTGTTTACTAGGGATTAAACATATGTGTTAATGTGATAGATATTTAAGGTCTATGTGAGGTTCGAACCCACTTCTTCAACAATATATCTGAATGCACAGCTATTACTAAGGTTCTTTGGTCTAGGGTATGATTTGATTTACTGTAACACGAGGTGAAAACCTCAGAATGCTATCACTAGAGTTGGCCGCTCACTGCTCTTTCGACTCATTAAGTGCTGTTCTTTGAAGTGAGCTGCTCTCACTCACAGCTCAGTGCTCTCTAAGAGCTGCTCTCAGAGAGCCGTTCTAGTTTACAGTTTATAACGCACATATGCTACAATAACGACACAGTGCAGCATATTCTGCTCTGTTCGATACATGCTGCACTGTGTCGCATAACGACACAGTGCAGACAGTGGCGGATCCAGGGGGGGGCCCAGGGGCCCGGGCCCCCCTTAAGTCCGCCGATAAAAAATTGTAAACTATATTTTCATTGTTTCTAAGGCAATTTCTATGTGTAAATATGTTAATAATGGCAAGGTTAGGGGGGGCCCGGAGTGGAGGGTATGACAGGGTATAGTTTCATTGTTTATAAGGCAATTTCGATGTGTAAATATGTTTGTAATGGCAGTGGTTAGGTGGGGGGGCTGGAATTGAGGGTATTACAGGGTATAGTTTAATTGTTTCTAAGGCAATTTCGACGTGTAAATATGTTAGTAATGGCAGTGGTTGGGGGGTGGGGGGCGGAATGGAGGGCATGACAGGGTATAGTTTCATTGTTTCTAAAGCAATTTTGATGTTTAATATGTTAGTAATGGCAGTGGTTAGGGGTGCCGGTGGGGGGTGGTACGACAGGGAACTCACTTCCAGTAGCTCAATTTTTTTCTAGGATATACTAGGAGCCCTGTATAATGGAAGGAGGTGCAAAAAATGTTGACCGTTTCACTAGCTCTCAATTTTCACTTGAATCTATGCATTGGAGGGAAAAAGGGTGTAAGTAAAAATTGTGAACTCTGTCCCGTAGCAGTGGTGCAAGCAGCCTTGGATGGGAGGGGTTAAACCCCCCACCACCACCAAAATTAGGTCACTTTTGCAATTCGTCGAAATCTTCAGAGTTTCTACAGAGTTGACAAAATTAGCCAACTTTTTTCAAAACAAATGTAGGATTTTAGGTATTTCCCTGACTTTAGTACGGGTATAAGGGGGGGGGGTAAGTTAAGGGGATACACTCACTCTATGAGCCGAATTCAGTAGTGAATAAATTTGGAGCCCCTCCACAGAAATTTCTCTGGTTGCGTCACATGTCCCGAAGAAGGTAAGCAAAAAAATGTACTAAAAAAAATTTTGGGCCCCCCTTAAAAAATTCCTGGATCCGCCCCGAGTGCAGAATATGCTGCTCTGTTCGATATATGCTGCACTGTGTCGTATAAGCAGCATATGCAGCATGTAAGGCCATCCGTTTTTTCCTAGCCCTAAATATCTCGACTATTATTGACCTTTGAACCATGAGATCAGCATATTTGACCCACTATATAACCTTGTGTTCATCGTGGTATGCTTATTTTTGGTTTGACTTAGTCCGTGTTATGGGCCCTAGGAATAAAAACCTAAAATTTGTGGAAGATAGGGCTTTCAGAAGGCTTACATATGGAAGGAGGTTCATCAGGAGGCGTAGATTTACAATTCGGGCCAAGGCGGGAGTACTCCCACAATAAAGGACATTGAAATTTTCAAAATTTACAAAAATTTAGAGAAAAAGGTCAATATTCAACCGACTTCCAAGCCGAATTATACGCAGAATGCGAACGTGGAACCAAGTACCTAACAGGAAAATTGTCAGGGTTAAGAATGTTAAGTGTCGAGGTCGAAGTCGGTCTTCGAGACTACTTTACAGAAAGAGTTTAATAATAATAAGCTAAATAAAATTGCATTTAAAGTTATAATTGATATTTAGTTAGTATCCTAAACTACTAGAAGTCACGTAGGCCACACAGACGCAGAGCAGTTGCGGTAGTAAGTGCCTGAACCAGTTGATAGCAGTGAATATTAGACTGTGCAGTTACTGTAGCAAGTGCCTGGACAATTTGAGAGCAGCGAGAGCAGTGAGCAGCTCAAAAGAGTCAGCTCATTGAGCTGTGCGAGTCGTTTATATGCTGCTCTCACAGATGAGTCGTAAAGCACATCACTAGCTATCACGCTATAAGATGACGAACGCCAGAATGCATCAAATAATGCAATATAATAAAAGTCATACAAACAAGCATACAAATTAGTTAAGCTACTTAGCTTGAAGTGAAGACGAAAGACTAGCAAAGCCAAACTCTGGTCCTACGAAAGGTGAAGTGTTGTCGGTGAAAGCAGCGGGCGAGAAGTGCACAACATCTAACAACCGCAAGCAACGTCTGTCAGACTCGTTGATCAAGTGAAGTCCAGCAAGGAAAAGACAAGGAAGTAAAAGTTGGGTCAAAGGATAGTATAGATGTCGTCTTAAAGTAGATTACGCTCTTTTAAAATTTAGAGCAAGACAACAACAACACGAATTGTTACAGTGTTGAAATAATTCTGATGATTATTCTTACTACTATAATACTCTGAGCTACTGGCGGGCTGAAATTCAAACCCGTAACCTTGTGTGTGCCGGACACCTGAGTTAACACCTTGATATTCACTTGATATGCCGCCTAATGGTCATGCTGATAATAGAATTAAAACAATGCAAGCTGACACCCTCAAAACATAAAAGATATATAGCTACTTAATACAGCAGAATCACCCAAGAAAATGGTATATAACAACAGGAATGAGTATTGCTAGATGATTTAAAGTTCCACTCATATATAGACATGCAGAGGAAAACGGAAGACAGAGAAGAGTGGAGGCGTTATATACCATGGACCTGCCAGTAGGCAGTGCACTGAGAGAGAGTGAGAGAGAGAATACAGTCACTGAAAGATCTTATTTAGTCCTACACGAAATATACTTAGTTTTTATCTTAATTATGAAGTAATACTTTGTCTCTCCGACTCTGATTTGATTATGGTAGACTTCACATATATAATGGCTATACATGTGAAGTCTACCGATTTGCTTATGGTAAAGCATTACTGTATAATTAAGATAAAATCTATACCACTGTATGGATTTGGCAAAATTGTTTAAATCGTTTTTGGAAATAATTTAATTAAAAGTTTGCTTCATTTATTCTAAAACTTATGTTTTGATTTATTCTTAGGAACCTCAATGGATGGTAATGTAATCATTACTTGTGTCTGCATATTGATCATTATCATCATTATCATCATCTTGTTGGGTGTAATTGTGAAATACCATAAACGTAAGTAAAAGTAAATTATCACACATTGTTACTAAACTTCTTGGTCTCATTATAAAAATTTAACTTTAATTTATCTAGGATCCTGAAACTGAAGTAGTTCGTTTAGAACCTGTTTAGAACCGGTATTCTAAATATATTTTAAGTTTACTTTTTTAACTACTACTACTACTTCTGCTACTACTACTTATTAACTTTGTAAATGATGGCTATTTGTAATGTTTGCTTTATTATTCAGATGAATCATTTCAGAAGATCTACTGGTGGAAGAATAAGCACGCACAAAACGACACAACCGAAATTCTCCTAGAGCCCGGATCTTCATGTGAAGTACATGATGATGCAAACGAAGTTACGCGTCTAAATTTACCTCAGGAGAATTGTAACATAATTGGCGTTGCAGTGTTTATTGAAAGAATTTATTTACTTCGTCAGGGGAGTGGAAAACTGATCTGCTTTGAATCAGACGTGCCTTATCGTCGAAATGAGTCCAATGACATTGACATAGAACAGCTTAGCAACCCCAACGACATGGTGGCGTGTAGTAATAATGAAGCACGTTTGTATTTGTCAGACAAGGATACCAGAATTATCTGGAAAATTGATCATAACATGCAGATTAAACCATGGATAACCTTAGAGAATAGGCCATCTTTGCTGTCAGTAGGAACATCAGATTCTGTTGATCTATTGATAATTGATAGTCAGAATCGCCTAAATATACTTAATGAGACCGAAGGCGAAGTTAACATTCTTATAGTTAATATTCCTGTTTCTTGTAGTAGAGCCTTACAAGTTGTGGAGACATATGAAGAGGGTCGGTTTTTATCAATCTGTAAATCTGATTTTGGCTTTAAACTTGTTACTTTATGCAAAAATAAGCTAAATCAACAGTTTAATGTAGAACATATAAAGCACTACGAGAATAGTAGCGAAGAATTTCACGTAGCTTTACTTCGTAAACATGCTGAGGTGTGTGCGATTATATCGTGCGATGAATTGATTGTAGTCAAAAGAATTTCAGAAGCTCAAGTGGGTTTAGGCTATAGATCTAAAATACTCAAACCAAGGAAATCTTGTTCTATTGATAACCCTCGAGAGTTGACTCGTAACCATCGGCAGTTGATTGGTTGCAGTGATGGAGCTTATGTGATCAAAATACCTTCTTCGTTGGTTAGTAATGCTAATATGACAACTCCTAGTCGTGGCAAAGTATGCATAGTGATTTATTTATGACTATATATTTAGAGCAGCAAGGAAACGAGGTTTTATATGCTTTGTAGACTTTGAGAAGGCTTTTGACAAGATAATCAGATTGAAGATGTTGCAGAAATTTTAGAAAGATTTGTTGCTGTGATGGAGTACATGAAAGAGATAGAAAATGTATTATTATGTTATTATTATTACATTTTGATACAAGAATTTTTTTGTTCTGATCCAGTACTGGTATGTTATGTTGTGACCAGCCAACATAGGGAACTTGGGAGTAGCATCCGATTAATGTGTGCCGCTTGCGCAGTGTTTGGAATAGACTGAATAGTAGTTTATGGGAAGACAATTGAACTATTGGAAATGTTAGTGAGCTGATTACATTCATTGCTATATATGTGCACGAAGCTAACTGATTAAATTAATTTATATACATGAAGCTGATCTATAAAATTAATTGAGATGGGTAATTGATTCAATGAATTGATATTGCTAATTGATTAAAAATTATCTGATTCTGTACTTGACTGTTACTATTGATTTGTTCTAGGCTCCTGATCCTTTGGGTGAAAATTCTTATTTTCAATGGAAAGAAGTGAAATCTACAGGTAAGATGCTAATTATAAATATGGCAATCTAATTAATTAGGAGTATATGAACAATGTGCTGCATGTTCTGATTTAGACATATGACAGTATAAATATACCATTCATATGGATATATCGTCTGGTGATTCATCAAGTCCATTGTAATATTGTTTGCACTCCCGTCCCAAAAGCCGCCCCGTACGAAGATTACAAATAATATAAGATCGGTAGTATGTATGACTAGGCTACTGATTGATTTTCCGTGTGATACTGAATTAAACCTTTACATTTGACGCATTTCCTGAAATTTCCCTCCCTATGGCAGAACCGTGGCCTATAGGTCTAACTCTTCCAACCAGGCCTATTTCTCTACACTTATTCTTTATATATATATACTTATATATATATATATATATATATATATATATATATATAAAGTATATATATATATATATATATATATATATATATATCCAAGTTTGGCCTACGTGTTATTAAATAAACTTCCTAAATAAGTCTCCATCTCGGGTTTCTCTCTCCTTCTACGTTTCCTATTATTTTTCCGCTTTTAGCAAACTATCTCCACTTTGCATGTTTTTATAACATCAGGTGCCTCTGTCTACTTACAATTTTTTAAACACTTCTTAATTCCTTCCTACATGACTCCCATTATCTCTATTGCTTTTTATTTCACTTTCTTCCATAGAAGAAACCAAGCCATTATTTACTCGGTATCACCTCTGCCTCTCTTTGAATGCAATCATTTGTTGATTTGAATAAGATTTTAGATGCTTGCGATATTAGACCCCATATTTAGATATCATTCTGTAGTCTGAGAATGCCAGTCTTTGTTCTAATAAAAAACGAGATTAGATAGATGTCTGGATGGTTGGGTAGACAGACTGACGGACGGGGTATCGAACCGACATATGGTTGCATGGGCGAACTGTGTGATGGAAAGAACTGAAAGAAGAAAGAAAGAATGAAAGAGAGAGTGAGAGAGGAGAAATGACATCTGCGTTAATATTTCACATCTGTGGATAAATATTTTCGTAGAACGTTTAGCATCAATAAATAAATTATGTTGTGTGAAATGTATTATGACGCTACTAAAGAATTTTCGAATATATTTTCACGTGTAAAATATAATTATATGTGCAGTGCGTAGTTATTAATTATTGAAATGGTTGGTTGACGGTTTAATTTTTCAACTTTTAAGTTTTTTACTAAGATAGTTATTTTAGTTTTGTTGTTTCCTACAGAGTATAGAAATGTGATAAAGGACGGTTCAGACATGGTTTTAGCAGGAGTAGCCATCATAGATTCTAATATATTTGTGGTGCGTATCGAAAAGTATGAAGAGAAAGAACAGAAAGAGCAACACGCAGAGGTCGAGCTTATCGAACTATACGATTTTCATATAGAGAGTCAACAGAAAAATCAGGTAAGAATCCATAGATATGATAAGCATATATTAGCAAGACTGGAACCTGACATTCTAGTGAGTGGCGTAGATAACCCAAGCGGTCTAGCTGGTTGCTCTGTCTATAATGCTCTGTACATCAGTGACAACGGGCGTCAATGTATCCACAGAGTTGATGTCGTCACCAATAAGGTCACCTGCTGGACAACGGGCGAAAGTCGCGACCCTTGGGGTCTCTCAGTGACCGCTGACCACACACTGCTGGTTACGATGTGGCTCAGCGATACCTATGGCAAGTGTTCGGTGGTGGAATATTTTACAACCGGTGTGCAGAAGCGAGTGATAGAATTGGATGAAAGCATAAGATACGCTTGGCAGACAGTAGAGCTTTCCAGTGACACATTTCTTGTCGCCCATGGAAGGTTCCAATCCAAGGAAGACGAAACCCATCAGCACAGAATCTGTCGTATCAAGAAGTGTACTGGAGAAGTCCTTGAGTCTTTTGGTTCAGTGGAAGGGGAAGATGAAGACCATCTTAGGCGGCCCGTTTCAATTGCGCTAGAATCTAGCAGAGGATTGATATTTGTTGCTGATTCTAATAATAATAGAATTGTAGTTTTAGATGACAAACTCAAATTTCAGAATCATTTGGGGGTTGTCGACACTTCTCAGCCCTCTCGAATCTTCTACGACTCGTCAAATGATAGATTGATAATAGGGGAAGAATCTGGTCGTGTGATAACTAGCTTGATTTGATTCTCTAAAGTAGCTGCATTATTATACAGGCCCACGTATATGTAGCATGCTAAAAAAGTTGTTCAGTAGGTTTTAGTGATTTATTGCGATTTCCAATTCTGGACTTTTGTTTGATTTAACTAAAACAAGATGAATATTTTTTTATTTATTTACTTTTATTACTATTTACTTGATTTTTAAAGTAATTAAGTGTCCTAATTTATATCCCGACCCTAGCTATTGATGGCATCATTTATATCCTGACTCAAGCTATAGGTGTCATCATTTATATCCTGACCCTAGCTATAGGTGTCATCATTTATATCCTGACTCTAGCTATAGGTGTCATAATTTATATCCTTACCCTAGCTATAGGTGTCCTCATTTATATCCTGACTCTAGCTATAGATGTCATCATTTATATCCTGACCCTAGCTATAGGTGTCCTCATTTATATCCTGACTCTAGCTAATCTCGTATACACTGGAAGTTGATGATGATGATCGTTTATCCAAATTTGTCCTTGCTAAGTCATGTTTCTTAGTTGTAGCTCTCTCTAGTGCACTGCCTACTGGCAGGTCCATGGTATATAGCGCCTCCACTCTTCTCTGTCTTCCTCTTTCCTCTTCATTCTACATATGAGTGGGTCTTTAAATCATCTAACATACCCAATCTTGGCCTGCCGCTGCCTCTTTTTCCTTCCATTCTACCTTCTATGACCTCTTTTAATAGACCTTCCCCCACCTTAGACACTTAGTCACTAAGAAAGACGATGATGATATTATTAAATCTATTGATCTTTCCATTAAACTAGATATATGCTTAATTAATAGGATTCATGTCGTGAAATTTCTTGGCATTCTACTTGACGACACTCTTTCGTTTAGAGAGCACATCAATTTCTTAGTCGCAAAAATTAATAGTTTCAATGGCATGCTTTTCAGACGAAGAGACTATATCCCTGATATCTGTCGCAGAGATCTCTATTTGGCCCTTATTCATTCAAAAATTCAGTATGGTATTGAAATTTATGGCAAATCATCTCTTGGCTCCTACCTCCACTTCATGTCTCTTGCAATAGAGTTTTAAGAACATTGCAAGGTCGAAATAAATATTATAGTGTAAATAAACTGTATTTAAACTATAGAACTTTACCAAATCAACTACTCTGTAAACTATCTATTTGTAAACTAGTTTGTAAGTGTCTGAATTATGATGGTTTAATGTCAACGGTTGTCAGAGATATATTCAATACTCTACAGTTATCTCACCCCTATAATACAAGGCTGTCAAATACAAACTATATATATTCTAATGACAACTCTTCCTATTCTAAATCTTATATTTATGACTGTGTCTTCGAATGGAACAAATTCCTATTGATATTCATAACTCTCGCTCACTAAAATTGTTTATAATTAACTTCAAAAATTATCTTAGTTTATTGCTTGAGTAGTGTTTGTTAGAGGTAATTTTGTTTTTTCCATATCTTTGTTGGTATATCTTATAATTTCATTCCTAAACGTTTAACTTTTGGGTATACAAAAATTTCTACTTAGTACTAGGAGCATATGAAATTATTTTGAATATGTATTTCTGTTTATGTTTATGTACATATATTTATTTGCATGCATGTGCATTTTTATGCATATTTATGCGCACACTGCTTCTATTCTTTGAGTTGATTTGCTTTTTCATTTTTAATTTGCATATTCATGTTTTAGTTTGTACTTTTGTGCATGCATGATGGGTTATCAACTAGATAGGTTTTTTAGACCTCTTTGACAGCCTAGTGTGTGTGCATATTTGAGTGTATTTTTGAAATAAAACATAGTTCTCTCTCTCTCTCTCTCTCTAGTCACCTTAATTTGTGACTAGGGGTTGTTAAATCTTTGATTGCTAGTAGTCCTAGTCAGTTGTCATAAAATATTTTCTGTCGTATAGGCCTGCTACAATATAAGATGTCTTCATTTAATTTGTTGTAACAAATATTACATAGCTTTACCGAGCTATAGAGCAGTACGGAGTTTTACATAGTCTATGCAACAGGTCCTGCCAATAAGCAGTAAACTGAGAGAGAGAGAAAGAGAGATGATTTGTGCGTTTGATATTCATTGGTTACTACTTTGGCAATTCTAGTAGGTAGGTATTGTTGTTGTCTTCTAGTATAAAAATTCGTCAAATTCTTTGATTGTCATAGGTTTTACGGTATTCGGGAGTATGTTAGACATTTTGTAATCCTAGCATTGTTTATTTGTGTAGCAACTGCTTATGATTTTGCATCGCTAAGCATAGATTATTGTAATATCCTGTTAGTATAGCTTATTTGCTTATTGCTTATTTATCCATATCCAGTGCGCCTATGTATTGTCGTTCTTATGTATTGTTCTTATGTATTGTCGTTATGTTTTGTTGTTCTTTACATCGGTAGGAAAACAATTAAACTAGTGAATCTCTCGATTTACCTTAAACCTAGACCTTTATTCGTCAATTAGACAGCTAAAATCGCCACTGGCTGCAGCCAGTATGTTCGGGGTTCAAATCCTGGGCTAGCCCGTCACTGACATCGCTTTCGAGTGAGGAAACTGATTTTAACAATAGCTTTTTAAAACAAATATACAAGTGTCTTTCAACGAAGAAGTGTAAACTACAGAACAAAAGTGCGATTAGTGAACAATATTACACTAGACTGCTACCACAAAAATTATAGACATTTTATTTTGTATTGGGTATTAAAATATTGATACTTCGATTAATGATTTGTAACTTAATTCTAAATTCCCACTTTCGCCTAATTTGACTGCTCATTAATTTTCGGCAAGAAATCTTATCGTAATATATACTGGTGTCACAAGTCCTTGCGACTTCCTGAAACCGTATAATTAAGTTAAGTTAATATGACGGGTTTTAAAAAAATATTACCTCTATAATTTTGCATATGCTTTTGTTACCATGGACCTGGCTATATGTTTTTGTTCCTTAGATAAAGATCCGTATTGTTGTTGTTTATTAAGTTCCACTATTTGCTGTTTTATTTCTCAGAGTTTAAATTCTAATTTGCCTTCTCCACTTTACTGATATTGCCTGTTTGTACTTTTTGTAATGTACTACTTTTGTTTGCTTTCTTTTGTCTTGAAATTTTTGCATTATGAGTAAGTTATGAGTTAAATATTTCTTTACTATTTATACAGATATAAAAATTATTTAATAGGCAGGAGAACCAGCGCCATTACTGGTGATCAACGCGAGAAAGCTTTTCTTTGGCGGCGACTGTCTAATGCTCTCCAGCGATTCAGTGCAGCCGGTTTCTGTGACACTTTGGTTAATGTGCCTTCCTAGAGTGTAGAGAAATTATTTTAATCGCTTCATTTTTAATTTTTAATTAAATAAAGTCCTTTTTATCTTGTCTTTTTAGCCCAGGGCCCTATACAGCCCAGGGAACTAAAGTAAAATGTAATATTTACTATTAGTGAATGTCACGTTGATATGACTGTGTGTAACACTGTTCCTAGTCTTGTGATGCTTTAAAAGCGCCATTTTTCTTTGATTGTTTCTTCTTTTTACACTTAGCTTTACGTAATGATTTTTCTCGCCTAGTAAGTTAGTGTTTGCTATATTTTTACTTTATAGCTTTTGTTGTAGCTTTTTGAGTGCTACTTATATTGATTGAGTTGTGGTTTATTTGATATGCATTAAACATTTGAAAACCGCATGTGTAACATGCTAAGTAGTATGTGGCACATTCACATAAAGCTTAGTTTCTGTTTTTTGTTTTCTTTATTTCCTCCATGGTATTTATTCATGGTAGAGTTGAGTTCGACCGGCTGTAAACTTTCAAATGATGGTAAATTACTTTAAATGCCCATGTTCTGTCCGGATTGCTAAAAAAACGACCAACCGTCACGTGTCGTATAAGGCGACAAAGTTCTAAGATTCAAACCAGCGACAAAAAGGGATTCGGTTAGTGAAAGCTTAAGCTCCATAAATTGCCACAAAAGCTTCAAAAACGCATGGAAGAAATTTTTACTCGATCGACTCTTGTTAAACTAGGTTTCAAGGGAAGAAGATGACGACGATGATGATAGTAATTTACTTGAATAAAGATCGAATAAGATCTATGACAGTGTAATTAAAAACTTTAAATTAAATAAGATTTTTGGTAAATAATATATTCATTTATTTGTTTTCAATCTGACATTCGCTGAAAGTTACAGTACTGAAATTGCAAATGAAATAGTATGACAAATTACTGATAGGGCCTGTAGCATAAACAGTTAATAGGCTACATATGTGAGAGATGAAATAAAAAATATTTTCGAAAATGTTGATTCTAACGCTATTATAATTTAAATGCATTTTTAAAATAATTTACTTTAAAACTCAAAAATGCAGTAATTTCCGGCATCCATTGCACTGAAAAGCATTAACAACTTGTTTAGTGTTGGATTGAGTTAATGCCTATATTTCGTTTTTCACAGAATTATTATATTTTAAAAGTTGATCAGGCATATCTCTATCTAATTTAAATAGTTGATCAGACAGACATCTAGCTAATTTAAATAGTTGATCAGACAGACATCTAGCTAATTTAAATAGTTGATCAGACAGACATCTAGCTAATTTAAATAGTTGATCATACAGGCATCTAGCTAATTTAGGCCTAAATAGTTGAAACAGGCTCTATAATTTAAATAGTTATATCAGACAGGTCTGTATCTAATTACAGTAGTTGATCAGACAGACGATCAAATGCCTTTGAAATATCTAGGCTGCACAAATTAACTGTGGAATCATTCTCCACAAAATAATCTATAACATTTCTTATATAAAAATAATTGCATTGGCACACCCAAGACTCCTCTTGAAACCAAACTTCCTATCATTTGAATTGAAACATTTACCAAACAGAAAGAGTATGCTATGTTCAATGTAACGAACAGGGTTGCATGTGCGTGTGTGACGGTGAAGGCATCTCGTGTTACATCGAGTGGAAATATAGGCTTATTATTTTATGACACCCCACTTCTGGTACCATTTGTAGAGAACGGGGATTCTTCGACTTGGGCATGAGCCAAACAATAATAATAATAATAATAATAAAATTAAATAATAATAATAATAATAGTAATATAAAAATAAAAATAATAATTATTATCATTATTATTATTATTATTATTATTATTAAATTATTATTAGGCCTATTACTTTTACCCCGGACGTAAAGAATCCGGGGTTTTATAAATATGATTAGAGCAATACTTAATCGCCGCCAGGCTATTCGAGGTAAAATAAATATACATTTTAAATGTAAGACTTAGAGAAAGGAAGAAACTAAGAGAAAGGAAGCTGTTCGTTAAGGGTGGTGACAAGAATAAATCACCAGGAGATGATGAGGCTGGGGAGGCGGCACTGCAGATGGCTGCTATCTCGGAGACGATGAAAGGCTACCCAGAGAAGATCAACAAGGACAGTGCCTTTCTCTACAAGAATAAGCAAAAGCAGGAAGGCGATCAGGTGGAGGTTCCGATAGTGGATGAACTGAAGCCGTAGATACCGAAAGTGAAACGTCAGGAGGATGAGGGTGGCGTCGTTCTGCTTGAGGTCTCGTCGGCCATGACTCATGATCTCTCCAGTGACGTCCTGGTGGAAGGGAAACTGGTGCGAGATGAATTGTTTAAAGGGGATGAGCCACCTCATGAGCTGCCTGTAACAGCTGATGACGAGGCTGTAAGTGACTGGCTGGTGGAAAGAGTGATGGTTTCCGACGAACTGTTTGATGGAGAGGTACTTGACAACGTCGAGCACGTACAAGATCATCATGTTAATGATATCATCTAGCACGATGAGATGTCAGTGGAGGGAGAGGTAGTAGACGTCGAGATATTTGATAGTGAAGCCCATGGCATTGATCCTAATCATCATGTGCTAAAGATCATCTTGAAAAACATGGCACCAACGTACATCATGAACAACACTGTGCTGATCATGAACAGCACGGTGCTGAAGATCATCATGAACAGCTCGGTGCTGAAGATTATCATGAACAGCTCGGTGCTGAAGATCATCATGAACAACACTGTGCTGATCATGAACAGCACGGTGCTGAAGATCATCATGAACAGCACGGTGCTGAAGATCATCATGAACAGCTCGGTGTTGTAGATCATCGTCAACAGCATGAGAAGCATGATCGAATCGATGATTACGGCCGTCAGATACTTAAAAGAAACAGATGAAGAATATGCAGTCGTGGAGGCCTCAGATTCAGCGGATGCTTCATTTCAATCTCCAGAAGCAACAACAACAACATCAGAGCTTCGATCAACAGCATATCGAGTTTACTGTGAGCTCACCAGGATCATCTGGCTCCCTGCCTCCACCGCACTCCTCGACCCACATACCTCTGCGAGGGGCAGGGCCTCAGCTCTCGAGCCTGGCCACTGCGAGGGATGACTCCGCAGTGAGGCGCCCCACGTTCATGGGTCATCCGCCGCAGAACCCGATGGGCTCACAGACAGGGTTGACCCCTCAGGCTCATCTGCGTCCTAACACCGCCACCTCTCAGCCGCCGCAGGATGGCTTCGCTCACTCCACGGATGACCTGCTCTCACCGTTCGACGTCAACCGTCCATCCAGTCTAAAGATCAACGCTCTGAAACAGCCTCTTGGTAGAGCTCAGTCTGCTCCCACGAGATCTGATCAGCAGCAGTTTGGTCGGCCACTGCTACATCAACAGCAGCCTGGTGCTGCTGGAATGAGGCAGGAGCGCAGCAGTCAGTTGATTGGTGGGGAGCAATTCTCTATGATATCGGAGTTGGAGAAGAGCGAGATGGGAGGGGAATCTGAGGGCAGCTCTACCTCCCCGGGTGGTGAAGAATCGCACTTAAATCAACCATCATCAACAACATATTCGACTGCGGATCGGTGTGTGCCGGGTTCAAGTCCTGGGTTCCCCCGTCGCTGACGTCGCTTTCGGGTGGGGAAACTGACGTTAACATTAGCTTTACCAGCTTTTAACTGAAAAAGTCTTTACTTTTGTTTCTATTATCATTATATCAGTAAATTGATAGCCATTTATTTGCAAAAACCAAATTAAACATTCAATAATTACTTACATATTTATTTCTGTTAGATAACTTCTGAATGTAGATATATCTCTCCCTCGTGTTCTGCCAAGTGTAAGGTTCAAGGTATATAGTAGTCTACTTTTACGCTCCACAAAGAGCACTACATAGATCAACAAATTTATCCCTTCACAAAAGACTATGCATTGTCCATACCGGATTTAGTCTTTATCTGAGAAAAATATGTCTTCTGAGGTGGTTTCCCGTTGCCTTTCTCAGTTCATGCTTAATTGCTTCCTACGACACTTGTAGTTAACGGTTTATTCTTCCGTGTCCCGGACCCAACAAGACGAATGTATAAATATAATATATTGTGTTAAATTTATACAATGATGACAATTTTTTGTTACAAAGATAGCAAAGTAATAATTGCTATTATTTTTATTTTTATTACTGAAAGATGAAGGTTAAGTTGATGCAAACATTAACTCAATTCAACCCGTCAAAGGTCAGATGTCACGTGAAGACGTGTTGAAAGGCTTACTGCTTAGGCTGGCGAACTTATGTTCCGCAGAGTTTGTTATGTCAGCGAAGGCGGCATTAAGGACCTTTAGACCGATCAGTTTTAGAACGACGACTGCCTAAATCCTCATTTAAAGACCGAGGAGAACGGGGTTGGCTAGTTGCATAATTATCAACAATTTTCGTCGAAGCGTTACCATAGTCTATTTAAAAGTTCTGCGCTATACATCCGCTTACGAAAAACGAGTTACATGTATAACATTGGATATGAGTAACACTAAGTATGGATGTATTTTACAGTGTTTCTGTGGAGATGATTTGTGTTAAAAATAATGCAGCATTCATGAGTAATATTTGTAATATCGTTATATTTATATGAAATGTTATTAAAGTATTTAAAATGAATTATTTTATTATTAAAAACCTAGGCCTGTACGTGTAGCTCCTATTGCATTTTTATTTATTAGTTAGCTATCAGTGACGAATACACTGACGCTGCGAGAGAGAGAGAGAGAGAGAGAGAGAGAGAGACAGACAGACAGACAGACAGACAGACACAGATAGACAAACAGAGACTAAGACAGTGACAGACACAGGAAAGGGGGAGAGAGATAGTGCATTCACCTTTTACATATTATTCCATCCATTTTAAGCGCTTATTGTCATAGTTTTAATTTTAATGTTCCTATTATTATATTATACGCATCATCATCATCGTCATCTTCTTCCCTTAATTCCCCGTTTAACCAAGGTCGGGATACGATATCATCAGTCAATCCCCTAATTTTCATGTTCTTCTTAATAACCGCTTCCCACGTCAATTGTGGTCTACATCTCTCTAGATTAACATCCAGCTCTTCCCTCCAAACTCTCTTTAATACATCCTCATCTGCATATCTCACAATATGCCCATATCATCTCAATCTCGACTGAGCCAACCTATCCCTGATCCCCTCAACATTCAAATTCATCGTCACATATTCATTTTCTATTCTATCTTTCCTAGTTTTTCCACACATTATATGTAACATTCTCATTTCTGCCACATGCAAACTCTGTAAATGTTCACTTGTTAGTGCCCAATATTCCGAACCATATGTCATTACTGGCCTTACCACAGAACTATAAAATTTGCTTTTCAGTGGTATTCTCCTATCACATAACACTCCACTAGCTGCCCTCCACTTTGCCCATCCAGCCTGAATCCTATTAGTAACTTCCTTTTCCAACTCCTCATCATCCTCTATTATAGACCCCAAATACTTAAGGTCTGTTACCTTCTTTAGCTCCACACCCTGACTTATTACTCTATCTCCGTTTATCATCTCACCCTTCCATCTACTCTCTAAATGCTCCGTTTTTTCCTTATTCACCCTCAATCCTTTACTTTCCAGTGCCTTTCTCGCGTTTTCCAACATCTCGCTTACTTTCTCCACAGTGCCTCCTACTATCAACAGATCATCTGCAAATAGCATGCAACATTGGACCACCTTGGACCACCTTAATAACTCCCTTAAGCAACTCATCATATAATCAATATAAACAAATATGAACTTAGGGCTGATCCTTAATATACCCCGATCTTCACATCAAAACTCTCAGATTGTCCACTCTCCACTGTGGGCATCCTGTCCCACATAACATCTTATCAAACAAGCACCTCAACCACTCAACCGCTCTCAGACCTACTATCTACCACATCCACCGGAATTCCATCCAACCCCACCGATTTACCCTTAGGCTATGTATTTTCTTTAATGCCCTCTCAACCTCTAACTGTAACATTCTGTACTTCCAAATCCTCATATCCTTCGCTACCTACATCATCTTCATGGCCTTCACTAATCCCTTATATCCATTCGTTTAAGTTTTGTAGCAATTTCTGGTGCCTTGGCGCTCACCAATCGAATGTCTTTTCGGATTTTATATACATCTTTATTTCACAAAATAATATGGTAGCATAAGTACAAAAGTACACAATATAAAGCACAAAGTGACATCATGTTCAGCGAAATAGAACAAAGAGATAAAGTATTCGAAACGAAAAGAACATGAAACATCACACATATGTACTTGAAAAGCGTGCAATAAGCAAATTAATTAATTGAATTGGAGAAAATTATAGTCATTTGCTTTTCAGTTATCGTGCATTAATTTCATATTTTATTTATTTTATTATTTTCAAAGTATAGACTCAAATAGTCCTAAAACTTCCAGTTTACTTTTGATAGATCCGTAACATTGCATCCGATACAGCAGTTGTACTCAGTGATTAGTTTGCATAATTCTTCATGTCTGTAGTCAATAATTTCACAGTAATAGTTACCAATTGAACGTTGCTTAGATAAAAAATTCAATCTTCGTGTAGCAATTTTTAGTTCAGCAGGTAATTGTCCCATGTAATATTGACTTTGAGCTACGGTAGTTTTATCGAAAGTATGAAATAGTTTGGAGTAGATCTGTGTATAGGCATTATGAATGCTACGGATTTGTGACTTACACAGTTCAACACAGTCTAAGCCATATAGCAAGATGGGTACACATTGCGATTCTGTCAAATAAACTGTCACTTCCGATGAAGAAGTACCAATTCTTGAGAAAATCGCGTTGAGTGCCCGAAAGAATTTTTGCTTCCTATTTTGCAAATTTATCTTGAAATGTTTAGCAGAAACCACAGACTAACCTAAATAGGCTACATTATTTCGCCTACCCATTGAATAGGTTTGCCATTAATTAAAATGTGTGTAAAAGCGTCTTGGGCCAATGCGAATACAAAATGTCTTATTGCAATTGATCGATAAACCGATAGAACAAAATTATTCTGTGCATATGTCGGTAAGTTTTTGTAAGTCTTGAATTGAAATAGATATAACAATACCAAATTGTCTGCGTAAATTATTGAGTTAGGCCTACAACAATGGCCTTTGATATAACATCCCAGTTTTGATTTCTGTAATTTTAATAATTGGTCGTCAATTGTTAACGTAAACAATATTGGGGATAAGATACCTCCTTGTCTGACACCCGAAGAAATGTTAAAAAGTCTGGAGAAAGAATGTTTCTACTTAACTAAAGAATTTAGTTTCGAATACCAATTCCTTAATAATTCAATGAACCATCTAGGTAATCTCCTATCGATTAGTTTCACAAAGAGCCTATATAAATTTATGTTATGGAATGCCTTAGCTAGATCTAGGCGGCAAACATTGACTGTAAATGCATTGTCTGTAAAGTAATCCATTGCCTTTCTAAATGAATGGGCCCTACATGGCATTACTACAACCAACTTTTTTCTTAAATCCATATTGTCTTTCTGAAGTGAAAAAGTACTTTTTCAAGTAATACATTAAACAACTCTCAAAATGTTTTGAGGAAATACAACTGATTGTTATTTTGGTTTGGATGTAGTTTTTAAACATTATTTCTGTTACATTATTTTATACATTTTATACATTTGTATTACATTATACACATGTAGGCATTCATTAACTTAAATATAGCTATTGAGAGTCAATGAACGACTGCATTGAAAGTCATAATAAGCGCTGCTGATTACTAGTTATTCACATACTTCGTCTCCCGTCAAACGGTACCAGACTGTTCCAAAACTTTCGACTATATGTAGAGCTCTATTTGGTTGTCCTCAGAGCTTCACGACATTCATATATATCTCTCCCTTGTGCACGTTCATGGCGCGGAGTTCAGTTATGTGCGGGGTATGTGCGGGGTTTAAGTCCTGGGCTCGCCACCGTCACCGACATCGCAAACGTCGCTGACTGACGTTAACCTTAGCTTTACCAGGTTTAATATGAAATTTCATTTGTCCATGCTATTGAGTTTATGTAACAATAATGATATTATTATTTATCACTATGTGTGTACTATTATGCATTTGAAATTCTAGATAATCTTCAGTATACAGTATCTCTGCTTAGCGCGATCAGAAACCTTAGAAAATCCTTGAAAACTAACGATGTCGCAAGCAGAACAGGGAGATGAGGATATGATTTGTGCCATTTGTCAGGAAATCTGTGTGAATCCTAAGCAGCTTCCGTGTGGGCATTCCTTCTGTCTGGATTGCCTTAAGAATCAGCATCGCGTAGAGGCAGATGTTCAGATGTCATGTTCGACATGTAGAGATTCCTTTTATCTGACTTCTGAAGAAGTAGAAACCCTGCCCAACGATACAACGAGAACGATACAGGAAAGCACACTGAGAGAAGTGGGACCGACAAACACTAGATCACGTGAGAGTGCAGCGCGTGCTGCAAGAGTAAACTATGTATCTTCAGCGTATTTGGATTGCTTCAGATGTTGCGCTATATTGTAAAGATGGCAAAGAAAACGCATAATTTCATAGCATGGTACGTAATTTAAATGAATTTCGACACATATATGTATATATTATGATATATTATATATTATATAATATATATATATATATATATATATATATATATATATAAATGTGTATATATATATATATATACATGTATAAATATATACATGTATATATATATATATATATATATATATATATATATATATATATATACACACACACACTGTGAGTAAAAAAACATGTGCGCGGCCTCTCTCCCATAACTTTGGTATTATTGAACCGATTTTTTAACTTCTTGCATAGGTATAATCAGGAAAACATTTGCTATACAATAACGTTAAGTGACTCAACTATTATTTTTGCGTTGAAGTAGTGCTTGAAAATATGTGCGACTGAAAATATTCAGTTTAAGTAGATCAATTGCTACAGAATGTTTACACATCCAGTGGAACTAACAACGAAACACACGAAACAAACAGTGGTAAACAGCTACTGTCAACTGTCAAACCAAATGCTTAAAATGTCCTCCTTTGGAGCGAATACCAGCTCGGAGACGCTTGCGCCACTCATCTATTGCGTTATCAATGACAAATGGCTGCATGTCTTGCCAAACGTCCAACAGGCGTTGCTTCAACTCGTCCACGTTATTTATTTTCTTCTTTGCGACGTAATTTTTCTAATAAGCAATCTAGCCCTCCCGGCATCCAGTTTTTAATGGAAATTTGGCAATTAACCAATGTGCGCCATAACCCTTTAAGAGGTACAAAGTTTTTTTATGAACGCTTTATCTTCATTAGTAAACACCATTTTAAAATTTCAACAAAAACAGACCATGTTTGTAAAATCGTCTGTTATTGTATAAAATAAACCAGAAGTGTCACAAACACTAGATTTAAGATTAATACTTTTCTTCTTCTTTATAATTCTAAAAATATTTTCAAAATCGGTTCACAACTGTCAAAGTTTTGGACGAAATACTGCGCACATGTTTTTTATGACTCACAGTGTATATATATATTTACATGTATATATATATATATATATATATATATATATATATATATATATATATATATACCTCCTTCTAGTGCACTGCATAACAGCAGGTCCACGAAATATAATTTTTCCAATCAATTCCATCCTCGGCCTTCCTTTTCATCTCTATATATGAAATTGTTATCAGATCATCCAGCATCCCATATCTCGGTCTTCTTCTAACTCATTTCTCTTGCATTCTTCCTTCTACTACATCCTTTAGTATGCCATCCCCCTTATTTTTTCATTTGTAATTTTGTCAGTCCAACTAGGCTTTCTCATAATTTAAACACATTTCCATTGCCTCTAATATATAATATAATGTAATATAATATAATATAATATAATATAATATAATATAATATAATATAATATAATATAATATAATATAATATATATAATATAATATAATATAATATAATATAATATAATATAATATAATATAATATAATATAAGATAGTAATATAAGATAATATATATAGATAATATAATAATAATATAATATAATATAATATATATAATATAATATAATGTATGTAATGTAATATAAGTATGTAATGTAATGTAATAATGTAACTAATGTAATGTCATGTAATGTAATGTAATGTAATGTAATGTAATGTAATGGAATGTAAATACATAATATTAATATAATATATAACATAACATAACATACACACAATAATATATATAGTAATAATATCCAAAATCCAATAGAATACTCAGAAGAAGGTAAATAGGACGTGGGTAAGACAGTTGTAGCATTCGCCGCTGAGGTTTAACATTACGCTGAGGAATGATGGAGGAAGCCATGGAAAAGATGGAAGAAGAAAATAAATATAGGAGGAATTGTTACAAGATGAGGATTTGCAGATGACCAAGGAATGGTAGCGGGGCAGCGAGATTGGATTGCTGAAGAAGATAAAAGCTGGTAAAGTAAGGTTAACGTCAGTTTTCACTCGAAAGCGATCAGCGCGGGGAGAGCCAGATTTGAACATACATATACGTCCGGCTCGATATATTTACGATTTCAACCAGCCATGGGAAGTCAGGTAATAATGGATAGGCGAAGATCAGGCCCTAAGAGTATGGCATGAAGATTAATATAAAAAAGACCAAGGTTATGAGAGTGTCCAATAATAAAGGTGAAGTTAATATCACAATAAATGGTACGAAATTGGAACAGGTAAGGAGTTTCAAATATTTGGGTCATACTATAACCGATGATGGGAAATGTGAGACAGAAATATGCAGTAGGATTGCACAAGCAAAAGCGGCCTTTGGTAGTAGAAAAGAACTATTAACAAAAAGTCTAAAGAAAGACACAAAGATAAAGATAGTGAAAACTTTGGTTTGGACCACGCTATTGTATGGATGTGAAACATGGACCTTAAGGAAGGAAGATATTAGGAAACTGGAGGCATTGGAAATGTGGATTTGGAGAAGAATGGAGAGGATCAGAGAGCTGGACTCAAAAGGTTACAAATGAGGAAGTCCTGGAGAGAGTTGGCACAGATAGACAGTTGATAAATGTATTAAGAAATAGGAAGAAGAGATGGATAGGACACATTCTAAGGGGGGAAGGTCTATTAAAAGAGGTCATAGAAGGTAGAATGGAAGGAAAAAGAGGCAGGGGCAGGCCGAGATTAGGTATGTTAGATGATTTAAAGACCCACTCATATGTGGAATGAAGAACCATGGACCTGCTTGTAGGCAGTGCGAAGAGAGAGAGATAGTATACTACTATATATATATATATAATATAATATAATAGAATATAATATAATATAATATAATATAATAATATATATAATATAATATAAATAACATAACATAACATAACATAACATAATATAATATAGTATAATATAATATAATATAATAGATTATATATATATGTATAATATAAATATATATATATGTATATATGTATATATATATATATATGTATATAAATATATATGTTATGTATATATATATCGTTATTTTTCTTCTTTTAAATTGCGAAAAACCTCACAAATAGGCCTATATAATATATATATATATATGTATATATATATATAGGCCTATATATACATAACTTATATGCACATAACATATATATACATACTGTATATATACATGTATATATATATATATATATATATATATATATATATATTTATATATATATTTACTTAGCCTACTTGTTACATGTATTTTTATATACATGCATGTACAGACTGAGCTAGGATAGCATGTCTAAAGAAAAGTGTCTGTAATTTTTGTACCTGAGGTCATGTAAATTTCCGAGGTTATTCCCGGTCCAATTCTACGCATTGCCTTCCAAATTTCATGAACATAGGCCACTTGCTGTAGGCCTACAAGTCGAGTGATGCCCTTTTTACGCCACAACCGAACTGTTTGATGCAAATTAATTGTACACTTCAATCAAACAAGCCGTGTGATCAGAATTTCGTCCATAACTTAGGAATTTGTGAACCGATTTGTAAGGTTTTTCGAAATTGAAAAGAAGTAAAAAATGATCTTTAGTCTACTTTTGTGGTATTTAAAGCTTGATGTTAACAATGACAGACGATTTTACAAACATTCAGTTTCTGTTGAAATTTTATAGTGGTGTTTGCCAATGAAGACAAAGCATTCATGAAACACAAGCATTTCTTATTGGGCTATGGCACACATAGGTTGCTCACCGAATTTCTAATAAAAACCGGCACGCTGGGAGGGCTAGAGTAGGCCCTAGGCCTACCTATTGAAGAAATTACACCGGACTGAGATCACCGATGGCAAAAGGCAGTGGACAACCGAGGAGCAGAAGAACAGAAGAAAATGTCACGGCAGTGGAGGAGTTGATAGTGGATTGCCAGGAGAACAAGCCGATTATAGACCCGGACACTCACACGCACACAAAGATATATATATATATATATATGTGTGTGTGTGTGCGTGTGTGTGTGTGTGTGTGAGTGTACAATACTGTATATATATATTATATATATATATATTATATATATATATATTATATATATATATATATATATATATATATATATATATATTAGAGATGGGAATTTTATGAATTTCCAGAGTTCGGGCTCGGTTCGGTTCGTTGAAAATGAAAGTTCGGTTCGGTTCGGGTTCGGTTCTAACAAGGGTTCGGGTTCGGTTCTAACAAGGGTTCGGGTTCGGTTCGGGTTCGGCTTGCTTTCCAACTCGCAAAAGTTCGATTCGTATTCGAAATGGTATGGTTTGGATAATATTATATATAATTTGGAAAAAATATTAAGGTAGCACACTAAAATTAGAAAAAATTCATAATTTGAATTTAACAAGAATAAATCCACCAACACCCAACTGAATAGGACTGAGATAATCAGAGACTAAATACCCCAACACCCAACTGAATAGGACTGAGATAATCAGAGACTAATGGCATAGCGTACATATTTAGACATTTAGCTGCGAGTCTTCTCCATGTATAGCCAATGGCGATAGGACGTACGTCATCATTCTTTTTCTTAATTGCAATTAAGTTGCCACCGAAAAGTACAGGTCTCACCTGTATGGGACAGTCTCCTCTTATCAAACGATTGATAAAGCCAGTGATAGCTGTAAGCAACTGGGCACCTGCCTCCTTACGTTTAATTAAATCTTTGAGGTGTTGAGGACGTAAACCATCAGGGCCGCCTGCGGTGCCGGATATGAAACTATGCAGAGCTTTCAAAACAACATCTTCCTGTACTTGAACGGCTGGTGAGGAATTATGTACTTGATTGTCAGGAGACTCAACAGCAATAGGGTGCTTATCCTGTAACTGTTTAAAAGTCTTCTCATTGTTTTCCGCTAAAGATTCATCGGAACACAGGATTCTGACAGCAGCGCGAATGTTCCCTTCTTCTAACTTTGACTGCACCAAAGTGGGAATAGAAGACTTAGGACTATGTCTTTTAGAAACAGATTTGGCCTTATTTGATGTTTCCAAGTTTTCAGAATTAGAAACTTTAGATAGACGATTTCGAATGATGCCAACTACACTAACTTTCTTTCCCAACTTGACAGGAACAGTTAGAGTAGCAGGAGCAAAATTAAGAAGTTCAATCCAATAAGTTAACTCTTCAGAATTATTAGTGATCTTGTTAAGCACAGTGGTCAAAGCCCTAGCACAGGGAGCTCTGGCTGATCTCGGTATGTGCTTGATGATGGGATCTGTCAGAGTGGGATGTTGAACGGCTAAATTATCAGATATCGAGCAAACATTCACGTTGCTTTCACGGCTGCCGTCAACAATGGTGACAATTGAGTTTATGCTAGCAGCACTGTTATTGCTTGTTCTGCTGTTTTTAGGCTTGCAATTAGCTGGATGACTGGAATCTGAAAAATATCTATCTGCATGTTCAAAGTGGACGCAGCTTCCATCTGTGTGAGTGACTGACTGGCTGGGAATAGGTTGATGAGATGTGGATGTACCATTACGAGTGTTGAGAGAAAGGTTTTGATCAAGAGGAGGTTGACCAGAACCGGGACAAGGAGATTTACGAGGGCCATATCGGTGGATTAGGCCATCTCGCAGATGAACCTGTCGTACAGCTAGACACACCCGGCAGACTCCGCTTTCCTTGCCCGCAGTTTGGGAGAGAGACCATTTCTGTCGAGACATTTAATGTTCGTGAACGAGCCCTATTTAGAGTAGAACCTAACTAAAGCGAAGAAACTACAGGAGAATCCATCAGATTAAATATCCGAATCAGAGTTTACGAAGATATTCGAATGAAGAGAGACCCTAATTGATATACATGTATATATATCATTGAAAAAGAAAAGTAATTTAATAGCGGTATTTATATTAAAAATATAAACATCCGCCATTTATCATGATGTCATCTAATCCATATAATTGCCATATTACTATGTAGTAATATGGCTATTATATTACCGACTTCGATTACTATACTATCGTACATTAGCGACACTCGACCTCGGATCAGTGTGTGCGGGGTTCAAATCCTGGGCTCGCCCGTCACTGACATCGCTTTTGAGTGAGGAAACTGACGTTAACCTTAGCTTTACCAGCTTTTTAGTTTTATTTTTGATTCTTGTACTTCATAATAGGAAGAGATTTGTAGAGAGAGAGAGAGACAGAGAGAGAGAGAGAGTGAGACAGAGAGAGATCTAGATTTTTTCGACAACAATACATCAATAGATACTGAATAATTTTATGTACGTTTTCACACACGTATGTAAGCCTATATGAACATTATGTTAAAACCATATGGATGCACAATTGAAGGATGAATAGCCACAAAAATTAACATACCAAAATAAACAAAAAACTAAGCCAACAGAAAAATACCAAGTTAGAAAGCGATAGAAATTAGGCCGTCAGGAACGATACAAAATATTTTACCACCATGAAATTATAGTTCGTACAAAATAAACATAACTGTAGTGTACATGTACAGTATAATCGATCAAGTATATTTGATCGTAATCATAACAGTGCCGTAAATATGTCAATTATTAACATTACTTGCTCAGACTTGCCTTGAAATATAAGATAATAATAATAATAACAATAAAAGTTTAACGTCAATTTCCTCATCCAAAGATGATGTTAGAAACTTCCCCACAGCATCAGACATGGGCTGCTAGACTTTTATCAGGGATAGAAGCCTACGCTAACGTAAGATTAAAAATCATACGATATAATTAATGAAGAAGGCCGATTTATATCCAGCAAGTGTTCTCTGAGAAGGGTGAAATAGGACAGGCGTAAGACAGGGATGTTGTAAATCACCACTACTGTTTAATCTCTATGCCGAGGCGGTAATGGTTGAGGCAATGGAAGATATTGAGGAAGGAACAACTATTGGAGGTAAATTGCTGAAAAATATGAGGTTGCAAATGATCAAGCTATACTTGCTAGTAGTGAAACAGGATTGCAAAAGGTTATAAATGGTCGTAATGGCCTCACTTACTCTAATACATTAATATACAACTGAAATGAGATTTTTTATGAGATTTTAAATTAGGCCTTCCTCGCCAGTAAAAACAAGTGAATGTACTTTCTTGACTAGACTTTCACGAAATACGTAGGCGTGCATTTTTTAAGTACCATCCATTAGTAGCTTCAATAATAAATGTAACATGTAGGAACTTGAAACATTTACCACGCACAATTTAGCATTGTTTCTAGGCTTTATTTACATGTAGAAAGGATGTTAAATTATGTATATTAAGGATTACATTTTTATGACATGACAGACTATTTAGACGGGTGGATAGTATGGATGATTAATGTTTATTGAACCTCTCAACCTACTTTCCACTACTCTTTACCATACCTTCATTGTATGGCTCATCAGCTTAATACCTCTATAATTCTTACACTCTTGGATGTCCCCTTTACCCTTAAGTACCGGCACTAAACAACGCAACCTCCAAGCCTCAGGCTACATATGATCTGAATTAAGAATATTATGAAGGGATTAATTTAGTCATCTATGGACTGCTCTTTGTGGATCGTGAAATCCGACTCTGAGTATTAGTTTCTACCTTGGACCGGCCACTAAGAAGAATACTAGAGAGAGAGAGATAGATAGATAGATAGAGAGAGAGAGAGATAATTTATTAGTTAAGTCCTTGAAAAAGAGTACGACAATACTATGGGTAAGAAACTCAGATCGACCATATGATAAAAAGTAACAATACAATTCCCTTTATATAGTTGTCTAATTTTAAATACTCTTCTAGGCTTCAAGTGGTGTTTTATGTTTATTTTACTGTAATAGTCAATTTCTCATATCTTTCCATGGATGCTGCTGAAGTCGCATCAGTTTGCAGGCTATATATGCATCGTTATTTCACCAAAAATATGGTAGCATAAGTACAATAAGTACACAATATATAAGGTACACTATACAAAGTGAAATCATGTTCAGCGAAACAGGGCAAAGAGATAAAGTGTTCGAAAACGAAAAGAACATGAAACATCACACACATGTACTTCGAAAAGCGTGCAATAAATAAATAAATAAAATAAATTAGAGAAAATTATATTTTCTTTTACTTTTTCATTTATCGTGCATTAATTTTAAGTTTTATTTAGTTTATTTATTTCAAAGTATAGACGCAAATAATGCTTCCAGTTTACTTTTGATATATCCTTAACATTACATCCAATAAAGCAATTGTACTCAGACATTAGTTTGCATAATTCTTCATGCCTATAATCAAAAATTTCAGAGTAATGGTTACCCATTGAACGTAGCTTAGATAAGAACTTCAATCGTTTTGTAGCAATTTTTAGTTCAGCAGGCAATTGACCCAGGTAATATTGACTTTGAGCTGTAATATTCTTATCGAATGTATGAAAAAGCTTAGAGTAGATCTGTGTGTATGCATTTTCAATGCTGCGGATTTGTGACTTAGACAGTACAACACTGTCTAAGCCATATAGTAACATGGGTACACATTGCGATTCTGTCAATGAAATTGTCACCTATTACAGTTTGTTGCTATTAGTGATCGTTAGCGTATTGCTAGCGCATCAGTTGCATGCATTGTAAACTTAAGAATTCCGAACACCCTGGGGTTTTTCATTCAAAATTCCATCAGTTGATCCGTCCAAGTAATAACCGAGCACGGCGTTGTTATGTGTTGTTGCATTGGTCGCGCAAGACTTAAACCGCGCTTCAAAATTGCTTTGGAGCTTCAAGTCTTCAATGACACTCGTTATGAGACAGAAATTTTACAATATCAATTTTTTTTTAGCTTCGTAAGATTCCTCAACTCTGTTGTTTTACTCTTTTACTTTCAGAAACTGTTCTTTAGAGAAAACTGATTACGTGTAGACGCGTCAAATCATAATTATCAAGAATGAGTTTAAGATAGAAAATACGGTAAAGCTGGTAAAGGTATTGTTAACGTCAGCTTCCTCACTCGAAAGCTATGTCAGTGACGGGCGAGCCCAGAATTTGATCAACCCCGCACATACTGATACGCGGTCGTATATTTTATCGACATTGCCGTTGGCTCCAGCCACATCGCCACTGGATCCAGCCTGCAGCGATGTCGGTAAGATATTCGACCGCGGATCTGTATGCTACAAGCAAAGTCGCAATTGGCGTTTATGGTATGGCAATTGCAATTGGCAATATTCGATAGGTGTGTAATATTTGGTAGGTTTGCATAAAAAAGCATAATTATTATGTCAAATGCAGTAAGTATGGGCATGTGATGCAAACCTTGTCATGAGCCTCTCGCAGAATTCAGTCATTTAAACTCATAATGAAATTTATTTGAGGAAAATATTTATTACATATAAACTAACTTGCAACAGAAGATACAACGAGCGTGAAGTTGGAGATGAAAAAAGTAAAGAAAGTCAAAATGCACTGACTTGCCCTGCTAGCATTTTTACGGTATGCTGTTAATAGACCTATACGGTGGTAGTTGAGTCTAGTCTTGTAGTGTAAGTGGAAGAGAAGGCATGGGTCAATCTATAGTCCAGTGAAGTAGCGACAAAGATTTAAACAACTTTGGTGTGGCTGTTTTGCTTTGACTTTGATACCAATTCACATAGAATGTAGGCTATATAAATCAGACACTGAAAATGAAGATACCTTGAGAAATATTAGAGAGAAAATTATTCAAGAAAAGGTAGGCCCCTATTCAATAAAAATATTCAAGAAAAATATATTCAAGAGAAAAATGAAGAGAAAATTAAACAAATTAAATAGTAGCATGACATTTTAGACGAGAATTAGTGAAGAGAGATTTATTGGTTAATGTTTTCTCTGTGTGTGTGTATTTTTTCGCATGTCAGCGCTGCAGGGTTAAATTCTTCAAATGGAACTGAAGAAGTTTTATGGTGCTTAACGAAACACAGGAGGGTATTCTTTGAAAGTTAACTAAGAATATTATCAGCGTACAATATTCAATGTCATCAGGGTACAATACTGGATATTATCAGCGTACTATACTGAACGTTATCAGCGTACAATACTGAATGTTATCAACGTACAATACTGAATGTTATCAGCGTACAATACTGAATGTTATCCTCGTAAACTATTGAACGTGATTTTATTGTACTTTAGGTAAGCACCCTGATAGCCACTTGAACGAGGCAGAGATACCTGCGGTGGCACATAAGAAATGCTCGTTTAACGGAACTCAGTTGGACTTATTGTGCGCGGGTAATTTAGATGTCGGTGGAGGAAACATATGTGAGGGTGACGCGGGGGACCCCCTGATGTGCAAGAGAGGTAATGTATATGAGATACAGGGAGTGGCCATCGTCGATAGAAAGGCCTGTGGCAAGACGAAGGCTCCCGGGGTGTATGTCAAGGTCAGACATTATCTGAAGTGGATAGAGAAAGCCATGAGTGAGGAAAGTGACCTACTGCCCTACGATCCTGGAAGTGAGGAGGATTATAATTATTAGGATCGGCGTAGATCCTACTATCTCTCTCTCTCTTAGTGCACTGCCTACTGGCAGGTCCATGGTATATAACGTCTCCACTCTTCTCTGTCTTCCTTCTTCCTCTTCATTTCCACATACGAGTGGGTCCTTAAATCATCTAACATACCGAATCTCGGCCTGCCTCTTTTTCCCTGCCTCATCCTAATATTTGTATTATTAATACCGTTCATGCTTCCGCAGATTTCATAGAGACCTGAATTACCTTTGCTACAGTCTCAGGCATAGGCCTACACATCAATATCGTCTTCTTACCGACATCGCCCACAATCATGGGCTTGCTAGTCACTTACATCGCTTTTGAGTGAGGAAACTGACGTTAAAATTAACTCTTTTAGCTTTCTCTCTCATAAAGAACTGCTCACCTATAAAACGAAAATTTTTAATTCTTAAATCGTGATTAGTCTAGCGAATTATCATAAAGAACAGTGCATTAGGTGAAATTACTTTGATCATCAGACTTTTCATGTATTAATAGTTTCTAAGACTTAGAGACTTCTTTGTCTAATTGTCCTCGTAGCATGAGCTAGAGTAATTTAGCGCTAAAAGTTTAGTATTTACAACTTACATGTATATTAAATTAAAGATCTACATGTATACAGCGGAGTAGATATATTTCTACAATAAATGCATATTATCTAATATACTAATACTAGGATACCAAATAATAAACGTAGCATACATTATTAGAAAAATATGACAATGAATTGACAGAGAAAGTAACGATAATTTTAATCGCAAAATGCAAACGTACAATATATATACAGTATATGTATATGTATATATATATATACAGTATATGTATATGTATATATATATACATGTATATATATATATATACATGTATATATATATATATATATATATATATATATATATATATATATATATATATATATATATATATATATATATATATATATAGCTTTTATTTCACCACACAGGTAGCAAGACAAGAAACAAACTACAATACAATCATACAAGTAAACACACACGTAGTGCTGAAAAAACAGACGCAAGCATACACTCAATCAATAAACTAAAAATGAATAACTAAACCTTAATTGATTTCTAGCGAACGTTCAAAGTAGTTTCGCAATAACGACTTAAAGGCAAGTCTCTCAACTTGTAAGCTCCCTGGCAAGGTACAGTTAGGCCAATTAATAACGTTGATGCAGTATTTATTAATCAATGGCAACAACTCTCCATTACAACAATTAAAGTATTTACAAGAGGTATCAGAAAGACACAATTTCCTCAAAAAATTAAATCTTCTATTTGCAATCTTTAGTTCAATCGGCAATTGACCCGAAAAGAACTGACACTGATTAATTGTTTTCTTATCGAATGTACGAAATAACTTGCTAAACAATTGAGAATAAGCATTTTCTAGGCTCTGAATCAGAGACTTTGTCAATTCTACACATTCAGAACCATACAGCAAAATGGGTACACAATATGATTCAACAAGTGAGATAGCTACAGAAGGTGCAGCGTTGCCCCCAATTTTGCTGAAGATAGCGTTAAGTGCCCTAAAAATTTGTGTTTACGATTTTGAATATTAATTTTGAAACTTTTTGATGACACCAAAACTAATCCCAAATAACGTATTTAATTAACCCACTCTATGCTTCTGTTATCAATTATCATATTAATGGGCTTAATATTATGTCTAGGACCAATTCTAATGCAGAATGTTTTACTGCAATTAACACTTAAACCTACATTAGTTAATTCATTTGTGCTGATTTCAATTAGGGACTGTAAATCTGTAACAGTCAACGATAATAATATTAAATCGTCCGCATACATAAAGGAATTGCAGCACAGAGAAGATACGAAACAACCAATTTTGGATTTTTCAAGCTTAATTAGCATATCATCGACACATACAGCAAACAATATTGGAGATAAAATGCCGCCCTGTCTTACTCCCGAAGTAACGATAAAACTACTTGATACAGCATCATTCCACTTAACACGTGAATTTAATTTGCCGTACCAATTTAACAATAGTTCAATTAGAACTCTTGGTAATTTTCTGTTCATCAATTTGCAGAATAGCATTTTGAAATTAATTTTATCAAATGCTTTTGATACATCTAACGAACAAATATTTACAGTAGAGCTTTTAGTTGTGAAATATTCAATAGTTTTTCTTAAAGAATAAATTGCGTTACTACATCCCACTTTTTGTTTAAAACCAAATTGACGAACGGATGTCAGGAAATAATTGCCTACATAACGTAATATACAACTTTCAAATATCTTGAACAGCATGCAACTAATTGTTATTCCTCTATAATTTTCAATCTTAACATGATTACATTTCCTATCACCCTTAGGAATCGGAATAATTATCCCCTCCTCAAAAGCAGCAAACTTTAATGCCACAAATAAGTTAAACAACATAGTGATGCAACTGCAAACAATAGGATGAGCATATTGAAGATATTCACATGTAATATTGTCCATTCCAGAGGCTTTGCCTTTCTTCAACTTGTTTATAACATCATCAACGGTAGCAACTTCAAATTTTATATCCAGATTATCGCCAATATAGTTGGAAAATCTTTCTTCAAAATTATCACCCAAATCACCTGAATTTTCGTTGTACAATTTTGAAAAAAATTCCGCGAAATTATTAGCAATTAAATTACTATCATTAATGTTATTCATTAAAGTGCAACATTTAGCCTTAGAAGCACCAAACTTTGCATTCCAAGCGTGCCAAAAAGTGTTATTATCTTTATTTAAGAGGGCCTCATGCGGTGAGTTAGAGAGCTGACTTCTTTCAGTTTTTATTTTATTAGCTAAGAATGATCTACATTCATTTTTAGCCTTCGCTTTAGCTATATAGATGTCTCCAGGTTAGGACGTCCTGATTCTTTCCACACATTGTTAGTCTGAATAGATTTTACTTTTAAGGTATTACCTTCGGTATCCCACCAATATTTGTAAAAATTGATTTTTTTTACCTTAACATTTTCAGCGGCTGCTTTATTTAAACATAGAATTATGGTTTCATAAAAGTGTTCTATAATATCATTGTTTGAAACATGACTAGAACGTGCACACGATGCGGTAAAATGTTTCATATTATGCCATAATGGTGAAAACAATGCATACGTAGAATCATAGTACAATTTCAAATCGCTGTGGTCCCAACGCAAAACATTATGAGAGCGATTAACCTTAGGCCTACTCTGCTCCTGAACGAGGTTGTCCGTTGCTGATGTCATTTTAGTCAGGTCAATAC
Organism: Enchytraeus crypticus; assembly: GCA_905160935.1. Classification (NCBI taxonomy): domain Eukaryota; kingdom Metazoa; phylum Annelida; class Clitellata; order Enchytraeida; family Enchytraeidae; genus Enchytraeus; species Enchytraeus crypticus. Next base: position 237,285 of record CAJHZI010000417.1, on the reverse strand, counting down.
AATCACTGATAGTTAATAAGACAGGATTATGATCTAACATATTTAAGGGACTATCAATGATGTTGCAATCTTGAACACTTATATAACTACTAGTAATAAAGTAGTCTATTAAACTGTATCTGCCAGCTGCTTAATTGGAAAATGTGTAATCCAAGGAATCAGCGTCAGATAAAAAGTTATCACATAATAACAAATCACTTTGAGACATAAACTGTTTAAGCGCAGTTACAGACCAGTCATCTTTTCCGCTTATGAGATTTAGATTTAAATCACCTCCTAAAACAATATTGCAATCATTAAACTCCTGAATTACAATTTCAATTTCAGCCAGGGTATCGTTAAATATTTCTTTATCGGATTCTGTTTTAATATTTGGCATATAAACATTTACAAATAAAGCTTTATCAATTAAGATACAAAGAAATCTCTCACTCGCTTTAGTGCGCCTTATAAATTTAACTAAATCAAGTTTTATTAGCACTCCTACTCCCCCACTTGGGCGCCCAATTAGAAGAGACGAGGAGACCTTATGTTCCATAGCGGAGATCCCGTGAAACATGTAATTGTCAGACAATTTCTCAATTTTGTGCATATTTTCAGGAGTGAGCCACAGTTCTAGTAAGAATATTATATCTGGTGCTATTGAATTATTGTTAGAATTGCACAATGAATTTAAAAGTATTTTCCCTTGATTAAAACCGTGACAGTTGTAGGTCATAACGACTAGAGTACTATTAATACTATTCAATGCGGCCATTGTTAGATTCATCTGTCACAGTTTCGCTTACTACTGCCAATTCAATGGCACTACTACACGCAGAATGAACAATGGCTGACGTATTGGCTATCACGGCCTCCTGTAGGCCTACCGATTCCATTTCTAAGTCCGCATCGCTTTCATTGTCTCTACTAATATTATCAATGGACTGGGCTGTCTCAGATTTCTCATTCACAACACCAGGTGCAAGAATATCAGCTGTGATCGTAATGTTCGTGTTACCAGCTGCTGCAGATTTGAGTGAATTTACAGCTACTGAGGAACTATCATTCACAAAGGCATTATCAGTCAGATCGATTAATTGTTCTACTGTAATTGACTCTGGCTTGTATCTCCATTTGCGAACAATAATTCCGATCGGCCAAGAAGATTTCAGCAATAACGTGGGTTCGTGTTTCTTAACGATGGCTAACTTAAACGACCGCGATGTTTGATTAGTCTTCGTAACATCAAAGCAAAACAATTCCTTGATGTTAAGTCTCTCACACTGCTTCCAGATATCGTCAAACTCATGTTCTTTCCTAACATTATATATGCCGAATACTGATTTTTCTGCTGTTGGACCCTTCGGAGTGGCAGCTTTAATCATACCAGATTTGGCGTTTCCCACAACTTTCGCCCCAGTCGAAGTAGGCCTTGAGGCTACAGATTGCTTACGAGTTACTACCGTATGAGTATTGCGTGAAACTGATCGATGAGTCACTACAGCCTGAGCTTAAGAATTTTTGGACGTCGTGTTATTACGCTTTTGCTGACTGTCGCTCGCTAGCACTAAGTCTATGGGCGAGATGTTAGCGGCAGCAGCCACGATATCAGCAACTCTTCTTTCGACCACGATATAAAACAAATCCATTGTCATCAGATTCAGAAACTTTTGGTGTCACAGTTACTGAACCCCAGTGTTGCACTTCGCTACCTGTAGATTGATTGACTTCATTGTCAGCTCACGACGCATCACTGGTTTCCACATGCCTGCACTCTGAATCCTTCACAGCAGCTGAATGGTTTAGCATGTTTAAACCTGATCCACCTGTACTGTTCTTAGCTTTCGATATATTCCTTGACAGAATGAAATTAGCTGACATCTGGCGAACTGACTGAAGTGAAGACATTGAGTTTCACAAACCTCCTTAATGTAGTTTTCCAGTCTGTCTAACCTGGACCAGAGAAGATCCAGGTCCCCCTCCAGGAGCCTTGACGACGGAATGTGATCGGGATGATCCGCCACGAATTGAGGGAGACCACCCATGAGCCCCTGTTCATCCATGAAGGACAGGATAGCAACGATATCCTCAAACTCGACAGAGGCGTTCGAGTTGTTGTCACGTCTTTTCCTAATGGACTTAGGAAAATTCGGAATATCCAATTTACCGACGATATCCAATAGCAGCTTTTCGCAGAAACTATATCATCATGTTGATAGAATTCCAAAATTACTGATTTCAGAGTTTTATGAGCTGATTTGCCTATCTTATTTGTAATGAAACATAACTAATTTGACACAACTAATTCACGAGCTGCCGCCATGTTGGGAGCGTTACCATATATATATATATATATATATATATATATATATATATATATATATATATATAATATATTTTTATACATATATATATATACAGTATATATATAAATATATATATTTATATATATGTATTATATATATACCCTGTATACATGCATGTATGCATGCATGTATCATGAATAGTATGCAATTATACAATATATTTTTATATATTTTTGTATACTTGTATATATACAGACTGGGGCAAAAAAAATCCCCTAGCGAAATCTCAATAACTTCGACAAAACTCGAAATATTTAAACAAAATTTTTAGAGTTTATAGAGGAAGAATTTCTACATATATTCTGCAAATTTGATGAAAATTTTTTAAGCAGTAACAAAGTTACAGCGTTTCTACGAAAAAGTGCACAAATAAATTTTAGCAAGACTTATTTTAACAAACGTCATAGTAACTTCGACAAAACTCAAAACAGTTTTACAAAATTTTCGGAGCTTCTGCATGATGACTTTCTACACCTAACTTGCAAATTTGGTGAAAATATATGCAGAAGTAACAAAAATACAGCGCTTATTCTGAAAAAAGTGTTAAAATAAATTTCAAGAAGGCTTATTTAAACAAAAGTACCGTAAAATGTCTTCAAAATTTAGAAATAATTTAAGCAGAAGAACTAATGTTAAGCATCATTTATTGGAGCAGCTAACAAGGTAGTGCAGGCTTATTTTCTATCACTTAAGTAAACAGCCCTTTTCAGGGTCGTTATTTTCTTAAAAAGCAATGACTGACATTTCAAAAAACTTGTTAAAATTGATTTTTGCACTTTTCTCGTAGAAATGATGTAATTTCGTCACTAGCGAAAATATTTTCACCAAATTTGCAGGAGATGCGAAGAAATTTCTCCTCTAGAAGCCAGAAAAATTTAGTAAAGATTTTTTGAGTTTTCTTGTAGTTATTGAGATTTCGCTAGGGGATTATTTTTTTTGCCCCAGTCTGTATATACTTATATTTTTAATTTTCTACGCATATATATACTATATCTATATATACACCGAATATATATATATATATATATATATATATATATATATATATATATGATATATATATATATATATAGATATATATATATCTATATATGATATATATATATATATCCATTTTACAGTGCTATAAGGTGTAAGAAGTCTGGATATAAAAATTGTTGAGCGCACACAGGAAGGAATTTTTTAAGTCATCATCATCATCTCCCTTTAAATCCCAGTTTAACCAGGATCAGGACACGAATAGACTTCAGTTTATCTATTCTGACGTTGGTTTGGATTTTGTTTTATGTCACTTCCGACACGCGCGTATTCACACGGTTGGTTTATTCTTCAAGCAACCCGAACACAACAAGGCGAGAAAGAAATACTTAAGCATAGAAAGATAAACATATTGGAATATTTATACCTTCCAGACAACATAGTTGTGATTTATCATACATGCTAGTAGATATGAAATTAGGCCTGTGCATTGAAAAGCAAAATTGAAAATGAGAATTTGTCAATTTGATATTTATAGACATTCAGTATAGACAAAGCTTCTATATCACATATACACCAACATGTAGAAGTTCTAGTGGAACAGTATTAAGAAGCTTAATATCTTTTTCGTATTGTTTGCAATACTCTCAGTGACCGTCAACTGAGATTAGAACGCTTGGTCTACTGCTTCTAAGCCAAGCCAGCTACATATTCGGTCATCGAACTGTTTCTTTTGCCAAAACAAATACTTTTAAGTAACACTTGCGAATTCGTGTGTCCCACAATGTTGATGAATAGATGCGGCATTCACAATATGTAGGCCTGCATGTATTAAGATATCATACTTAAAACAAGAGATTTATTGTTAGCATGCATTGTATTGATTTATTTTTGAACATATAGGTAGCAACATACATATAATCTACCCGAAGTCGACAGTAAGGATAATTAATGAATTACGATTTCAGCATTTTATCAATTGTAGTTAATTTTTATATATCATTCTAAATGCTATTTCACTATAATAATAATATGTATATGTTTGAGCTTCATGACTCCAATTTGTAAACAAACAAAAAAGTTTGTATATTTTATTTTGAATAATTTTTGTCAAATAATGTGTTCTCTCTTTCTCTCGCCCTTTCTCGCTCTCTCTTGGTCTCTCTCGCTCTCTCTCGCTCTCTCTCTCTCTCTCCCTCTCTCTCTCTCTCTGACACACACACACTTCACCTAATCACCTAGCTTGACGAGCAATTAAGGTTAAAAATCACAATCTTACTATTTATTCATGCTCACGTTCATAATATACAGTAGGTTAATATACACTTTAATAAAAATGCGCAATTCATTTCTGTTAATATTAAATTCCCAACGTTGTATGTCTTTACAGCCTATATGAAAATCATAACCTGGAACTGATGTAGAGTAATTAAGATTTATCTCGAAATAGGAAGGTAACTTCTGGTGAGCACCAGTTAGGGGGCCTACATCCTATTATATTATATTTAGGGGCCTAAGAAGAATGATAATTACAATAAACTTATTTCCTTACTGCAACGGGATATCTTATTGTCCATAAATGTGTAGTAGATGATGGAATCTAATTTTATATAGGCCTAAATAAAACGTAATCTTTAAACATGATGAGACCTCAGGATGTAGGCTATCGTTTATAGGGCCTATGAGAGGGAGTGGTTTTATTAGATTTTTTTCTAAAAATGAGAACTCCTTTATTTAATAGAACACTCATATTCTAATTAGAAATTTTATTGAAATTGCAAAGTCTTCAAGATCAAGAAAACAGTTTGATTTAGTCTTTGACTCTCACACTTTAGGCCTGCGTTCATACTAATCGATTTGACCTATTCATACTATTTCTTGTAGTTGTAAAAATTGTTGTTCACCTAATCAGTGGCAGGACTAATATAGAAAATTATGTGACGCTAAATTCAAAGTCACTTTTCAACTAAATGTAATAGAAAGCGTAGTGACAGGATAATTAGCTAATTAGTGTATCTACTCTGTTTGTCAATTCTAACTCTCATACAAAATGAAAAAACTTCTTCAATAGACAAATGATCATTCGCTTGACAAGTCTACTATGATGCTTTTTAAAATTGCGTTGTTTGCTGCTGTTGTCGCCGGGTCGCACGGCAAATTGGCAGGTACGTGTTGGTGCAGTAAGTGTTGTGTGTTAGTTAAGTGTTAGTATGTGTTTGTATATGTTTGTATGTGTTGGTAAGTGTTTTTATGTGTTTGTATGTATTTGCAAGTGTTTGTACGTGTACGTGTTGATGTGTAGTAAGTGTCGTGTGTTAGTTACGTGTTAGTATGTGTTTGTATATGTTTATGTGTGTTTGTAGGTGTTTGTATGTGTTTGTATGTATTTGTAAGTGTTTGTATGTGTTAGTTAAGTGTTATTATGTGTTTGTATATGTTTGTAAGTGTTGGTAAGTGTTGGTATGTGCATGTATGTGTTTATATGTGTTGCTAAGTGTTTTTATGTGTTCGTAAGTGTTGGTATGTATTTGTATGTGTTGGTATGTGTTTGTATGTGTATGTATATGTCTGTAAGTGTTGGTAAATGTTGGTATGTGCATGAATGTGTTTGCATGTTCTGGTAAGTGTTTTTTTGTGTTTGTATGTGTTTGTAAGTGCTTGTAAGTGTTGACATGTGTTTGTATGTGTTCGTATGTGTTTACAAGTGTTGGCATGTGTTGGCACGTGTTTGTATGTGTCTGTAAGTGTTGGTAAGTGTTAGTATGTATTTGTAAGTGTTGGTATGTGTTTGTATGTGTTAATAAGTGTTGGTAAGTGTTGGCATGTGTTTGTATGTGTTTGTGTATGTTGGCAAGTGTTGGTAGCCTAACTGTTGGTAGGTATTTCTACGTATTTATAACTGTTGGTTTCACATTTATTTCATCAGATTTTAGCTATTAGACCTACATGAAGTATGATAGAGATTACTGTTACTGTTGTATTAGCAGTGTCCAAGTATATTAGATACTAGGCATTAATTAATCTATGGTATGCTTTCTACATGAAATTAACTTCATCTCTGCCTCCGCATAATTGCTCAATAACAAAATTGTCTTAAAGCCCAATTATAGCAATAGTAATACTACTATGTATTCTTGTTGCTGTTTTGAAAATTAGTAGGCTATTCAGTATGCTACACCCTCAATTTTAAAATAAATCAAATTTGTACATATTATTTTTATTTATTTAACCGATTTATCTCTCTCTCTCTCTCTCTCTCTCTCTTAGTGTACTGCCCACTTCAGGTCCATGGTATATAACGCCTCTACTCTTCTCTGTCTTCCGCCTTCCTCTTAATTTTCAGATATGAGTGGGTCTTTTAATCAGCTTACATACATAATCTCGTCCTGCCTCTGCCTCTTTTTCCTTCCATTCTACCTTCTATGACCTCTATTAATAGACCTCCCCCCTTAGAATGTGCCCAATCCAACTCTTCTTCCTATTTCTTGATACATTTATCAACTGTCTATCTGTGCCAACTCTCTCCAGGACTTCCTCATTTGTAACCTTTTGAGTCCAGCTAATCCTCTCCATTCTTCTCCAAATCCACATTTCCAATGCCTCCAGTTTCCTAATATCTTCCTTCCTTAAGGTCCATGTTTCACATCCATACAATAGCGTGGTCCAAACCAAAATTTTCACTATCTTTATCTTTGTGTCTTTCTTTAGGCTTTTTGTTAAAAGTTCATTACCGGATTTATAAAAATATCTAAAAGGAACAAGCATGCACTTCAAATGCATTTTAAAATATTTGTAGATGATATTAGAAATTGATTATTCAAATAGCAGGAGTTAGTTATTTGAGTATGGTTTTAGTGCTAAAATGCTGAAATTTTTTTGTAATTGGAGATTGTAGCTTTCTACAATTAGAAAGTAATTAAATTAAACCTACTTATATAGAAACAAATAAAATGCATGAATTGAATACAATTAAGAGAAAGTATTTGAACATCTTGCATACACATAAAAACTACACATGGCAACAAAACTAGGGGCTTAATTTAACTGTTAATTAAGTAGTATATACACGTATAGATGTAAAACAATACGGTTAAAGTTGGTTAAAACAAAAAAATAGCTAATTAATTACCCGTGAATCCTATAGAGCTCAGCTGAGTCGACTATCTTAAAGTATTAGTAGGCTACTATAGGCTCTTAGAACGGCCACACAATTGTCTAGTGAGAGTGTTTATGCCTCATGGCATCGCAACTGTCCTATATTCACTATTGAAAGAAGCATCATCCTCATAATTATCAACGTCTTCCCTTAATTCCCGGTTTATCTATGGTCGGGATAATAATAGACCTTCTCCACTCCTCTGTGTCCCAAATCATATCATCAGTCAATCTCTTATAATCTCTTTCAGTCGTTTTAGAATATGCTGCAGCAATTTCTAGAGCCTAAACCCTCACCAACCGAATACCCTTTGCTCTTTCTGACGTAGGTTTGATTCTTAGTGCTTCAGAGGCCTTCTATGATATGTGCAGTCATCGGTTGGTTTATTCTTCAAACAACCCGAACACCACACGGGGATCCGAACACAACACGGGGATCACTATTGCAAGAATAATTTGGGATAGTCTTAGGCAACTCTGCAATATTTGTTTCTAATCTAAATACGTGTAATAGTTTATCAACAACTAACATAATTACTAGTACTGACTTCATTTGATGGTCAGCTAGATAGAACATATCGTGCCCTCTCTGACGGTTACAGGATTTAATGAATTAAATACTGCTAAAGCATATTAATTTAAAGCATATATTAATAAATAATTAATTTATGCTTTAAATGATTGATGTGATTTAAATGTTTATGCATTTACATTCTTTGATGTGATTTTGCATGATGTGCCAGTATGACGTGATTTCTTTTTTTATTTTAGTTTTTAAAAAGTGTTTTAAAGAGTTTTAAGTGTTTTAAAGAGTGTTTGGAGGGAAGAGCTGGATGTTAAGCTAGTGAGAGGTAGACCACAGTTGACTTGGGATGCGGTAATTAAGAAGGATATGAAAAATAGGGGATTGACTGATGATATGGTGTGGGACAGGGAGGACTGGAGAAAGTCTATTCGTATCCCGACCCTGGGTAAACTGGGATTTAAGGGAAGAAGATGATGATTTTGGTTTTGGTTCTAATAAACTTACTGTGTTAACTATTATAATCAGTGATAGAGAAAGGAAACTGCGGCAAGAGACCAACAAACGGAGCTGAGCTGGTTGGGACTCAACATGGCAAGTTCCTGGACAATTACAAGGACAGGGCGGAAGAAGCCGGACGTAAAGAGTACACTCCTCTCTCTTGGCCCTGGCATGTACATATCTCAAACGTCTACAATGGCTCTCACATATACCGACTAGATTCAATGTGTGGAGGAACGATCATTGACAAGAGATGGATTCTAACTTCCAGCAACTGTGTGTACGTTCCAGTTTTTATTACTTGTTTATGTTGGTGAATATTCAATCTTTTTTAGTAAATTTAATTCAATTCAATTTAATAAGAGCATCAAAAGGGTCATTCAATCCTGCAGAGTTCACATACAAAACATAAAAACAACTTTGAAACAAGTAAATGTAACAGAAAAAATACAATCTACATGTGAACTTCTTGTAGGTTTATATGCTTACTTCTATAAGAAATTTTCTTAGAGCTTCCATTATTCGCATCATATTTGCTTTTCTGGTTCTTGATGCATTGTTGTATGTGTAAGATTCATGTATTGGTTTGTATGCCTGAAATAAAGCAATTAATAAATAAAAAATAAATATGATGAACTTTGAGAAAAAAGATAAACAGTGATAGCCTACCAGGTAAACTCGTGCATACAAAATAGACAGGGTTAAATTTTTGAATTGAAATTTTAAAAATCAAACAAAATAGAAGAAGAAGACCAGATGACATCGCTATGAATGTACACTTATATTCCATTTACATCTCTTTTACATCGCTTTAAAGTGTGTACATCTTAAAACGTTTAGGAGTGCTAATATATTTTCATTTATAATTATCGTATGTAATGTTACGTGTGCTGTGTCCGGGTTGCTGAAGTATAGACCAGCCGTGGACTGCACTCGTCGTAAAAGGCGACAAAGCTTAAAGATCCAAACCAGCGCCAGAAAGGGCATTCGGAGGGTGAGCATCTAAGCTCTAAATTTTGTTACATAATTATCCAAAACGAGTTGAAAACTTTAATAGTTGATTGATTGGTGATACGGCGTGGGAAAGAGAGGAACGGAGTTGTCTATTCGTATCACGACACCGGCTAAATTGCGATCATTGGAAGGTGACTATGATGATGATGATGATGATGATGATGATGATGATGATGATGATGCTACCGTATGTAATCATCAAGATAGGGAATTCGTATTGTATATTCAGTGCTCTTCTATGAACAGCATAGAGCAGCTGATTGATCAGTTGTATAGTCTAAACAGTCCAATATGACTGACTTCAATACTAATAGTGATAATAGTGATAATAGTGATAATAGTGATAATAGTGATAATAGTGCTAATAGTGCTAATAGTGCTAATAGTGATAATAGTGATAATAGTGATAATAGTGATAATAGTGATAATAGTGATAATAGTGATAATAGTGATAATAGTGATAATAGTGATAATAGTGATAATAGTGATAATAGTGATAATAGTGATAATAGTGATAATAGTGATAATAGTGATAATAGTGATAATAGTGATAATGAGTGATAATGATAATAGTGATAATAGTGATAATAGTGATAATAGTGATAATAGTGATAATAGTGATAATAGTGATAATAGTGATAATAGTGATAATAGTGATAATAGTGATAATAGTGATAACAGTGATAACAGTGATAACAGTGATAATAGTGATAATAGTGATAATAGTGATAACAGTGATAATAGTGATAACAGTGATAACAGTGATAACAGTGATAACAGTGATAACAGTGATAACAGTGATAACAGTGATAACAGTGATAACAGTGATAACAGTGATAACAGTGATAACAGTGATAACAGTGATAACAGTGATAACAGTGATAACAGTGATAACAGTGATAACAGTGATAACAGTGATAACAGTGATAACAGTGATAACAGTGATAACAGTGATAACAGTGATAACAGTGATAACAGTGATAACAGTGATAACAGTGATAACAGTGATAACAGTGATAACAGTGATAACAGTGATAACAGTGATAACAGTGATAACAGTGAAACAGATAATAGTAGTGATAACAGTGATACGTGATAACAGTGATACAGTGATAATAGTGATAATTTGATAAGGGTGATAATAGTGATAATAGTGATATAGTGATATAGTATAATAGGATAATAGTGATAATAGTGAATATGTAATATCCTAAATCAAGATAAATCATTATATCATAGATTGATAAGAGTGATAAGCGTGATAAGAGTGATAGAGTGATAAAGTGATAAGAGTGATAAGAGTGAATAAGAGTGATAGAGTGATAAGATGATAAGAGTGATAGAGTGATAGAGTGATAGATGATAGAGTGTCAGAGTGATAAGAGTGATAAGGTATAGAGATTGATAAGATTTGATAAGAGCGATAAGAGCGATAAGAGTGATAAGAGTGATAAGAGCGATAAGAGCGATAAGAGCGATAAGAGCGATAAGAGCGATAAGAGCGATAAGAGTGATAAGAGTGATAAGAGTGATAAGAGTGATAAGAGTGATAAGAGTGATAAGAGTGATAAGAGTGATAAGAGTGATAAGAGTGATAAGAGTGATAAGAGTGATAAGAGTGATAAGAGTGATAAGAGTGATAAAGTGATATAGTGATAACAGTGATAACAGTGGTAATAACTGGATTTGTGTAAGCAATATATCACTGTGGCGGTATGACATGATAATTGGCACAGCGTAGAGGGTAAAAACTTTGAGACCCTTCGGCAGCACTCTCAGAGACTCAGTTTCTAAAATATGTATATATCGGATATCATTAAAGAATTCAAAGATGAAATCGCTTATGCTTTAAAAATGAAATAATATATGACTATAGAAACCAACCAAATGAGCAACTTTAATTCAGAAAAACTGCCAGTAGGATTAAAAGGAAGTCCATTTCTACAGTATGATCATTTTGTATATGCTACAGCCTGTTGAGCGGATCAATATGTTGAGCGATGTATGTGCAATCATGTTATGATATTCACAGAAAGCAAAATAATCCAAGCTTCTACGAAGTGCTTGCGGGCGTGAATAATTTTAAGGCTAAATGGGAAAGGAGTAGAATTAAAGTGGACATTTCCCTGATCGTAGGAATGCGAGGTTCAAAGCTCAATCACACCCATTACTATCCGGTACTGCTGTACACCACACAGGACATTGAGTTCAAACATGGGATAGCGCCTGCATGTCTGCCAAAATCAAGCGTCGCCCCGGGAACAACTTGTACAGTCACTGGCTTCGGCAAGTATACGGGTTTGTAAATCAAACTTTACATTTCAGTGTAGATATTCTTCGTGATGATGTGCTTAGTATATGGGATAAATATCTGCGGAGAGTATAAGGGTTTGTAAATCTAATTTATTATTTGAGTGTACATATTCTTCGTCATGATAAGCTAAGATAAGTTATATGCTAAATATCTTCATGTTATCTTTAGAATTTATAAATAAAAAGAGTTTACAACAAAATGCCTAGCAGAATATAAAATTTGATAACACCCAATGTCGAGCTGAGTATTTGCTTGTGTGAGTGTCATTATGAGTTGTCTTGCTTTTGCAGTTAGTAGCAGTGCTTTAATACGTAGATTGAATCCGAAATTGTCTTTGACAAGTATTTATTCGATTATAATTTAGACGTCTTCTAACTGCCGTTATATGGCGCATATATATATATATAAAATATATATATATACATATATATATATATATATACATGTATATATAGACTATATTTACATATACCTATAATATTATACTGTATATATATATATATATATATATATATATATATTATATATATATATATATATATGTATATATATAAATGCGTATACATAGACTTGAGAAACCATATTTTTCCTGAGTTATAGGCTACATAAGGTATGGATAAGTGTTAAGCGTAGTGAAGGGATTAACTTGTTGATCTAGGGAGTGCTCCTTAAGGAGCAAAAAGGCAGACTCTGAGTAAGACTATGTATCTTGGATTTGCCATTTGGCATAATACTGAAGATATATATATATATATATATATATATATATATATATTATATATATATATTCTCTCTTCAGTGCACTGACAAGTGGCAGGTTCAATGTACATATTCATACTCTAAGTTTGCTTTCTCGTTCCATAAGAGCACTCCTTAGATCAACAAGTTAATCCCTTCCCAAAGTCTTTGCCTTATGTAGCCTATAGCTTGGAAAGAGTATAGCTTCTGAGGTGGTTTCCCGCTGCCTGCTTCAGTTAGATGGATTAATTACCATTTAATCCCGGGGGAAAATATTTCATGGTGAGGTGGGTTCCCTCTTGCTATCCTCAGCTCCTGCCTTTTGTCGCCTCTTACGTACACGCGGCAGATTGTTTGCGGTTGCTCTATTCTGCAGTTGTCCAACCACACGCGAGCACAACACGTGGAATATACATATATATATATATATGTATATATGTATATATATATATATATTTAAATATATATATATATATATATATATATATATATATATATATATATATATATATATATATATATATATATATATCTTGGTGTGTAAGAACACAGCAAGCGTTTTCGTTCACAATCACCTCAACTAAATTTACGTGGCTTTAGATCAGCTGATTTAAGAATCTAATAATATCCGCCAACTGTCAATGTAAAATTTAGGCTCTTTTATGCGATTTTGTTAATCGTGTCGTCTTTAATTGAATATTATCAGCGTATAATATTTAAAATGAAGTTGGTTTGTATATTTAGGTGACCATAAAAAGCAGCCCGGGAAATTGCTAGAAAACGATGTTGCGATCTTGAGTCAGAAGAAGTGCAGATATAACAACGCTCTGTTAGACGAGTCATTTCTCTGTCTGGGCTTTGAACGAGATGGTAATGACTTATGTTACGGAGACATTGGGGGCCCTCTGGTGTGCCAGAATGGTAAGCAATGGGAGCTGCATGGAGTGGGAATAATTCACCCGAATAGTTGCTTAGGGGAAGAAACTCCCGGGATATATATCAATGTCAGCCACTATGTGAAAGAGATGGAAGAGACGATGAAGCAAGGAGACTTAATGATGCCATTTTAGAATCCTGACGATTTCAAATATGAACTCCTGACGTTACTATATATATATATATATATATATATATATATATATATATATATATATATATATATATATATATATCTCTCTCTTCTGATAAAGTTGACGTTAGTAATTTCTATTGCCATCAGTGTACACTTCCCTCCTTCTACTAAAACGATTAAATGAATTCTCTACTATCGCAATTAAATCTTTCCTAATTAAATTTAAATATTAATTCTTCGTTCGAAATCACTCCTTTTTCTGTTGCAAAGTCACTGTCGGAGGCGGTCTGTCGATGTATTTGAACCCGTGGCCTCTCCTTAGCAGGAAATCGCGCTAATAAACTTTGACGTCAGCGGTTACATTTAGTTGTGGAACAATTAATTAATATGCAGAGGATATTTTTTCACCTGATTAAAAATGATAAGGACGCACTTACTTACACTTATTGATTAACTGATTCATCACCACAGTTAGTGACTGATTGATTGATTTAACAGTAAACTACATATTTAGGAATAAAATCACCACCCTAACTCAGCAGCATAGCAACATAACTTTGATGCTTCACGCTACTTCGGTTATTGTGTGCACGTCGATTACTATTGCTGCTGCTTCTGCTGCTGCTGCTTCTTCTGCTGCTGCTGCTACAGCTGCCGCTTCTACTTCTTCTGCTACAGCTGCAGCAGCTGTTGTTGCTGCTGCTGCTACTGCCGCTTCTGCTTCTTCTGCTACTGCCAACCATTCACACTAGGGCCTTAGCCTAGCTTCACATTAGTAACTGACAAAGTAATGAGAAATTGCTTGTATCAAGAGTAAAACATAGGGATCCGTAGGCATACTTTATTCTTTTTCTTATCTTATACGTGTATTCTGTGTAAGTTTTAACAGCAGTCGCTGCAAACTTTTTAAGACGCTACAGGCTGTTTACTCCAGATTTATATTGTATATATCTTTATTCGCCACTTGGGCAACCAAAACACACACAGAACAGGAACAAAAAACGCAAACTCGCAACAAACAAAGAAAATTAAACATAAAGAAAAACAAGAGACTGCATCTCTAGAAGCAACTATTACATCAATATCATCAATATTGAAACCGCATAGGTAGCATTTGACAAATTTCCAAATCTATAATTATTGGGATGATATGCCAATTTTTTCTTTCAAAATTGTTGATAGTTGAGATTTATTATATCTCTGTAGTTATTTTTAAAGTATTCCAGCTCTAGAGCGAATATCTGAACACTGCGGATTGTTTACTCACACAAACGAAGAGAGAATAACAACGATTCACTTGATTGGTCAGGCTTGACCTGCATAAGATTAAAATTACAGATTAGTCAAACAGCGAGCAGCCTCTCCAATGTGGTTAACGAGAGGAAACTAGACACTACGTGGCGGTGAAATAGTAGATCGGTGACTAATCGAATCGATTAAACTGTTAAACATTGTCCATAGGTAAATAAATAACCGTTGCAGACATTTGCGCATTCGACTGAACTGTTTTACGTTATAGAGTGATATACTGTAGTGTACAGCTGTTCATTAATTTCAATTTACAAGCCAATATTAACGCCAGTTTCATCTTTCGAAAGCGATATTAGTGACGAGCCCAGGAGTTGAACCCGCACAATACTGATGCTCGGTCAGATATATTACTGACATAGCCCACTGGCTGCAGTGTACAGTGTTAAGAGAAACTTATTTTAAAACTATTAAAGATTTAGTATATATCTCTAATTCTTCAGAATCAGCCGTAAATTAGGGCTAAGTATTGAATACTGCATACAGCATGAAATGAAATATCGACCACAGTATAGAGTATGGAATACATTTCACATGTTTTTTCAGATCGTTTGGGGTGAATCGATTTGTAGTAACATCTGATGGGGGCCGTCCCTAACATAATCCTTGTATGAGAAAACTGACGTTAAACCTTTATTATTAATACTGTTATTAGGTATAGCTTGAAAAGAATTTTAAAGTTTGATGAAGACGATAATGGTCCCTAGAAGAAGGTTCAAAGTGTATGGTTTGCAAGTAATTGCATTAATTTTGTACAAGTACGTACATGTATGTCCCCAATTTAACTAGGATTGCCTTAAAATATTGATACCGAGAGGTGACATTATGCGTTTAGTGGTCTACAAAGCTCTCTGATTGTTGTATAAAATATGTACTATTCGCAGGTTAAATGCCCGACGTTTGTTAGCACGCTTAACAGTTAACCAGAACGGCATCTGTTCGAATCCCGACCAGGCCGTTTCTTCCAGTATCACTTATGGCACTGTGAAGGCTAAAGCCAAATTTAACGTTAGATGTCTGCTCGACATCACGTCAGCAACGGGGAAAGCACTGGATTTGAACCCTAAACCTGCTGATCCGCTTTGGAAAAATTTACCAATAAGCCACCGACTCAGTCCATATAAGTGGCCCTTAGGCTCAGTTAATTGAAAGCTCAACCAGCTGCAGTCTATCGTCAGTGAATTTTAATAAATATCCATAGGACCCTGTATACAGGGACAAACAGACTGTCTGAACTAATAATTTAAAATGTTTACTAGCTGATAAACTGATGATACTAACATTTCACCTTAAATCGTTATTTTTTAGATAGACCTAAACATTTTCTGTTTTCACGTAGTGTGAAAAATGCGCTATTTGCCTAATTTCTAAGAAACTCTGTGAAATGCAGACTATACGGAGATAAATTACATCAAATTAGCTTAACTAGAATGGAAAAGAATTGAAAAGAAAAATTAAGATCAATAATACAGAGAACAATGGATAAATATGAGACTGTACGAACGTATTTATCTTTATTATTTTTCACAGGCCTATGCGGTAAGATTAACAGTTTTTCAAACTCATTGTAATTCTTACAAGTTACCAGAAAACATTAAATCAGTCAATACAAATCTTTCAAATAAACATAAATAACTCTTAAACATATTCTTAATTATATGCATTTCAAGCTTTAACAGGAAGAAAGCTTGACATTTTCATTTGCGAGATTTTAATACTATTACTAACAATGTTAAATTCATTGCAAAATAGATGGATTGACTAATTGAGCAATTGACTGACTCTACTGTACCTCTTACACAGGGCTCTTTTTTATTGAAATTATATTGCGAGTTATTCTTTGTTTTCGTGTGGTTACACACATGACAAACGCATGTGCTTACAAAGTTTCCTTGTAGCTGTTTTTTTGCTGTTTTCGTTATTTTCTCCTTTCCTATAAATTGTTATTAGAAATCCTTGTCTTTTGTTGACGTATCGATTGCAGCCGGCGGATATTTAATGACAACCTTCCAACACCCTCGGGAGGTTTTCATTCGAAGCTGTCAACACTCGGTCTCCTGAGATGGTTACCCACTAAGTACTAGTACTAACCGGGCGCGACGTAGCGTAACTTCGTTTAATTGACGCGTAGCTAAACAGAGTACGCTAAATCCCGCCCCTAGTATGACGGTATCCCATTGTTAAACTGTTGATTGAAATAGTCACTAATCAATGGGCGATTTATTGATATATCGATTGAAATTGACCGATTGATGATTAATTGTCTGATTGTTGATTGACTGATTGATGATTGATTGATTGCAGTAGCACCGCGCGCACAGGGAACATGTAGCAGTGACTCTATAAACAGATGTGTTTCTCCTATCTTATCTCTAGCCTCTGGTACAAACCTTACTGAGGCTAACATGAATGTAGCCTGCAGGTGTGATGTCTTTACAAATACATTAAATTTACACGGATTAAAAACGTGACATTAAGTGAAGTCTATAGTAAAGTTTAACGTCAGTTTCGTGTCTCAAATTCTGGTTCCTACTGATCCACAGCCGTATAAACAGAAGTTGCAAATGTGCGACTTGAACATTAATTGGAACGAATGCATGTAATTAATTCTAGAAATTTCTTTTTCTTTTCAGAATATGTTTTCAGGTCGTTAGAGTGAATCGATTTGTAGTGACGTGCGATGGAGGGGCATCCCTTACATCATCCTTGTATGAAGAAACGAACGTTAAACTTTTATTATTATTATTATTAAATACACAAATTCGAATAATTGCTGCTGATGCTGATACGCATGCACAGGTTATCGTTTTTAAATTATTGCAAAAATAATTTTAATGGTTTCGGTTTATAAGTCAAATTTGAAAATTAAGTTGTACTGGCCAAAAGGACGCATATTCTGACGAAATTCCACTAAATAACTTGCATTGTATTTCATTATTTTATTCGATGTAGGTTAATTTGAAGATTGCAGATAATTTGAATTGCAAACACAGCTGCAGATCATGATATATATGTGCATGTAGTTGATCTTTTAAAACCAACCGCATATTCCATACAACCGTCACAGCTTGTAGTAAACAAACACTGTTATTTGATTGTATAAGTAAAATGAAATTGAAAAAGGTACAAATAACATTTCCAATGATGCTTTATAAACTATTACTTATGCGAACAAAGTTAGATAAAATTACTTTTAAATGGTATGCTTACTGATTAATTAAAACACTGGTTAAATTCTTATAAATTACCCTGAATTTTTAACTTTGACAAAAATTTAGTTGTATACATAAAACTAGTTAGAACTACTTTATGGAAAATTTCGTTTGTCCTTCATCGTGCACTCAAAGTAAGTTCTCTTATATTGTGCAAGTGCTGCCTGCTAAGTTATTGTCTACATTAAGTTCAATTACTCTTTTTGTGTCGGATTACTAATAGTGTAAGTGCATCTTTGAGACCGAATTAACCCGTTACTGAATAGAGTACCTTTTTAGGGAGCGATAAAGAAGAACGTGAGCAGGAATATGTGTCTGGGACGTGCCTACTGGCAGAATACTAGAGAAAAAGAGACCTTGCAATTATTATATGATTAAAAATAACCATTGTATAATTCAAAGATGTGGCCTATATATTTCATGCTACTCAATTAATTTGAATTATCTGCTTATCACATTGCATAGGAAACATACCTGACGATAATTGACTTTAGTTGTTGTATAGATTTTTTGAATAGCTTCATATCTCTACTGAAAATTTGCAATGAATAACTTATATAATTTATTCCACCAGATGCTCGAAAAGATCTTCGCTAGCATCGTAGCAATAAATGGAATAATTTATTGACTGATGTATGCCAAAAGTGATGCTGATGATATAGATTCAGTAAGCTGATTTACTGACTAATTTATGCTAACAATGCTGCTGATGTTGTTGATTCAGTAAGCTGATCTATTGACTGATTAATGCTAACAAAGTTGCTGATGATATTGATTCAGTAGGCTGATTTGTTGACTGATATATACTGACAATGATGCTGATTCAGTAAGCTGATTTATTGACTGATATATGCTAACAATGATGCTGATGTTGATTCAGTGAGCTGATTTGCTGACTAATTTATGCTAACAATGCTTCTACTGATTTATGCTGACAATGACGCTGATGTTGGTGATCCAGTAAGCTGATTTATTGACTGATTTATACTAACAATGATGATGATGATGTCGCTGATTTATTGACTGATATATACTGACAATGATGCTGATGCTGTTTATTCAGTAAGCTGAGTGAGGTGAGTGGATGCTTACTGGGCGCAAGCTGCTCTGAACAAGACTCAGCTGTTAAGACTCTGTGGAACGGTCTGCGAGATGGGCTGAACTATTTGTGTGGGGAGGGTAAGAGTGGTAAGTTATTTTATTCAGTAGTAGCCTATCTATCTCTATGAGTAGGGCAGGACTGGTAATATTAATAAGACTAGTTGTAATATGGATATGTTGATATCAATCACTTTTAATATCATATACATAAACCATTAGGCTACTTATTGCATTTTCCGTGTGAACTATCTTGTAAGTGCACCGAGATCGCCACTGGCTGGAGCCAGCGGCGATGTCGGTAAGATACTCGACCGCGGATCTTTATGTGCGGGGTTCAATTCCTGGGCTCACCCGTTACTGACATCGCTTTCGAGTGAAGAAAATGACGTTAGCCTTAGCTTTTTAGCTTTTAAGTATCCGAGATTTTAATATCTATTCAGCTGTGCCGGAAATTGAACCCACGAGAGTTCAATTCACCCCAGGGTCAGTCAATTAAAACTTCATGATGTAACCTGATGACCTAAACCACTGCGCTATGAAGGTATTCAAGCTTATGCGATAAGCTAGTTATTATGAATGATAAGGTTATGCAACCAAGCTTCTGCGTATGTTTAAACTTATAAGCCTATCAATGCGTACTAAACGCATGGAAACAGTTTATTAGTTGCATACATATATGACAGGATTGGAAATGGCAAGTGTGGGAATGGTAAATGCGGCAATGGTAATTGTAAGTTAATGTGTAAGTGGCTTGTGCAAGGTAGGAGCGTAAGTTTAATGATAAAATCTAGTATTAAATGACCAATCTGTGCGAATAAGATAGGAAAAGGCAGAGTAATGATATAATGTATTATTGACTTACTGGTTGGAGCCAGTAAGATACTCGACCGCGGATAAGTCTACCAGCTATTGCCTTTTTACTTATCAAAGTCAAGAGAGCAAGAGTACATATTTCATAAGTCATATCTAATGACAGTTTACCTATCTGTGTTCAGGGTGAAGAATTTGAAATTCAGTTGAAACTCTTCAGAGACAATTCCATATGCTTCTTATGCATTACGAATTTTGATGCAATTTTATTCTCGCTACTTGTTTTATTCAAATTGTCAATTAGGTGCCAAATACTAGAATAGAATTTTACTCGACCCTGAAGTGACTTTTGGCTATTGGTGCCTGCTTCAAAGTTAAATTTAACTTCAGGAGAGTTACCTGATAATCCTAACTGTTTATATGTACAGTAATTTAGCAGATAAAATGCGCAAAGTCTACCAAAAAAGATACAATTTATAGTTCCCGATGAATTTTATGTTTTTAAATTCTAATGAAAATCTGCTGTCAGGCCACCTTATACGTCCATATGATATAATCCTTGTAAGATGAAACGGCCGTTAAACATAATACCGACATATCCACTGGCTGGAGCCAGTGGCGATGTCGGTAAGATATTCGACCGAGAATCAGTATGTGCGAGGTTCAAATCTTTGGTTTGCCCGTCACTGACATCAATTTCGAGTGAGGAAGCTGACGTTAACATTAGCTTTACCAGATTTTTGCTTCAAATCTTTATTATTATTCCTTTCTAGGCCACGTAAGTTATAGCAAATACTTATTCTATCAAAGAGCCCACACTAATTGCCTCAGTATTACAAGAGCAATCTTTTTACATCTGTTGTCAGGTTATATAAGTAACCAGGAATGCCTGAGATCAGCTGGTGTGCTGTCAGCTCTAGGAAAGTGCAACGATGCCTATAACAGAGCCAGCAAGAGTTCTCTGTGCTCGTATGTCGCATCTTTTAATGCTTTGCATGCTCTTCTCTTATATCGTAAATAATGCTTTCTACTCTCTTCTGTTTTGTCGTAATGCTAATGCTTTCTGTACTCATTATGTACTCATTATTACCCTTACGCTGTAATTTTTCCTTATTAAAAAGTCAACATCTGCTTATATTTTCTTCAGTTGCAGCTCATCTGCGATAAGCAATTGTTAAGTTCGTTTACAGTTTTTCTAATGAGTAGAAGCAAAAGAAAAATTTAAATAATAAGTAATTTAAAATTAATTTTAAATAAAAGTTAATTGATTAAATAGTTAAGTCTCAAAATAAGGGATTGGCTGGTTGTTTGATGTAGGACAGGGAGGATTCGAGACAGTCTATTCGTATCCCGACCCTAGTTAAACTGGGATTCAAGGGAAGATGATGATGATGAAAATGAAAAGTTAACTGATCATATATTTCATTGAATGAACTGTTCTACGCGTTATACTTTGAATGAAACTATTGAATACTACTATTGAATGCTACTGTGAATACTACTGTGAATACTACTGTGAATACTACTGTGAATACTACTATGAATACTACTGTGAATACTACTGTGAATACTACTAGTGAAAACTATTGTGAAAACTACTAGAGAATATTATTGTGAATACTACTAGTGAATACTACTGTGAATACTACTATAATAATACTACAATTATATATAATAATAATAATAGTAATAATAATAATATATAATAATAATATAATAATACTGTGAATACTACTGTGAATGAAGCTATTCTACGCATTGTTCTCTTCACAGGGCAGCCAATGCCCTGCTGGCCTGCACAAGGAACGAAGTGCTGAGATGCGGTCAGCAGGCAGCTAGAACCTTCCTACTCTACTTCTACAAGGTCCTCGCTCCACCTGCATCCACCGTTAACTGCACACTCGGTAAGACGACGTCTAAACTAACCTGATTGCGAGCCTTTAATTACGAGACTATTAATCTAATCCCGTCCATTAGTCAATTTCATGAATATTAATATTAGTAATAATAATAGCAATACTAAATATAATAGTAATAATAATAAAAATAATATTATTGTTATTATTATTATTATTATTACTGAATGTCTCAATATGGTTGTGCTTAGAGGCGTCAGGTAACATCATTAGGTTTTAAATGATAGACCCGGAAGTGAATTGAAAACCCGGCCGCGCTGATCTGAGAGTAAACTCATGGACATTCACAGGTTTGATTACAAGGAAATCGGACTAAATTGCCAAACGGTTGAAACATGCTGTATTAAAAGTGATAGATAGGATTGTGAGACAGATGTATACACGTAGGCCTATTTTAAAGAGTGCATGTGTAATTGTGAATCTGTACTGTAAGTGTGTATTTGTAAATTTACTTGTGTACATGGGTAATTGTGTATGTGTAATTGTGTGTGTAATTGTATGTATGCATAGGTGTGTATGTGTAGTTATATACATTTGCGCAGATATCAGTCTAACAGTGCCGTCTGGATCAGTCTCCATACACTCCTATGTCTCTCTTAATGTACTCCTATGTCTCTGCCTGGTTCTACTGTTGCGTCACTGTTTTACCACATTATCAGCATAAGTTAGAGTGATGCTGAGATAAGTCGCTGACGTCATCCAGAGTAGTGGATGACGTCATCCATGGTGGAGGATGACGCCATACTGGGTAGAGGATGACGTCATTTAGGGTAGAGGATGACGTCACACTGGGTAGAGGATGACGTTATACTGGGTAGAGGATGACGTCATACTGGGTAGATGATGACGTCATCGAGGGTGAAGGATGACGTCATCCAGGGTAGATGAATTGGTTATTACACATTTCACATGTATATACTATTTATGTAAGAATATGAAATTTATACATTTATTATTATTAATTGTACATTATTATTAATATAATATCGTGTTGTGTCTGGGTTGCTGAAGAATGGACTGCACGTGTCGTAAAAATGCTACAAGGCACTAAAATCTAAACCAACTGAGAAAGGATATTTGGTTGGTGAGAGCATGGGCTCCAGAAACAGTTACAAAATTTTCTAAAATCCGATGCTAGTTAAACTGAGCTTCAAGGGAATAAGATCATGATGATGGTTATTAACAATTTTAAGAATAACGTATTACTAAATATAAACTTTAACGTTCGTTACTTCGCCACTGTCATTTTAATTATAAACCCTATTGCAGACATCAGAACTTTCCGCATTTCCTGTGATTTATGTTCAATAGAGTTGATTCTCCACTAATGAGTTCACTGACAGACTGGTCATGAATCCTTGTAACGGTAGCTCGAATGTGTCAAGCAGGTCTAATGATTTCACTGACAGACTGGTCATGAATCCTTGCATCGGTAGCTCAAATTTGTCATGTAGGTATAATGATTTCACTGAAAGACTAGTCACGAATCCTTGTTACGGTAGCTCGAATGTGTCAAGCAGGTCTAATGAGTTCACTGAGAGACTGGTCGACGCATTTTAATTGAAGAGATATATGCAGAAATATTACCCGTAATTACAGTAACAATCGAAATCAATTTATTTTCATCGCAATAAATAATTGTTATCTTTGTCCGTAACAAAACAATACTGTAAAAAACAGAGAGTTCAGCGGTGAATTGAACCCATGACCCCTAGGTTATCTGACAGGCGTCCAATTGATTCGGTTAACCAATATTTACTGATGAATAATATTTATAGTATACTGTATTGTGGTGAACGTCGGTATTAACAGCTATGGGAGTAATAACTGGCTCGAGCCAGTGGCGACGTCGGAAAGATACTCGACCGCGGATCAGTATGTGCGAGGTTCAAATCCTGGGCTCGCCCCTCACTGACATAGCTTTCGAGAGAAGAAACTGATGCTAACCCTAGCTTTAGCTTTTTACTAAGACTTTTTCGGGACCCCTGCAGTGTATTTACAGATACTCTAGTTTCCAGTATGGGCGAGGGAAAGTACCTAAGAAAAAATGAGAGCTAATGGAACTGAGTTCTCATGTACTTAACCATTGCGTAGACTGGGTTCGCTCTCTTAGTGCACTGCCTACTGGCAGGTCCATGGTATATAAATCCTCCACTCTTATCTATTTTCCGCTTTCTTCTTCTTGTTCACATATGAGTGGGTCTCTAAATCACCTAACATACCTAATCTTGACCTGCCTCAGCCTCTATTTCCTTCCACTGAGTACACAGGGTTACTCCATGTTAATGAGATATATGGGATCAACAGAGGCGAGTTTCGCTGAGAGGAAGGCGTGAATACAGTAGAGCACTCTGCGCAGTTCTGTCGTCACCAACTCCTGTATAAATACAACACAATACAACTCCTGCATAAATACAATACAATGTAATACAACACTTGTATAAATACAATACAATACAACTCCTGCATAAATAACACAATAATGTAATGCAACTCCTGCATAGATACATTACAATACAATGCAGCACCTGCATAAATACAATACAATGCAATACAACTTCTGCATAAATGCAATACAATACAACTCCCGCATAAATACAGTACAATGTAATACAACTCCTGCATACATAAAATACAATACAATACAACTCCTGCATAAGTACAATACAAGGTATTACAACTCCTTTATAAATACAATACAATGTAATATAATTCCTGCATAAATACAATACAACGTACTACAACTACTGTATAGATATAATACAATATAATACAGCTCCTGTATAAATAAAATACAATGTAATACAACTACTGAATATATACAATACAATGGAATGCAATTCCTATTTAAATACAATACAATGTAATACAACATCTGTATAAATACAATCCAATGTAATACAACTCCTGTATAAATACAATACAATGTAATACAACTCCTGTATAAATACAATACAATGTAATACAAATCCTGTATAAATACAATACAATGTAATACAAATCCTATATATATTTAATACAATGTAATATAACTCCTGTATACATACAATACAATTTAAAATACTGTATGCAATACAATAACATTTATATCTTTTTAATCATAATTATGCGGCGAAAGCTCATTGAAAACGGGCAATGTTATGGGCATTGCCCGCCAATTTCTGTATGGCATTGCATGGACCTGGAAATGATCCATGCAGTTACAGTGCAATTTAGGCTAGCCTTAATACAGATTTCTGTTTCTTAATCTCTCTCTCTCCCTCTCTCTCTCTTAGTGCACAGCCTACTGGCAGGTCCATGGTAAGAGGCAGTTTCCTAATATATTCACTAAAAGTTGAGTAGACTTAAATGAGCATGTTACATGCCCGATACGTTGTCGTTTTTACAAGTTGCGGTGGGTGGGTTTTGTGTGAAAGCATAAGAAACTTGCTTTCAAAGTTTGTACAGATCATAAGAGTTGTAGGGCAAGAGATAGGGCTTTTCCTTAAGGACCAAGAAAGTGGATGGGCAACTGCCTGCCCTGCCCAATAGGCTCCGCTGCCAATGCTTTCAATACTAGAATCTGATCCGGTTAAGACTGGAATATTAGTATTATTGTTAATGTCGCAAAAGTCATAAATAAAGAGTAAAAATCGTTTCGTCGCCAAAGCTTCGTTATCGGCGTCTAAATATAATAATGCACTTTATTGGTTCAATACTCGATTTTCTGAATTTTTTAAAAATTGCAGTATTTTTGGTGTTCTTATTAAACTGAATTAAATAAATTGAATTCAGTGAATCTACTGCGAAGAAGAGAGAGAGAGAGAGAGAGAGAGAGAGAAGAGAAAAGAGAGAGAGAGAGAGAGAGAGAGAAGAGAAAAGAGAGAGAGAGAGAGAGAGAAGAGAGAAGAGAGAAGAGCGAGAGAGAACATCTCCCTCTCTCATTTATTAGTAACTGAATCAAAATATACACAAAGAGCATACAACGAAACAGAATAAATATAAAACGGCCAGAAAGAGCACAATTGAGCCCTATCTACCTGACTTCTGGAAACACGGAAACATAGTAGCATAGCAACATAGGATCGTGAAAAAATTTTAGATAATAGAAAGATACGAAGTAAGTTCAAAGCTAACCCTTGTTTCAGTGAGACCGGTACTCGTGTTTGTAAACATCAACCTCAGGGTTCTCTCATCATCATCTGATGACTCTCTCAACTGTGAGAATCTGTAGCTCCATAGACAGGCCTGCAGTGCACACATAACTGTACAAATAACATTGTGTACAAAATGGTGTACAAATCGAGTACACAAATGGAGTAGAAATAACAAGTGTACAAAAATAAATAGTAAATATTTATACATAGCATAAATATATAAACAATGGTCAGCTTAGATAGAGCACCTTGTGCCCTCTCTGATGGCCGCAGGATTCATTGAATAGGATGTTTGGTTTTGACTTGAATGATTGATGTGATTTAAATGTCTGATGCATTTATTTATTTGTTCATTGATATGATGTTTGCATAAAAAAGTACATTATATAAATATATTCAAAATATGAGGTCGTCATTATTAGCATCTATCCTTTAACCCCAGTTTAACTATGGCCTGGATTCGAATAGATCTTCTCCACTCCTCTCTGTTTCGTACCATATGATCAGTCAATCCCTTAAAATCTCCTCCATTCATTTTATAACATTTTGTAGCAATTTCTGAAACCTGGGCGCTCACCAACCGAATGCCCTTTCTGACGTTGGTTTAGATCTTAGTGCTTTAGTTGCCTTCTACGATACGTCACATGTAGGTCTATTCTTCAAACAACCCGTCCACAACACGGGGAATTATGAAATATTATAACTACGAGATATTAGAAACCTTAGATATATAATAGATATTGAATAAAGAAATATAGTTATCGATAATAATTAAATAATAATAATAAATACAGTTTTGTAGGTATATAAGTTATAGATAAATAGACATAAAATTTATAGAGTTATTAAGTTATCCAGTATATGTACATACATGCATAACTTAGAATAACAATTATTTAATTAGTATAGTTTTTGAGGTACACATAAACACTTTATTCGATCTGAGCACAACATTTGCAGGTACAGAAACGTTCACTGAAGTAATGAAATAAAAAACAGGCAATATAAAACTGGCTACTCCACAAAAACCTTTATTCTGTGATGCTATATGATAAAATTCAGCTAGCAAAAAGTAAGTGTAAGACTGAATAACAAAAATTCTATTGCATTTTTGAATACCATAAAGCACTTGGAAAACATGCTATTGACTATTTGCAAATTTAATAATTACCAAAAAGGCCAGACGCGCTGGCAAACAAAAAATGTAAAAAAATAATTTTATAACTGTCGATATTAATATTCGTTTAATTTACAGTAGATTTACAAACTGATACATATAGTTTAGTCTAAAATATTCGTTAATCACCACAGAAGGTAATTGTAAAATAAACAAAAATTTAACCAAGTAAGCAGTGGCGGATCCAGTGGGGGGCCCGGCCTCGCCCCCTTAGGTCCGCCGATAAAAGATTTTAAACTATATTTTCATTGTCTCGAAGGCAATTTCGATGTGAAAATATGTTAGTAATGGAGGTGGTTAGGGGGCCCGGCGGGGTAAGACCGGGTATATTTTCATTGTTTCTATGGCAATTTCGATGTGTAAATATGTTAGCAATGGCAGTGGTCAGGGGGGCCCGGGGGGGGTACGACAGGGAACTCAGTTCAAATAGCTCGATATTTCCCTAGGATACACTACGAGCA
Organism: Enchytraeus crypticus; assembly: GCA_905160935.1. Taxonomy (NCBI): domain Eukaryota; kingdom Metazoa; phylum Annelida; class Clitellata; order Enchytraeida; family Enchytraeidae; genus Enchytraeus; species Enchytraeus crypticus. The sequence continues at coordinate 209,521 of CAJHZI010000417.1, read as the reverse complement.
CTATATAATGGAAGGGGGTCCAAAAATATGATGACCGTTGTACTAACTCTCAATTTTCACTTGAAACAATGCATAACCACTGCATTAGAGGAAAGAAGGGTGCAAGTAAAAAATATGAACTCTGTTCCGTAGCATTGGTGCAAACAGCCTTTGCTGGAAGGGGCTTAAGCCCCTCCCCACCGCCAAAATTACGTCACTTTTGCAATTCGTCGAGATCCTCAGAGTTTCTTCAGAGGTGAAAAAATTAACCTACTTTTCCAAACAAATGTAGGATTTTAGGTTTTCCCCAGACGGGTTTGAGCGGGGGGGGGGGGGTACGAGGATACACTCACTCTATGAGCCGAACGCAGTAGTGAACAAATTTTGAGCTTCCCCCCACACAGAAATTTGTCTGGTTGAGTCACATGTCCCGAAGAAAGCAAATAAATTTGAACTCTGAAAAAATTTTCGGGCCCCCCCCTTAACAAATTCCTGGATCTGCACCTGCATGTAAGTAATAAATCTACCAATCAATCAATCGCCATCCATCAATCAATTAATCACCACCCATCAATCACCGAGTTCAATCAATTAATCACCACCCATCAATCACTGAGTTCAATCAATTAATAATCACCCATCAATCACCGAGTTCAATCAATTAATCACCACCCATCAATCACCGAGTTCAATCAATTAATCGCTCAGACATTACGAACATTACAAATCGCTAATAGTTAAAAATTTGATATTAATTAATAAAATTTTGTTTAATCATTCAGGTTTTTGCAAAATTCCTAGAAAAGTTAGAATTAAACTATTTAAATGAACTAGAAACATAGGACTGAACTTTCACCTTTGATTGACTTTCATATAAACAGAAGCCGTCGCTGAAATTCAGTGTTAGTCCACAAAGTCTTCCTTCACTTGTACATCCAAATGTCATAGACTGTTCAAACACAATACATTGTGAATCATAGACTGTACAAACACAATACATTGTGAATCATAGACTGTACAAACACAATACATTGTGAATCATAGACTGTTCCAACACAATACATTGTGATTCATAGAGTGTTAAAGTAAAATACATTGTGAATCATGTCACAGACTATTCAAAATAAATTGATTACGCACTTCTGTGATTGATAACTGGGCAGGAACCAGTATAGTCTTTAGTTACTAGCAATTACAGTATTTATTTATTGACTGGGCACCTACTCAAATCGGCCTCATTCATTATTTAATATTACATTAATAAATTTAACAATTGGAGAATTTAATGAACTGGGCATCTACACACATATGCCCTATTTTATAATTAATTGATTATTAAATTAGTTTACTATTAATTGATTGATTGCTGGGAATTTTCTCACAGATGCTTTATTGACTATTAATTATTATATTATACCGGGTCTGCACCGTTTAGGATCTTTACTTTCTTTTCAGCTTGTGTTCTTTTAGAAAATTTAGAGATTGATCGCCGGATTGATTTTGTCTCAATAGCGCTCGATGTTGTCATTGATGATTGTAGCACTCTAATTGTTAGAATAATAATAATAAGAAGAAGAATTATTTTTTTTATTGCCCTGGGCTATATAAGGCCCTGGGCTAAAATATAAGATAAAAGAAAGACTTTATTTAATTAAAAGAAAGATGAAAAAATATTTAAAATAGTTCCTCTAAGCTCTGGGAGGCCGCATTCGCCAATGTGCCCCGAAAGCATACAGCATTAAGACGCTGGAGTGCAATAGATAGGCGCTGCCATAGAAAGGCTTTTTCCCGTTGGTCGCCTGTAATGGCACTGGTTCTCCTGCCTAATTCGGTTATGAAGTCAGACGCCGCAGAGTTGATGGGGCCCATTGTCTCGAAAGCATTTGGCAGGAAGATGTAGCAGAGACTGCGGCATATTTAAGTGTCTTCCTTTTGGCAGCGTCTTCAGCAGCTGAGCCAGCAGCAGCGCATGAAAGGCTGAGATTGCTTGCTGAGAATGCATCTGAGAATGTATAATAATAATAATTATTATTACTATTATTATTATTATTATTATTATTATTATTGACCGAGCACCTACTCGCAGATGTTTGATGGAGTAATACGTTGACTTGTACCAGGATTTTTCTAGTTTCACCAACTCTTCGTAAGTCTCCACATTAAACGTCAGCACTGATCCATCCACGCATTCCAACTGGAAGCCGTTTAGAGATCCTGGATAGGCGTCCGCTACGCGAGACTGCAGCAGAAACAAAGCAATCAAGATTTAATAACAATAATGTATGTTTGCCTGTGTTGAGCTGCGTCCGCATATATGAGCTTTTCGAAATCCGTAGGATTTCTGAGTTGTGTCAGATATCTTTGGAATATTTAAAACTCCTCATTCCTGATCTTTGTACTGGATTTCTGGATTTGTACCGTTTTGCATTTATTTACATTTACTCGTCGGCTTAGGTCTGTTTTGTCAATGACAACATCGAACACTACTGGGCACTCTAATTGCTGCTGCAATTGTTATTTTATTTTGGATATTTTTCAGGTCTCATGCACATTATACAGGGAGAATTTATGAAAAATGAAAATAAAACTATAAAATAAAATAAAAATTAATAAGAAAATGGAATTTATAATTCCAAACCTTATTAGTTTTGAAGATACACTCGTAGATCTTCATCGACTTGTCGCACTTGACCCAGTCCCTTGTCTTGACCTGAACGTCCCAAAAACATAGAACATACACAATTAATGACTTCAGAGTATGTTACCCGTGTTGTATCCGGTGTGCTGAAGAGTAGACCATCCGCGGACTGCATGTATCCGGCAGCAAAGCAATAATATCCAAACCAACGTCTGAAAGGGCATTCGGTTAGTGAGCGCCTAGGCTCCAGAAATTGCTACAAAAGTCTCTAATCTCGGCTCTAGATAAACTAAGATTCAGAGCAAGATGATGATGATGCGGATGATGATGATGATGGTGATGATGATGATGATGATGATGATGATGATGATAATGATGACGGTGATGATGGTGATGGTGATGATGCTGATGATGATGATGATGATGGTGATAGTGGTGGTGATGGCGATAATAAGCATTCCATAGCGACAAGAAAATTCAACGTGAAAATTAATATGCTTTTTGCTCAATAACATTAATAATGATTAATAATAAAAATTGAGAAATAATTGAGCTTAAATTAATAATTAATTTATAGTTTTAAAATTAATAATCGAGTGCCGGTCAGGAGTAGATCCATTCATTAGATTAACAAAGAAAGCGTAAAGTTCCGCTCATATGTAGAAATTTTTACTAGCTTAGATATTAATTTAAATGTAATTGTTATTTAGCTCATGATTACAATTTGAACTCTTCCTGTAAAGTAGTCTCGAAGACCGAGTTCGGTCAAGACACTGCTAAATAAGTTTTCGTTGTTAATAACCATAAAAAAGTGTTAATCAAGAAAAGCAAACAGCATCGTAATATGACTAAAGTAAACACGCATTATAGTAAAATGATCAACTATGTTGATATCTATCACTTTTAATACCACATGTTAAAATCGTTAGGCAATTTAGACAATTTTGCGTATAACCAGTCCAGTGAATGTCCGAGATTTTACTCTCAGATCAGCGCGGCTGGGATTCGAACCCAGGAGGGTTCAATTCATCTCGGGACCTGTCATTTAAATCTTCATGACTCTATTAAGACATAAAATGTATATAGCTTTTATTTCACCACTCCGGTTGCAAGACAAGAAACAACTACAATACAATCATACAAGTAAACACAAATATATCATGACCATTGGTACATACGGGCGGTGTGTCGTAGAAGGAAACGTCCGGGCCTTTGATGGATAGAAATAACCTCCTCCACGTATCCCTAGTCTCTTCAGTGGAAGCTGTGGGATGATCGACTGACAGACCGTTAGATTTCCCTAATGACTGATTGACTGTCTGAGGTAACTGATTGCCATTCTGAGATAGATTGTTATTGATTGATTGATTTGACTGCGGCGATTTGATTGATTGATCGGTACTGGAAGGTTGAGTATTTGTGGAGTTGTTGCTGCTGATTCTCTCGCACAACCAACACATGTGCATAACCTGAAAGCATTGTGAGCAACATACGAGCAACAGAGAAACAGATAAAAGCTGGTAAAGCTAAGGTTAAAGTCAGTTTCCTCACTCGAAAGCGATGTCAGTGACGGGCGAACGTAAGAGCAACAGAGATACATAAGAGCAACAGAGAAACATAAGAGTGACAGAGCAACATATTAGCAACAGAGCAACAAAGCAACAGAAAAACGTAAGTGTAGCAGAGTAATTGAGCAAAATTCAAGCAACAGAGCAACAGAGAAACATAAGTGTAACAAAGAAACAGAAGCACAAGTGACGAAGAGCAACATAGGGGCAACAAAGAAACATAATTGCAACAGAGCAACATACGAATAACGTACAAGCAACAGAAGAACTTATGGGCAACAGATCAAATGTAGATTATTATTCTGCAGTAAAACAACTTTGAACAACTGAGGGAAACTTGAAAGCAGAATTTAAGAAAAAAATTACATTTGGGCATAGAACTAAAATTGTACAATTCTAAAGTATTTATCTAAAAGAAAAATTATTAAATTAATGAATCGACATAAACATGAACTAGTTATAGAATGTCTGAGCCTAAGTCGTCATAAAAGTCGAGAGTATAAGAGTGCTACAGGCATCAATGACAACATCGAGCACTATTGAGACAAAATCAAACCGGGAAGCAAAAAGAAGGTCCAAAACGGTGAAAATTACCAAATCCCAAAAATCAGTCCAAAGTTTCCTAATAAACAGCACGTAGCATTAGGAAGAGCACTCCATGGAGTAGCAAGCATTCACGTACCCAAACATTCACGTAGCCTTTAGCTAGAAACAATAGTTTCTCAGGTAGTTTTCCATACCTACTACCATTTAAGGGTAGGATGATAAAATACATACATGATCCTGCGGAAGAAGCTGCTTGTTCGTTAGGACAATCTGAAACAACACCATCATTACATTACAAGAAACATCAGAAATTACTGATATAATTATCAAATTCTTATAATATGTCTGGCGATCTTAACATACAAAATGATCAGGTTAATTTCCGTTCAAATCCATTGAGAGAAATCATATATGACACATCTGCCCTCAAACTCAAGTGGATTAGTTAACTGGCATCACATAGTGGCACGTAAGGAATGAAATCTAGAGAAAATGGAAAATCTAGCGCATCCAGAGAAAAATTCACTCTTTCTTCATAGACAATGACGACGTCATCGTCAGACTATCGACAATACAAGTGATAACATAATTTCTTTGCAATTCTCTTTGATAAAAAAATCAATAATCAACCAATCAATCAGTCGCAGTCAATCAGTCAGTAAATCAATCAATTGATTAATGAATCAATCAATTAGAGTCCCCTTCTTTACTGCTGGTACTTTGAAGTCCTTTTCCTATTACAAATTATATCTACGACTTTCAATAACCACCCGTTATTTTATCAGTGGTACTTGAATGTCCACATACGCAACTAAGACGTTCTCGCAGTCTGGATGTGAGAGAGACCAATTACCCAGAGTGCTTAGACTTCAAACGGACCAATAGCACCAGTTTATTCAAGTTTAAAAAAATAATCCTGGCAATGAAAGGGTTAACACAAGTTTCTATATCTTCTAGGAGGTTGCAACAATATAAAGCTTTGTCAGCATTTGACTCCAAATCTAAGAAAAGTAAATATGCATAGCTTCTACAATTTACATTTCACTTAAAGGCTAAGTAATATAATTTATAGTACAACCTTTTATTTTAATTTTATACTTTTATTTTAAACTTTTATATTTATTTTTATTTTCTTATTTATAAACTCTTAGATTGTGTTATATCTGATCGGCTCACATCTTACATAAACGCTAATCAATTGCTACCAGACTGTCAGTCTGCATATAGGGCTTTCGTCTCCACTGAGTCTGCACTTCTTAAAGTGACTTCAGACATATCAATGGCTGTTGATAGGGGTCAGCTCACTCTTCTTATGATGCTTGATCTCGGCGCTGCTTTTGATACTGTAGACCATGGCATATTACTAGCTAGATTAAATAAATCCTTTGGTATATCTAACACGGCTATTGATTGGTTCCGTTCTTACTTACTGGATCCTACTCAGGCTGTTTCTTCTGGAGGTGTGGTTTCTAATGTTTCGTCTTTGGCATGTGGTGTACCACAGGGGTCTGTTCTTGGACCTATTTTATTTGTACTATATACTGTTGACATACTTGGTATCATTGAGAGAAATGGTCTAAATGGTCACATGTATGCTGATGATACTCAGAATTACTTGCATTTTAATTCAAATGAGGTTGATTCTGCTATTATTAAGGTAAAAAGGTGTTTTACTGATCTTGAGTCTTGGATGTTTAATAGCAAACTGGTTCTTAATGCATCTAAAACGGAAATAATTATCTTTGGCTCTCAGCGTCAACTCAAATACAATTAATATAACCTCGATTGCATTGGGTGAAACAAATGTACCTGTTTTGAACACTGTTCGTAACCTTGGTGTTGTCTTTGACTCCAACCTCACCTTTGAGCAGCATTCTAAGCAATTATTTTCTTCGTGTTTCTTTAAAATTCGCCAGTTTTGGAGTATTAGACCATGTCTGTCTGATTCTTCCACAGAAATTCTTGTTCATGCCTTTATTTCCTCAAGGCTAGATTATTGTAATAGCCTGTTCTTAAGTTGCAATAAATCGGTAATTGATCGACTGCAAAGAATTCAGAATACAGCTGCAAGATTAGTTCTTCGTGCGAGGCGCTCTGATTTGGCCACACCTTTGCTACAAAAACTTCATTTCATTGGCTTAAAATTCCGGAACGGATCGAATTCAAATCCTGCCTTACCAAGTTCAAATGCCTGACTAACTCAGCCTCGTCATATCTTTCTGACTAATGTATACCATTGAGTTCTTGTTCGGTAAGGAAAAGCTTACGATCTGTTGAGTCAGGTAAACTCGCTGTTCGTAAATGCCGTACAGTTTCTTATGGTGACAAGTCATTTCCTGTAGCAGGTCCCAAATTGTGGAATGAACTTCCAAAATTTATAGGACATTCCGATAAACCTGATAGCTTTAAAAAGAGTCTTAAGACAGATCCTTTTGCTAGATCATTTCATTTAAATTCTTCTCGCTGATAAATCTCTCAGATTGCAATATTTAAGCTACGTTACGTATGATAGTTATTTGATATTGTAGTGATTTTTACTGTGTGCATTTTGTTGTATTTGCTTGTTTTTCCTGTAACTGTTGTAAAGTATAGAGATGCCTTAGCGTGATATACTCTATTAAACATTAAGCATTAAACATTAAACCTACGAGTAAGTATTTTTCATAAAATGATCTAAATAAGATAGATATTTTAGAATTTCATATTTATGGAATTACTACACGTCATAAACAATTGTGGAATTTTACGTTCCACACAAAATGAAATTAGGCCTAACTGTCAAATTAGCCAAGGATTTCACAAATCTACATAAAGTGATACTAGAATTTTATAAATAACAATGCCACTTTACCTTTTACCCAAAGTTCAACTAATTGATAAAAAATGCTAGAATTTATAAATTGTAACTACGCATAAAACCTGAATTGGATAAAAGTTTTCAAATTTTCAAATCTGGTAAATTGCAGAGAGAACGTACAGAGAGTGAGTTCTGAGCGAGTACGTTCCTGTAGATCAGCTGAAACCATTCGTCACAACATCTCGAGTCATCAAAGCTCAGCTCTGCTACCAATGAGCCATCCAAAGACCTAATCTCTATGCTATCATCGCTGATCAATCAATCAATCAATCAAAAAATCAATCAATCAATCAATGAAGCAATCAGTCAATCAAACAATCAATCAATCAATTAATCAATCAAGCAATCAATCAAGCAATCGATCATTCAATCAATTATTCAATTCATTAAACCAAAAATGAATGAATGACTGATTTATTGAACTGAAGAATTAATGAACGAATGGCTGAATGAATGAATCTATTAATCAGTCAATCAATCCATCAAGAAGGTAAAAAATTCCATGATCAGTTGATTGAAGATTAATAATCATTAATAATCACTGATCATTTGATTGCTCAATCAGTCAATTTGGCTGAGTCTGTAGCATTTCGGTCAGTTATTAAACCGCAGCTACAAGTTGTGCACATTTCTTTATGTCAAGCAGCAGGATAGTCGACCTTAAAATTACATTTCCCATCAAGATTAAGTGGTTCAAGTGGAAATTGATAGTTAGGGGACGGTCAGAAATCCTCCCCCCCCCCCGTAACATATTTACAACTCTCCAACTCCTAGTATCTAATATGAGCCTCTAGCAAGTGAACTCACCTCAGGAAAAATGAGAGCTACTGGAACTGAGTTCACTTGCGTTCCCCCAAATCTAACCACTGTCTAGACCCTTCGAGCCAATTCAAAAATTTAGACTGTAGGCCTAACGTTGGGCCTTGGACCGTTAACAACGATCGAAGTACTTTAAGTACGTTAATAAACGGACCAGAAATGAAAGGACCCGTACCTTTCAGCTTCTTTAGTGCTCGATGTTGTCATTGATGACTGTAGTACTTCGATTGTTGTTATTACCTTGAACCGTTAGGCCTACAGTCTAAACTTTTGAATTGACTCGAAGGGTCTAGTCAGTGGTTAGATTTGGGGGGAACGCAGGTGAACTCAGTTCCACTAGCTCTCATTTTTCCTGAGGTGAGTTAAAGTTGCTAAAGATAATAAACGGACCAGAAATGAAAGGACCCGTACCTTTCATCTTCTTAAGTTCTCGATGTTTTCATTGATGACTGTAGTACTTCGATTGTTGTTATTATGTCACTTTGGACTGATTTTCTGGATTTTGGAATTTGCACCGTTTTTGGATCTTCTTTTTAATCGCCGGCTTGATTTTGTCCCAATAGTGCTCGATGTTGTCATTGATGACTGTAGCACTCTGATCGTTATAATAATAATAATAATAATTATTATTATTAACAACAAATTATATAGCAGTGTCATGGCCGAACTCGGTCTTCGAGACTACTTTACAGGAAGAGTTCAATAGTTATCATGAGCTAAATAATTACATTTAAAGTAATATCTGAAGTAGTAAAAATTTCTACATATGAGCGGAACTTTATGTTATGTTATTTTTATGTTATTATGTTACTACTTTACGTTATTATGTTACTATTACCTGAAGTGACCCGTAGATAGGTTGAAGCGAGAGACACACGAACAGAGCAGAGGTATAGAGAGTAGAGTGCTTCTCTTTGTCAGTGTGGGTATGTTTCCATTGCCCTCTCGCACTGCCACTGGTTTCTTACTCTAAACAATTTAAATAATTACCATTGTAATTATAAAAAATACAGTCTTTCTTTTATGAGAAAGACTTCGTTTAATTAAAAGAAAGATGAAAATAAATATTTCAAATAATTCCTCTACAACTGGAGTGCTAATGTCGTTAATAATTTTTGTAATTATTATAATTAGTAATTAATTATTATAATTTGTTCCAAATTATTGTAATTACTTATTAATTATTATAATTACATATTATTTATTAAAATTACTTATTAATAATTATTGTGATTACTTATTAATTACTATAACTACTTTTGAATTTATTTTCCAAAGCTAATGTTAACGTCAGTTTCCTCACTCCAAAGTGATGTCAGCGACGGGCCAGCCCAGGATTTGAACCCCGCGCATACTGATCCGCGGTGGAGTGTCTTACAGACATCGCCACTGGTGATATCAAGTGATATCGCCACTATTGATATCGAAATCAAATATACCAAGTGCTAATTGAAGACTACTTTTCCAGTCACGTTATGAAGAATAATAGAGTCTTATATCACGTTCGTTTTGGCAAAAACGACCTAAGATGTAAGTGGGCGGCGTTTAACCACAAATCTCCCCTACCTATCTACATCAAGGTTTAATGTCAGTTTCCGGCTCAATAACATGTCAGTGACGGGAGACCGGAAGATGACTGAATTTGAATCCCGCACCTACCGATACGTTGCTGAACACCTACCCAACACGGCACCGGCTTCATGTTGTCATTGACGACAGCAGCACTCTAATAGTTGTTCCATTCATATATGTCATGATTAAAATGTTATAAAACTCAGAACTCACGTGATTGTTGTTATCTACATCTCTGGCTGATGAGTCTGATTTGTCTTTATCTGAAGAACAGACACAAGAGCGCAATGAGTAAAATCTCTAAACTCTAATACACAATATGCCAGCAATATGAAAGCCACAAGCTATAAGTTTAACGCCTGTTTTGGTGCACAAGAGATACTGTCAGAGACGATCTGGGTGAGATTCGAAACGATTGCTGCCTGTTCCCCAGCAAGCGCGTAACCTATTCGGTCATCTAACTGCAATCTGTCAATTTAACAAAAATAACATCGGTCTATTCAACCAATGATAACGACCCTGACACTAACTTTTTTAGACTAATGATAATAATAGTAATAATAATAATAATAATAATAATAATAATAGTAATAATAATAAAGTCTTTTAAATAAAGTCTCTTTTATCTTATTTTTTAGCCCAGGGCCCATTACAGCCCAGGGCATTTTAAAAAAATAATAATAATATTAATATTAATAATAATAATAATCATATCATTATTATTATTATTACTATTGTTATTATTATTATTATTATTATTATATTCTATATAAAAAATTAACGTTTATTTGTTCTTTTTCTGCTGGAATCTGTCACTTGCTTGTGACAGATTCTGGAATCTAAATAAATTATTATTATTATTACTATTATTATTATTACTTTTATTACTAATATTACTGTCTTCTCTTGCAGCCAGTTCTCCATTCCACTAGAGTTCAATTCGATTAAGATTGGAGATGATAATTCCAGAACTCTACTTCCCGCTTTTTTCACTGGGCTATTTCAACTATTTTCGTGGTTAAGTTCTCTAAATAAACTTAACTTGCATCGACTGTTGAAAGGTTAATTCTTTTTTGCTGACAAACGATGAAACTAACAAGAGTCTGTTTTGACTTGACTCAGTAGACAATAAACTAGAATCTTTCTAAATGAACAGGGCATAGCCTGGGTTCTTGTCGTTGCAGGGGGCAATAGGTGAGGCTTGATTCAAACCAGACATATAGTTTATTGGGACAGGGGCTGTAAATGGGGAAAGCTGAACCCCCAAACTTTGGCTGACCGAAGTTAGGGGGCTTAGAATCATAGCCCCCTAGTATCGCCTCTGTAAGTGAATTACCGAACTCATTCGTCAGTTGCAGTAATGATGGTTATATGTTGAGTGTTTAGAGCATACCAGTGTAAGTCAACGAGTGATTGCCGTTAAAAAAAATTTCTAAAGAAATGCATTGCCTGTCTAGATTTAAGGTTGTTTTTGGATTGCTGAAGAAGGCTGGCAGATGGCGCTCTATTCATTATAAAAATTATCGATATGCCATTTATTGCATTTAACTTTGCTCAACACTGAGGGCTGGTGAATAGACGAATTTCCAGAATTAGGTACACGGGACCTCTATGGGCTAAACCAGAAATAGAAGAAAAGAATAGTATTGCCATTGGGGAGGGGATATGGCGTAACGGTTAGAGAGTTCACCTCAGATACAAGTGGCCTGGGTTCAAATCCCAGGTCGGTCAAATAATTATGAATATCCCCTTGGGCCCACGGAAGGTTTATTTTGTATCGGAGCTGGCTACCCATTGGCGTAATCCAATAGCAAAGATATGATTAACAATTAAAAGGATTCATATTAACCTGCCAGGAACCTAAAAAGAGGTCTCGAAGTCCGGACAACGGCCATGACACCGCTATAGAAATTGTCGGAGGTTATTATTATTATTAAATAACACTACTATTTACTAAAATAAAGATAGTTTATATGTATTTTTACAATAATCTGTGTGGAAATCATTCTAGTGAATTTGTAGCCATGCAGTAACTGTGTAAGTACAAAGTACTATTGTAACTGTGTAATCTATCAAAAAATTAATCAATCAGTAAGAATTTTTACGTCAGGTTCCTCGCCATAAGGCAATATCAATATCAATATCAGTACCTCTATAAATATGTAATAAGCATGTGTAGTAAGCATATGTAATAAGCATATTTTAATATCTACCTCTTGAGTGAATACAACAGTACTTCACATTCAGTACCTCTATGTGTGAGTACAACAGTAATTTGGAATACTTAAAGTACCTCTATGTGTGAGTATACTGGACGCTGATTGATAATGCTTGACCACTAGATGGACGAGGTCTCCCGCGTTCTTCAGAACTGTGACGGCCTCGTCGTGTGTGAACGTGTCCACGTGGATCCCATTCACCTACAGAAACAACAACAACACTACGTGTAAAAGCAGGTAAAGCTAATGTTAACGCCAGTTTCCTCACTCGAAAACGATATCAGTGACAGGCGAGCACAGGATTTAAACCCCGCACATATTGATACGCGGTCGAGTATCTTACCGACATCGCCACTGGTTCTAGCCAGTCGATCAGAAGTAGAGTCCATGAGCGACAGGTTGAGTGGAAGCAGAGGCAGGCGTGGAGTGGCGGGGAGAGGATTTAAGGGAAGGGAGTTGGAGAAATATTCCACTAATATTAGCTAATCTATTTGTTAAATGATCGCGTGATAAATGCGTAAAACTAGAGGCCTTGTTAACTTTAGTTTTTTGTCTTGAGCGTGATTTGAACCCTGCAGCTGCCGATCTACAGTCGGACAAATTAACGATTTATTAAAAATTTACACAGAACTTTTGTGATAATCTGTGTAAAGTCGGCGCTATGTGGAAATTTGCATCGCTGGAATAATAATGAATGATTTGGCGAACGATCGTGGCCGGCGTTCACTCTTAATGTAGAGGATTGCTATTCAGCGTTTTTTTTATCTGAGCGCTGAATCTGGTTCAAAGTTTCGAATGGGAGTGAAAAATGTAAACACGCATTATAGTGAAATGATCAACTATGTTGATATCCATCACTTTTTAATACCACATGTTTAAACCGTTAGGCAATTTAGTCCATTTTCGGTATAACCAGTCCAGTGAATGTCCGAGATTTTACTGTCAGATCAGCGCAGCTGGGATTTGAAGCCACGAGGGTTCTACTCACCTCAGTATCTGTCATTTAAAAGTTCATGACGTTACCCCTAAGCTATTAAGACATTCATGTCTTCTATCTTACCCAGGAGGTTTACAAGTAGAGACAGAAGGTAAAAGAGGCTGCTCTGGTGTCCACAAAGTAACTTCAAGCAGAGAAAAAAGAGAGCGAATAGTATCTATATGGTACAATAAAATGAAATATTCGATTCAGAATGAAGATTAGGAGGCACGAGTTACATATTACATAATATTACATATACAAATTGATAAAATGTCATATAGAGGCTACTCAACGGATTGAACATGAATTATAAAATTGTTTGTTTGAATAATTCCTTGCTACTGAAAGAAGGCTCATCAATATTCAGAAGTTAGGCCTAAACTTTCTATCATTAGCCTAATTGATTCCTTATATGATCTGTCATTACTTTCATAAAAATCGCCAGGTTTGAAAAAATCGAAGGTGTAAGAGACTGGTGGATGTGGTATGGCACCACCTTTGGATACATATTGTATATATATATATATATATATATATAGATATATATATATATATAGATATATATAACAGTATATATATATATATATATATACATGTATATATATATATATCCATGTATATATTTACACACACATTTATATATATATAGTATGTACTATATATATATACTATATATACATATATATATATATATATATATATATATATATATATATATATATATATATATATATATATATGAATGTAGATTAAATTTCAGTGTATAAGTCTAACTATGTAACTTTTATATAACTTTTATTATTTATTACAATATTGGAAGAGTATTTTGTAAATTTTTTTTTTTTTTTCTTCAACAATTTAGTACCTAGTGCAGAAGTTGACCGGTACCGGTGTCTAACAATGGAAAATGGACAAACAAGTCCAAGCGGCTTTTGATTGGTTTCCATTGTCGCTATGTCGAATGGGGGGTGAGGGGAGGGGGCAGGCCACTTCCATTATAACAACAATTGAAAGCAATTCTACAATTGGTGGAGAATTTTAGAACATTCTATATCATTGGATTAAAATTTGAAAATAATCCTGATGGGTTTTTAAGGCTACCGATCTTTCCTATAAATACAGTGAAACTAGTTGTTAACTACATTTACGACGTTTCAGCTGAGATATATGATTGACAACTTTAATCCGATATAAATAATTCGACATTGGATTGTTAAACACTGAATTAATTTTAAAATTTCCCTTCTACGATAACCAGGTACGTTTTATTATGTTGTAACGCTTTCTATAACACAATGTGAGATTTGGTGCAATATTTAATTTAGCTCTGGCATTTTGTAATAATGACTGTTGAAGCGTACAAAATTGTTTTAAATTAATTAAAACATGCTTGGTAAATGCTTTCGCATTAGATTATTTTATTGCTTTCATTAGGCCTATATATATATATTATATATATATATATATATAATATATAGGCCTATATATATATATATATATATATATATATATATATAAAGCAAATTTCATAATATTTTGTTTTAGAAATATTTTTACTAATTGACACCAAAGGGTTCTGAATTTTATAAAGATGGATTTTAAACATATTAGAGTTAAATTTATATTTAATTTCTGTATAAACAGCCTACATAGAGTCAGTAGAAATATAATTTTAAAGCACTTTGTAATTTGACATGTAGGCCTACTGAGGGAACTGGATAAACTGTGTGATTGTTTTAGATTGCCTATAAATTGTTTGATGGTTCTGGACAATCGAGTGTCTTATGGTAGACACGGTTATTTAATTTACGAAGCGTTTAATGCTATAGCTGGAATTAGTAGGAACTCTGTTTAAGTTTCTTATAATGCATTTTGATTGATCTATAATCGTGTGTGTGTATGTATGTATCTGCGACGTATCTAAATCCTGTCTGTTTTTGACTAATAAAGAACTGAATTTAAAGATAAGAAAATTATATCCACAGTTGTAATAGCAAAATATTTTGAAATAATGATCGACTTAAAATTTGCACTGCTTCAATTTACATTTACTCAATTTGATGTTTTCTGTTCTTGACTATTGAGCATTTTGTTTGCGTAATATTTGAGAGTAATTAATTAATAATAGGTATTAAATCAGAGATGAGCATTTCACTGAGAAATGTTTTACAATTTGTATTCAGTTTCATCGGGATAAAGCTACAATGGCATTATCAGATGGCAAAGTCAACCCTGGCAGTAATGAAATCAATTACATCAACTGCACGGGAAAGCTTCAGGTCGTTCAGGACGCTCCGATATTTCGACTCAACTCAGACGTAATGCACCACATCTTTGACCAACTGCCTGTATCAGACCTCACCAAGGTGGAAAGAGTATGCACGAAATGGAGAGATATTGCTAAGCGCCAGTGGAAGCTGAAGCAACGCTTCAACTTGGATGAGCTGTGGTCAGGAGAGTGGTTGGACACTTGCGATGATGAGATTCGTGACATCATCGACAGGGGGTGTGTGAACCTCAAGTCAGTCAGACTCTCAGGATCGTTTTCTCGCTACGTCACGGACAGAGCGCTGTTGCAGATAACTGAGAGCAATCCAGATCTGCGACGACTGGACTGCGTCGATCTGCCGCGCGTGATAGATAGCGGGTTCCACGGTGTGGCGACACTACAGAACCTGCAGTATCTCTCAGTCAATGGAGGATACCCTTCCGACGCAGGGTTCCGGAGAATTCTAGAAGGTTGCCCTAAGCTAACGCAGCTGCAGATCGAGGACAACGGCAGCACATCTGGGTCGTTTTTGGAAGCTCTCAGCCCAGGAATGACTACAGTTAAACTGATTAGTCTCTGCAATCTAAAGGACGAAGGCATAGTTCACCTCTCGGCTCGTTGTTCCAGCCTGAAGGAGTTGGATTTTGATCACTGCCCTGAGCTCTCCGCACAGGCTTTGCGTTCCATTACAGGGGCAAACTTCTGTAAGTCACTGGAAGTTCTGAAACTGTGCGGAAGAATTGGAGGAGAGGATGAGTCGCGCGCGGCAGCTGTTGAGATTTCGAATTTCTCGAGCCTTAAAAGTCTCACGATGGAGAATAGCAGTCTCGTGCATGATGATCTGCTGACATCGGTAGCTAGAGGATGTCGAGCTTTAGAATCTCTAACCATTAGTCCTTCTGTGAGCGAATGCAAATTCTATCGAGTCAGCGACGTGGGGTTGATAAGCGTAGCTACGAAATGTACACGACTGACTAGTCTAAGCATTAATTACTGTGCTAAGATCACAGATAAGAGCCTCGCCTCGTTTCCAAAGCAAAGCAATCTTCATTCTTTCATAGCACAGAATACCCACGTAGGAAATAATGGACTGGTTAGTCTGATAAAGGCGTGCCCAAATCTAAGAAAGGTGGACCTCTTCGCATGTCCTGGGATCAATCGCGACTCAGTCCCGCTACTGTGCGAAGCGTTGAGAAACGACGAGACCAAACGAAACTGTGTAATAGAACTTGGAGGATTCAAAGACCACAGTGAAGCGCACAAATACGGAAAGAACAATTTGCCAGAGGGTTTGAAAATGGTATTAGAAGTATTTGACTACGATGATGAAAATGATTGTGATGATTTTGATGACGATGAAGATTAATGATGAGGATGACGATGATGACGTGGATTGCAATGATGATGTTGGTGCTGGAATATTATCTTCAGATTCACAACATTATAATTCGGATTACATATAAGAGGAAATTTAATACTACTATAAAAATATTTTCCGTTTTGTGAGTTACTAATTGAATTAGTAATAATATTGTTATTATTATTATTATTAACCCGCGATAAATTATACAGCAGTGTCATGACCGAAATCGGTCTTCTAGACTACTCTACAGAAAGAGTTCAATAATAATAATAAGCTAATTAAAAATAACATTTAAATTTAAATTTAATACCAAAAATATCTACATATGAGTGGAACTTTAATGCTGCGTTTCATGAAGGATGATTATGTCCTAATCAGAGTTTAACTACCGATTTAATCACAATCAAGAAAAATTCCGTTTCATGAAAGTTTAGTCGTGATTAAGTGACAGTTTAACAGCCTGCTGTGTAATCATCCGAATTTCTACATTTAAAACTGTTATTAGGACAATGCAGCACAACTTACTAAATAAAGACACCGGTTTCAGTATTCAATTGAATATTAATTTTTGGTCCACCTTCACCTTAACATCGTATAACTTTAACCATAACACTAATCCTTTCCTCAATCCTTGCCGTACCCTAACCAAAAATATAATATGTCTAAATTTAAAAAAATCGCCGCAATAGTAATAGATAAAAAATATGCACAAAGTATATTCAGGCAATATTACATCTAATATGTAAAAAATATTCATTCGCTTGATTTCAATTCGCGTTGTTCGATGTTGTGATAAAAAATAAAAATCACTATTGTAATTTTAAAATATCTGAGTAATTTAGCATTTATAAATTAAAGTCTCAAAAATATCAAAAAGTTAACAATTATGAAAGTTTTTAGAGATTGTAGGGATCTAATGCCCCAGCCAAGTTTGGAAAGTGGTCAAGGGTCAATCTATATATATCTACCAATGAGCGCTTGCATTGCAAAAAAATCTCCATTCAAAACAACGATCAGCTGATCTCTGATTAAAATTTGTCATGAAACGTAAAATGGATAATCTCTGGTTAAAATTTAACAGCAGCTTAGTTAATCTCAATCAAATCTATAGTTATCTACTTCCTTGAACTCGGAGTTAAATGATTGCTGCCAGCCCTTGTGAAGATTGTTTAACCATTGGTTGGTTGAAGATGTTTTGAAATCGCTCCTAGTGATATTTCTGCTAGTAGTGAATACGTTGATGCTTTCATTTATATTGCTGAATATTCGCCCAAATTAATTTCTTGCTATGAACGGAATATTTGCTGAAATGCTAGGCCCATTGCAGCGTGCTTAACGCGCTTCATGACGATTACACACACTCGAGCTACCGTCACAAATACTTATGTTTAACTCTGTCAGTTAACAGTTAAATATTATCCTTTATCCAAACAACCGCAATTCTGAAAATAATCTTTAATAAATATAACAAGAATATTCTGAATATATATTAAGTGTGGTTTTAATTAAAAAGGTATTTTATATGTATATATCGAAGAGATCCGATAAATTAATTTCGATAACGAACGAGACTCTAGCCCGCTAAATAGTTCGCCGATTGCCACTATGTCGGCGTTAACTTCTTAGAGTTTATCTCTTTCACTGAGGCTTTCTAAGCATAAGCCTATGTTAAACATTTTTCTTATATAGTACGAAATATTCTAATGATTGCAAATAGCCTACCTGCAGAATAGCGTCGCCAACAAACAGCTGTCCAGTTTTGTCAGCTATAAAATAAAATAAAAACAATTATAAAAAAGTAAATCATCAGTACAAAATAAATTAAACTATTTTATGCTATTATTAATATTTTAAGCTTTTTTATGCTATTACTATTATATTACCCCAGTGTTGTGCTCATGTGTGTTGGACCACTGCAGAATAGGGCTACCGCAAACAATCTGCTGCTTGCACGTAAGAGGCGACTAAAGCAGGAGCTGAGGATGGCTAGAGGGGACCTACGTCACCATGAAATATTTTCCCCAAGGATTAAATGCTAATTAATTCCTCTAACGGAGGAAGGCAACATGAAACCACCTCAGAAGCCATACTTTTCCCAAGCTATAGGCTACATAAGGTATGGATAAGGCATAGACTTTGTGAAGAGGTTAACTTGTCAATCTAAGGAGTGCTCTTATGGAGCGAGAAAGCAGACTTAGAGTATGAATATATACCTTGAACCTGCCACTTGGAGTGCACTGATGAGATTATTATATTATTTCAATAACCGTGTTGTGTCCGGGTTGCTGAATAATAGACCAACACCGTACGTGTAGTATTAGGCGACAAAGCACAAGGATCCAAACAAATATCAGAAAGGGTACTCGGCTAATGAGCAGTGCACCTAGGCTTAAGATATTGCAGAAAAAATTTCTAAAACGAATTGAAAAGATCTAAGGTCTATTCGTATCCCCCGACCCTAGCTAAACTAGGATTCAAGGAAAGACGATTGTAATGATAATATTGTGTAGCAAATGGCTTTGCCATTTGAACAAAAATTAAAGTTTATTAACTTAAGCCTGTTAGAAGCAGTTCCGTTATTAGGCAGTACCCTTTCCAGTAGCTTCCTTTGATTATGTCTGACATTTCAATAGTTGAGGCCAAATTTGAACGTGACCAATTATGCTAATAATATGAACGCCAGTATTTAAGAGAGTGAGCGGATGTTCATTAGGCTCATTCGTAGATTCATTCGTAAGTTCATTTCGTAGGTTCATTTCGTTAGGTTCATTTCGTATATTCAGTAGGGGTAAAAGACGGTCTGAGCATAGTAAGACTAAAGGTAACGAGTAACTCTTTTTATCTCTCTTTCTCTCTCTGTGAAGCATCTTACTGTCTCTCTGAAATTTTTCTAAGTCTCTTACAGGTTTATGGCTCCGTTTCAATTAGTCTACTTTGCTTAGTGAACAGCGTGGTTTTTGTCAGTAGTTTTGAGTTATATTGAGCGAATGTGAAATTGTATCGTTGTGTGGGTCTATTACCTTATTTGTAATAGAGGGTCATGGCGAGGCACAACCAGTATTCGAACTAACCACCATGCTTCCGTGCCGGTCAGCTTAACCACTGACTAACGAGCCACATTAAAGAAATTGAATCCGTATTAATATACACACTATTAATATTGTAAGACCCACTCTCTCTCTCTCTCTCTCTCTCTCTCTCTGTCATTAAACACTATATGTTAGCTCTAAATTTGGTGTGTTTTGCTGTTTTTCTCAGTAATGAGCTAATTTAAGGTGATATTTTGATTATTAATTTAAAAGAAACTGTTATTTTTTGACATCATTAAAGAGTGTTGAGTTGAACCTTATGCATATTTATTTCAGGGAAGCCAGCTGCTTCTGAACTTGTAGATTTCAATAGTTGACGACATTATATCGTTATCTGGTGATATTAGTTTGCGAAGCATGTTATGATATTAACTGTATTGTGTTCGAGTGATTGTCGAGCGAATGAATAGACACTGTACAGACCAACAGTTCAAGCTGTACTGATTACTGAGTACTGAGTACTGAGCTGGGTACTGAGCGGTGGCTCAGGAAAAAGAATAAAAATTGTAATATTGTACACACTAGTACACAGTAATGCGTAATGTAATACATCATACATGTATATCTATTATTGACTGAGATACTGCCTAGTATTTTTTACTTTTGCAGATTAGCTTATCTTACAAAAGAAAGAAATCAAATTTATCAGTTTATGGAGCTAGTAGTCAATACAGGCATCCGCTAGAAGTTCGAATAAGAGTGTAGACGGCGCAGGTACAAGTGAACAATTAGAATCCAAGACAACACCGAGCACAAGTAAGACAACAGAACTATCGAAACAGCCCATGACTAAGTCAACATGTTAAGATACTCTGTATCTTCACTGACGATCAATTCTTCTCGCGACAGATGTAGGAATTGCTGTTGAGGCATTGTATGTCGTTTATGCATTTTGTGTCTGCTGAAAAATAAACACATTATCTATTTATCAACATCAAGTTCTGGTAAGGGTGTAGACAGTACCGAACCATCAGCGTCGGTACAGAGATTTGATACGAGAACGGTCGTAACAGAATCATCGACGTCTAGGACAACATCTAGTTCTGATGAGGACGAAAGAACCATAAGTTTGCAAGTCAGACCCACGGACAGGTTTAAGTATTGCGCAACAATCTCAGGTAAGAGGCACTATTTCAATTCCTAATAATAATCCTTAGGTCAGCGATAGTCAGAAAGTAAATTCCTTTGCTACTTTAAACGCTTCGATCTATCCTCTTTCATCTATGGCAGCAACTGCAATCAAGCCGTTTCGAGGCTTAGCTTCGGAATGTATATCATAATGAATCAATAATATAGGGTAGTATATCCAATCCTTATATATCTCTTCTCTTTAGAGATATCCAATCCTTAAATATCATAAATGAGAAACAACAGATTAGCGTGACCATTACTCATCCATAGGACGGAGCACGTTTATGGATAAAGGATTTGATTCGGCAGACGCTAACGATCAGATTCGAACCTTTGAGCAATTTAAGGAAGCTTTCCTGTTGCTTTTTAAGATGTCCGAGGAAGCCAAGTGTCAAAGTTTAGCAGACTTGTATAAGCGCGTACAGTCTCAAGACGAAACTACAGAACAATTTGTGAACTCTATGAGAGCTCAAGAAGCTTAATATCTATATAACTACACAGATGAACAAACCATTATAGATGTTTGAAAGCGTTGTGACTCTTTAAACATATCAAGGAAAACCACCTCAGCTCTGCGCAGATCAGATCTCTCTTCCAAGAACACGGTAATCTTCTCAGCCCTATGGCGCCATAGAGCTGAGATGTTTACTTACTTATTAATTTAAGACAGTTTAAGTTCACTTATGAGCGAAAATATATTAGGGTATGCAAAGTTTATTCACAGAATTGGTTTCAGATTGTAATTATATTAAAGGCGTTAAATCTCAGGATCAGAGATTTCACGCCGTTAAATTTACGGCGTTAAATCTTTTTAATGCCGTAAATTTGTGAGATTTTAACGCCTCGTTTTTTTGCGGAAAAATGTATGCATTTTTCCGTAAAAAATTACGGTAAATAGAGTATCGCGGATTTCTATAGACTTCGTGAATAACATAGGAATAAACGTTTTGGAATAATATTTAATTTGAAGAGAGACAACGTGATCTCTACATATTCCTTGGATTACAACATCTGAACACAACACTGGATATATCCTTTACTATCTACAAACAGGATGGATAACCAAACATACAACACCACTGGTGGCTATGGCTACAATGCCACTGGTTACGCCGCACGCCGTCTTACCTGGCGGCAGAATTTGGATCAGGTAGGTGAACGCCAGAGGGATTTATTTTGTACACAATACCCATCCAACCAGGCATATAAATCAAAACCACACGCATATCACACAACATGTACAACAAACAGAATAGAGACAACATAACTTCAACCACTTGGACTACCCACAACAACCGTGACAACAATTACCGCAACTACAATGACAAACAACCTCGACACCCGCTCACAGGGAGAACGTTTAACAACACCCGACGACCAACTGAATAACAACCCCACAACAACACACCCCTCCAACCCCATGACAACACATCTGCCACGAGGCAACCCTCCCATAGGCACTCCATTGACTAGTACTGTGGGGTACTAGTGAATGGAGACTAATTATCTCACGCACATATGCGGAGATAGCTAATCAACCCAGAATACACAACAAGTTCCAGCCACTTAGCAACCACAACCAACATGATTAACCTCAAGATATACTGAACAACAACGTAGGCACACACAACAAACGGACTACTATACACAACAGCCACCAGGACTACCGCACATCAGATTACAGACGAAACAAATATAATAAATAACCATAACAACTTGCACAACAACAAATCAATAAAACAAACTACTGTTCACAGAAACAACACTTACTTATCCGACCACCCCAACTATGAGAAAGTCATTTTCGTATGACATAAATTCCTCTCCATAAAAACATCTCCGGAACTGGCTTAACCTACCCAGTATAATAAACAGCAGGGTCGATAAACTCTTTCGCAGCATCCGCCTAACACGGACCCAGAACACCTCCACCAGCCACCTAGATGACCTCCATACGGAGTTCAGCACTCAACTGGTACAATCAGGTAGAGCTGACCTGTACCAACAACTGAAATATATCAAGGATAACATACCTACACTCCCTATTGAGGAATGGCCCCATGCTGGGAACAGACTCATCCAAAAGCAACAATTCGTTGGAGGACACAAATTCAACAGGGATAAATGCCTAGTGGACCTGGAAGAATTAGCCACATTAACTATACCCCAACCTCTCAACCCGCCCCCATCGGGACCTAATCCAAACATAGACCACACGGAAGGACTCTCTAACGATGAAGAAAACCTACCCGGCTCTACCAATGAAATGAATACTAACCCACCACCACCCATCAACAACCACAAGAAAAGAGCCAGGGAAGCCAGTTCTCTATCTAACTCTCCCACGGATGGTAGGGATACAAAATCAGCAAGACAAACTCATTGGATTGATAATCATACACACGACTCTGATGTGGAACCGGATTCCTCTGAAGTAGACGAAAAGGAAGACAGTAAGGGAACTAACACCAGGACCAATAGCCAACTGGAGCACAACAACCTATCCCTAATAGCACCACAAACCGATCCTACTTTGAATGAAACACCGAACCTAGATATGACGACAATAACACTACCCATCCAACAAAAGAAATGGACATACCTTCGACACCACAACCAACATTAACCCCACCACCACCACCATTACCTACCCAGGAGGTTCTTACGAAATCTGATACCGATCCTCTCCCTCACAACCACGAACCCCCACAACTCCATCCACTCCATCATCAACATCTCTCCCGTGGGGACTCTCACCCACCACCCCACTAAACCAGGTGGTACAACCTAGGGCACGTTCCACCTATCTATCACTTAGTGCACGATCCAAAACACCAGAAGCCCATAGCACACCTTTAACACCCATGACACCCATATCATACCCGGGAATATTGGAGGATCTCCTCCTAACCCCCCTACCGCACAACTGGATCTGTATCAAGCAATTGCATGTGTGGGTGGTGCGCCGAGACCACCTGCTTCATTATTCTCAGATATCTACACCGTTAACCAGAGAGGCGTTCTCACCGCTGACATCATCACCAAAACCATGGAGTTCCTACGTAAATCAACGAAAAATCTACGCCTCCTGACTTTCGCGATTAATGAGGAAGACCTAGACACCCCAACCAACACCTCATAAAATGGAAACGCCTAAACAATATAGGCCTAGATCTTTTCCGAAGAAATAAAACCGTCATTATTTTCATAACTCACCGGACCGAAACACCCCCTATCTTGATAGAGTACCTGAATGAGTGCCAGTGGTCTCGATTGATCGACATAGACGAATATTGCAGGAACGAACCACTCAGCAACGAAGTGGACGCATGCCTCCTAGTGAAAATTACACACCATATTTTGGATCATTTAAACGACTAAAGCATTATGGACACTATCGATATTATAACATCATGAAATCACATACAATTAAAGTCTTCGGGATCGAGAATATGAGGACCCATCTCCAGAAATAAATCATCACGAATCTCACACTATATCTCCTGAATACCCCATTCTTAGACTAACTCAACCTAGGTCTCAACTTTATACCAACAGTCAGACGGATGAATATGATAGACATCATACAAAGCCAATCAAAACTAATCAGAATACTTAAACTGCATGACTTCTTCAACAACGAAGAGGAACTGGATACATAAGATCCTAAAAGCAACACATTCAGCGACAAATTTAAACACAAATCCAAATGGACCCCACAAGATACTCAACTATCTGACAAGGTCATGAACACCATGAACCACCAACAAACTTGGACAGATAGATACATACACAAGAAACACGAGAAAGAACCAAACAGCAATGGGAACCACCAACACCCATCGCAGACCTACATTCACAACATCAGAGAATTACAGTAGTTCCTCGTAGACAAAGATCTTATCATTAAACCGGCGGACAAAGGGGGTGGTATAGTGATTATGACCGTGACGGTTACAACGACAGTTGAGCAACCCAAAAATTTATTCCCAGATCCCATCCCCCCTCTACCCAGACAACTACAGAATTCTCGGAGATATGCTACAGGACCTCCTAAATAAAGACATAATCGACGAGGACCAACTCAAATACCTCCTCCCTCCCCTCGCACAGGTTAGACCAAGAAAGTTCTACATACTCCCTAAGATCCACAAGGATAGAAAGGACTGGCCAGGAACAACCTGGACGTCCGATAGTCTCGGATATCAACTCCGAAAGCTGTAGAGTTAGTGAGCTGATCCAACATTTCATTTTCTCATTCTCCACCACACAACCATCATATACCAAAGACTCTTTTCATTTTGCCAGTATTATCAATAACACCTCCATCAACAACCAAGCTATTCTGTTCACAGCGGACGTATCAGCTCTCCACACTAATATGGACTTAGACTTAACAATCAAATTTCTAATCGAGAAATTGGGTAACACTGCCAAACGTAGACCATATCCGGATATCATCCGAATCCTCGACTACACTTTACACCGTAACGACTTCACTTTTAACAATCGTACTTTTATCCAAACCTGTGGAGTACCCATGGGCAAAAATCTACGCACCCTCCCTAGCGAACATATATATGCCCAAATACGACAGCCTCTTTACATCTACAGCAGGGGACAGACTTACTCATTATTATCGTTACCCTGATGATATATTTGGAATCTGGATGGGTACAGAAACAGAATTAAAGGATATTATCGCTGAGTTGGAAAACAACATACGAGGCATTACAATAACCCCCTCCATCCATAATAATAACATCGATTTCCTGGATATGATCATTTTTAAATTTACCCACAACCGTGATACCCGCCTTTATACCTCTACCTACTTTAAACAAACAGCGACCCTTAAATTACTTCACTCACAATCCTTTCACTCACCCAATACAACACACGGCATCCTTAAATCACAAATAACCAGATACGCTCGACTCTGTTGGCTCAAGATAGATTTCACACTAGCAGCAGAATTTTTGTTCAATAACATTTTCAAACGCGGGTATTCCCGCAGAAAATTCACCAAAGTGAAAAAACAAGTGTGGACTAATACAATAAATCAACAACATGATCAACCACCACCCACAGGGGTCCAGGACCACACCGCGAACAGCCCGATTGTGATAACCTACTCCTCATGGGCGGCCAACTGTCTGCACCATTGGACAAGAATAATTAACGAAACCTACAAAAATACACGGATTATTAAGAGCTATAAACGCAACCGGAATCTTCACACTCTTCTCTTAGAGAACGTACTAAAGAAATACGACCCAGGACTAATGAACCTACAATATCTCATCACAATGATGGAGGAAATGTAAGAACGACACGAAACAACCTAGATGAATTGATAACTGTTCTGATTTACGCACACCAGATGACTGTCCTCTGACAGGTCATCATAACAAACCTTTTATATTTTGATAACCTGTTTCCTCTTCATAACGTAATTTACTGTATCCCCAATAAATTCGGTGGAGTTGCTGTCCTAATCAATAAAACTTATTCCTATAATGTAATTGACTCTACTAATGAATCAAATCATTTGGTCAATCAGCTGAACATACTTTTGTTGATGTTATTGGTCACAAATGCAAATATCGTTTCAATGCTTTCTATAGACAGCAGGCCTGGTAAAATGCTCAGTGCCCCACCTGTCGGACCAGACGAATGAACTTATCTGTTCACGTAAGCCAGGATGGAGCATGAAAGATTTCAGCCGACGAATCGCAAAAGTTCAGCATCGCTGCTAGAATTACCTTTATCTTCAAGAGCTAGGAAATGGGCACAGATGAAGGTTAATCATACGCTGAAAACGCGTGCACTTCTTCTACACCATCATATGAAGCCGATACAGATCGCCGGACTTACCCACTGATTCCAGTGCCACCGACATTGAAGGCACCAGCCGGTGTTTGCCTCTCGCATGGCTAAGTGACAGCGACAATAATATTCCCTCGTTCACTGACAGCGGTACTATACTATTTAATCAACCTGGTGGCCAGTTCTCACTTCATATGGAAGGAGGCAATAATCCTGGAATACCTGGCTTTGATGTTGTTCCATACGTAAGAGATATGAGGTCTAATCCATCTGCTATTGTTGAACCAGAAAATCCAATGAGTCCAGAAATGCCACAACAGCTGACTGCAGGCCCCGTTAATCCTCCTTCTAATCTATCTAGTCAGCAGCAAGGCCTGAAAGCTCCAAGGTTAGAGCAACGTACAGCTGCTAGTGTCCTAGCAGCTGCTGCTATGACAACAACTGTAGATGCGAGCCTTTACTGCAGCAGCTCAGAGCTGCTGGACTGATATCTGGGCGTGCTGCTGCTGCATCGAAAACCGCGACTTCCACAGCAACTGCCGAACCAACACAGAAATGTGTCCCAGATTTCACATTATTCGACAACACTGCAATACGCACAAGCTATTCTGATGTACTTCCAGTACCTCCACTGATGCCACAGCAGTTGTCTCTGAACCCCTTAAGCCTTCTTTTACTTCAGTTAGGCAGAAGCAAGCTCTGACAGATCCTAGGTTACAACAACATTCGTCCTTATCTAGTGCCCCGGCAGCTGCTAGTGCTGCTGCATCAGCTGCTAGTGCTGCATCAGCTGCTGCTGTTGTGACCACACCTGCAACTACTCCTGTGGATATCAGCACATTGTTGCAGAAGCTCATAACTGCTGGATTGCTTCCAGGAGCTGCTGCGTCAGCAACTGTTAAGCCTAATTCGAGTAGTGATCCAGCAGCTACGACCTTTACAGCTGCTGCAATCCAAAATCCGTCTGTACTGCGATAACATCTACTATTGCTAAATAACTTCTACCTCAGCAGAATCCGACAGTCGCAAAGCATTGTCAGTGACGATTGCACCACGGAATCCGTCCAAGACCTCACTTCATTTGACATCACACTATTGCGCACAAGCTATCCCGGCGTACTGCAAACTTTCAGAGCTGGACAACTGAAACACTCGACGTGCGGTCTTAGTTTTGCCTCTAACTCTAAAGAAACCTGCTTTGCTGCCTATCCGGCTCACCTTGATTGGAATTTCCACAAAAGCAGCAGAATAAAGAGTTAAATCAGACATCTTGGAGGTAGCGATGGTGGCACTACGACATTGCAGACTGTATTAATTATGAGGGAACTGGAGCAGGAGTCAGTGCGGATGGGCCAGAATGACGCTGTCATACATCAGGGGGCGGAGCAATGGAGACTGAATGACGGGGTCAAACATCAGGGGGCGGAGCAATGGAGACTGAATGACGGGGTCAAACATTAGGGGGCGGAGCAATGGAGACTGAATGACGGGGTCAAACATCAGGGGGCGGAGCAATGGAGACTGATTGACGCTGTCACACACAAGGGGGCGGGGCAATGGAGACTGATGGACGTTGTCAAACACAAGGGGGCGGGACCACAGAATAACTACCGCAGCAGCTGCTTTGAAGACGTCAAGCGACAGGTCTTAGACCAGCCCTAGAGAAATGTATGTTGATTACTAGTCGTTAGTCCTGTTATACTTTATTAATCTTAAGCACACTAGCCTCGGAGATATCTATGTAGCTTAATAAAAATACGATTTATTCGGATTTAAAATGTGATGTAAAAATTGAGAAAGACCAGAAAGTGAGTCTTAAATTAATTTTATTAATAATAATAATAATAATTCTTCTTGGAACTCTATTGCAGACAGCTTAAGCTATGGATTTGGCTCTCAATACGCAGTGCTCGAACCTAGAGAGAACAGCCAGCCGGTTAAAGCTCATCTCCTCTCACGACGCTCTAACGATATTGCGGAGCTGTATAGTTTCTTCAAAGCTCATATACATATTGCGTGCCTCTCCGTGCGCGGGTCATCCAGCATTGCTGGCTTACGATTCCATCATGAGAAAGTCGATCAGTGGCATCGTTAATATCAATGTTAACGACGTTCAATGGATCCAAGCCAGCCTGCCAATCACCTACGGAGGATAGGATACCTTCTGCCTTTTTGATTTCAGCCGCGGGGACTGGCGTTTTACAGGATTCAATCCTTTCCGGTTAATTTCAATTTCCCGATTGGAGATAGCCAGGATGCAGGGCATTTGGGCTGATCTGCCCTTATCCGAAGCTCATATCGGTATGATGTCTAAGAGCATGAAGGCTTGGGACTCAAAGGTCACTACTGCTTTGCGCACGGAACACCTTGCGAAGCCACTATTGCCACAAGAAAAGGCGCGGCTGCTCGCTGTGTCGCCCCACCCCCCATAGTGGAGACTGGATCAAAGCTTTACCAATCTCATCATGTGGCCTCCGTCTGGACGACGAAAGAGTCAAAGTCGCGGCCAGTCTCCGTCTGGGCACCACCTTATGAGAGCCACACAACTGCATTTGTGGTATCTCAGTCAATGCTTTAGGCATTCACGGTCTCTCGTGCAAGCGTAGTGCCGGCAGAATCTGCAGACATCAATTCCTGAACGATTTGATCAGGCGCGCCCTGAGTAGAGCGAATTTCCCAGCCAGTAGCCCCATGGGATTGATCCGCACTGATGGGAAGCGTCCAGACGGTGTCTCACAAATTCCATGGGCGTTAGCTGTGATGTGACTGTGACGGACATTTTCTCAGTAAGCAATCTCAGCCTATCTTGCACTGCTGTTGGTGCTGCTGCAGAGGCCGCTGCTAATAGGAAAGCTCAGAAGTATGCTGAAATCTCTAGCAACTATATCTTCATGCCTATAGCCTTTGAGACCCTGGGCCCCATCAACTATGTCGCATCAGACTTCATTAACGAAATAGATAGAAGGACCAGCGCCATTACTGGTGATCAACGCGAAAAAGATTTTCTTTGGCAGCGACAATAGCCAAAGTGCCACAGAAACAGACTGCATTGACAATTGCTCTCCAGCGATTCAATGCTGTCTGTTTCAGTGGCACTTTGGCTAATGCGGCTTCCCAGAGTGTAGAGGAATTATTTTAATCGCGTCATTTTGAAACTTTTAATTCGACAAAGCCTCTTTTATCTTATTTTTTTTAACCCAGGGTCCTTTACAGCCCAGGGAAATTAAAAATAATAATAAAAGGTTTAACGTCCGTTTCCTCATCAAAGGACCATGTCAGGGACGTTACAATTAATGCCACAAATTAATTAAATAATTGATTGATATTCATTGATTGATTCATTAAGTAATAGATTATGCAGAGAGGATGATCCAGTGCAAGAGAGATCATCCGAAGAAGCGGACTCATGGGCTCGGGACAATCAGAATTGGATCATTCGGATGAAGATGGAACGAAACAGGACGATGTTTTTCCAAGGCAGAGTGTTAAAACTGAACGTGCCAAGTCTGTTACATCCAATGAAATTATGCCGATGATGGAGTCAGAGAATGATGTCAGTGACGTCCCTCAGTGTTCCACCCAGTGTCCTGCTGTAGTTATGAGTGACGAGCCCAGGAGTGGTGTGGCAAGCAAGGATGCAAGGATTAATAATAACCTGCCAGAAACCTGTAAAGCGGTCTCGAAGACCGGAAATCGGCCATGACACCGCTGTATAAATTGTCATAGGTTATTATTATTATACGGGAAATCCAATGAAATTTAGCGACGATTGATAACAACAACAACATCGACATATTCCAACAACGTCGACATATCCCAGTGTTCACCAACTGAACTTTAGTTACAATGTATGAAAAGCTTAGGCCTAATTAATATACAGGACGCTATTGCTTTGTTATTTTCACACTAAACATGAAAATAAATTTTACTTAAAACTGAAGAGAAATTCATCACAGAAAATTTCTAAATAAAATTTTATCAAACTTACCCAGCTGTGTCTAGTAAAATTGAAGAATAAGTCTTTCTCGTGATTCAAAACTAGTGATGAAAATACATGCGTTTGGTCTCTCTTTAATTGTGTTTTTGTATTTTTATTAGCATATGCTATAAAAAGCTACAACATCGACTGAACGTCTAATGCATCATCGTTAGCAGCAACTAAAAAACAAATGTTAACGCCAGTTTCCTCACTAGAAAGTGATGTCAGTGACGGACGAGACCAGGATTTGAACCCCGAACATACTGATCTGCGGTTGAATATCTTGCGCACATCGCCATTGGCTTCAGCCAGTGACGATGTCGGCAACTACTTGGCAACTAGTTTATGTTGTTTCATTACTATACATGCAGCCTAGTGACTCGTGTATAAGTCTAATGACGTAGTTTTAGGCCTAAGAGTGCTACCACCTCATTCAATCCCAGTTTGGAACTTGTTGTCTTCCTGGGTCTTAGTTCTTTTACAAGGTCTCGAATTACCCAAAGAGCAATGACGGCATTTAATCTACAGGAGTGAATTTGCTTCACGCTAGAGCAAGTTAAAGAACTCTATATCTCCGTCAGAATAATGACAAATATCAGAATAAAGCGGTGCGTCATAATTACAGTGGTACAATCATCACAAGCTCCTTAGATTCTGCATCCATTTTCTTCACCAGAAGTGGGTACGAGAAATACTTAGCTGTTAATTTAAGTTTTCGTTCAAGTTGTCACTTGCTGTGCATACGGGCAACGTAGACCAAAGAAATTGATTAGTGTTTCCAAATTCAACTTTTGTTACTTCAAAGTATTTAAATAGTCTGTTATATCGACTTGAGGTTTTTAGTATTGACCAATGTAGATGCTGACAATAATCTCATTGTGAAATAATCTTAGTCATACCTTAATTATGGACTCAATCAAGCAATTATTCATTCATTCAATTAATCAATAGATCAATTTATGAATAATTTAATGAATTAATCAATCAAATAATATATAATTAATTTATAAATCAATCAAGCAATTAATTGATCAATCCAGCAATCAATCAATCAACTAATCAAACAGTAACTTTCGCTTTCACCTTCTCGATGGAGATGTCAGGCAAACTGGAAATGTGAAGAAGCTTTCTTGGACCTGCCGTCCGGCAGAATACTAGAATGACAGAGAATGAATGTTTACCTGCTTGATCTTTGAATATTCTAGAGATGAGGATTGGCAGATTATGCTCCGCCCCACCTTTCACGCTTAGGCCCAACCCACCTGGCTTCTCTCGCCTTATCTCCACCTTTCGCTCCTGTGTCATTGATCGCAAACATAAATTCATAAATTATTCATTAATGTCAACATCTAAGCCATAAAAAAATGCCACAAAATTTCTAAAACGAATGGAAGATATTTCGATATGGTATGGGACAGAGAGGAGGGGAGAAGGTCCCATCGTATCCCGACCCTCGTTAAAGTGGGATTAAAGGAAAGATGATGATATTGATGATGATGATGATGACGATGATGATGATGATGATGATGAATGACAACATGTACAGTAGCAATGCCTGGCAGTGCCTGCACCGTTCTAAGACCGTCTTGTACTTGTATATAATCAATCATCGTACCTCTTTAAGTTCACTTATACAAATGCATAAGTAGCTCAGCGTTACTTCCGTCAGATTGTAAGGTAACGTCAATAAATGTTAAATGACTGTTCCTGCGGTCCTGGGATCAATTCCCGGTAGAGGTGATCAGAGTATTCTCTGATCAGCTCTGCCATGAATTGATCTACGAATATCTAGGACATTCATAGGACTGGTAACATGAATAATTGACTAACCAGCTTAATGATGAAACACGTGGTAACAAAATTGATAGATATCAACACTGATGATCATTTAATTACAGGGTGTGTTTAATGTTACATTTTTGCGCATCAGTTTAAAAATGAACTTAAAACATTTCAAATAACCTGAAACATTCTGACTGCGTTATGCACTGTTTTTTTATAACTGATACCCAAAATGTTTTTGACAATAAAGTCGTAAGAAGTTGACCGATGTTCTTGAAATTTACAGCATTTAACCAGCAGCCAATTCTACAAAGCATAGAGAAAGTTCGTTTAAATATCTTTAATAACTTGAAAGTTACAGTTTCGCGAAAAGGAGTGGGGTCAGATAAGGAATTTCCAGTACAGGATTACAGGCGTCTAACATGAAGTTTAAAACTATTTCTATAAAAATATTAGCGAACACGTCACAGAATTTCAGCTAATTCTATTTTGAAGAGCAATCATTTATTTGCAAAATGACGTAAAATGCGTGCTGATATGTTGCAGTGCATGTCTGGGTACAACTACTATCACCGCAACCACTGCAGCGACGTCCTCTAGCGCCACAGTTAAAACAATTTATTCGTTTATTCTCTTCATGCAGTGCATGCATAAAAAGTTCAATAACTTTGTCAATTGAGAGCATATCAGCACGTATTTTACGTCGTTTTGAAGAAAAATGATTGCTCTTCAAAATAGCATTAGTAGAAATTTTATATTACGTGCTAGCTAGTATTTTTATAGAGATAATCTACGGTAAATGTAACACCCCCGTAATCTTGTATTGAAAATATTTTACCTTACCCCACTCTTATTCCCGAAACTATAACTTTCATGTTATTAAAGATATTCAAAAGAAATTTCTCTATGTTTGGTAGAATTGACTGCTGGTTAAGTACTGTAAACTTGAAGAACATCGGTCCACTCATTACGACTTTATTGTAAATATAATGTGGGGTATCAGTTATAACAAACACAGCGTATATTGACACTCCTATCAATTCTAATACCCGTTGTCTGTTTACAAATTTACCGATTCATTGGCGGTCCATGAAATCGATTTTTTCAAATTTTGACTATTATTGTTGTTATTATTATTATTATTATATTTTAAAAAAATCTTTTTTAAAAGTTATTATTATTATAATTATTATCGTTATTATTATAATTATTAGGCCTATTGTTATTATTATTATTATATATTATTATTAGTATTATTATTGCTACTACTATTATTGCTATTATTCTTATTTTACCCTGGGTGTAAAGAACCCGAGGTTTTATAAAAATAAATCGGGAATTAGGAAATAAATAACCCCCCGGCTACTCGAGGTCATGTAGCTGCTTACAAGAATTGTCGAAGCAGACTGCAAGAAATCTTGGCAAAGTAAGAGAAAGCTTGCGAAAGAAATGAGGTCTCTAGCTTGTCGCCGGTTTGCTCTGCAATACGATTCGAGCAATAGGACTCAGTCACACCCAAGGTAAAAGCAAATAAAAAATGATAAAATCGAAGTATCTAGTTTCATCTACGATAACTATTAGTAGTCGCTTTGTCAAAAGCGCTAAAGCAAAGTTTACAAGCAAAGCAAAGAGGCAGTTTCTTGCTCGATAGCATATCAGCGACAGGACTGAGCTCTAGATTTGAACCCTGCACATACTTATCCGCTGTCATAAAACTTTCCAACAATCCACCGGCTCTGCCCGAAAATCTATTTAAAATTTATTAAGCGACTAGTCACCCAAAGTGACATGTGATGGGGGACGCCATTGATATCGTCCTTGAATGAGGAAGCGGACGTTAAGCTTTTATAATAATTATTATTGTTCATACAATTATTATTTTTGATTTTAAATTTAACCCCGGGTGTAGAGAACGCGAGGTTTGATAAAAACACTTCGAGCAATACGTGCTGAATCGCCGCCCGGCTACTCGAGGCCATCTAACTGCTTAAAAGAATTGCTGAAGCAGACTGTATTAAATCTTTGCAGAGTTATAGAAAGCCTTTTCCATAGAAAAGAGGTCTCTCGCTTATCCCCGGTTCGCTCTGCAATTAGCCTTCCTAAGCCATTAATGAAGTCAACTACATCGGGATTCATGGGGCCCATGGTTTCCATGGCCACCGGAACAACTTCGTACCGTAAGGACAGATCGTGGTACTTATTCATTATTATTATTATTATTATTGTTATTATTACTATTATTATTATGAATACTACTATTATTATTTTATTTATATTATTATTATTACCACTACTAACCTGACTGACGTTGAACGAGGACTCTTTGAGACTGCTAGCTAGGGGTGAGGGGAAGATGAGAGTGGACTGAGCTCTCTGGATGTAGAGCATCTCCTCCGTCAGCTTCAGATGAACGGGTTGTCTCTGCCCATCCCTGCTCAACAACCATGTGACTGAACTCATGCTGGACCTGGAGGAGCAGGTCGATCCAGTGGATCCGCTGCATTGGGACGTCCTCGACATTTCAGAAGTTTCCAGCTACTCCTTAAATAGTTTAGGATTATTTCTGCTGGTACTGTTGCTGCAGCTACTGTTGCTACTGCTACTACTGCTGCTGCTGCTATTACTACTGCTGCTACTGCTAATGTTGCTACTGCTGCTGCTTCTGCTGCTACTGTTGCTGCTGCTGCTGCTGCTGCTACTAGTGCTACAGAAATAGGATTATTTCTGCCACTAATAATATACGTGCTTTTTCGACCTTCTTAAATACTTGTTAATGACATATACCTGAATTTCTCAAATTTGCTGTTTGAATGCGCTCAGTTATTTAATCCTACCTGATAAAGTGGGTGCCTTAAATAAATAGATCACTGTTTATGACTCAAGATTTAGCTATCAGCTATTGAATCAATAAATTGATTTTATAAATTTAGGCTTTCTGATACGTTTAAAATTGTTTATTTTCGATTTCTATTGCATTAGTTTTTCTTAGCATATATGGTTTACATTGAGATGCATATTTTATGTTTCGCAGTCTCTTTGAGAACACTCAGCCTCTAGTGTTTAATGTTTATCAGGAAGTTTGAAAAGCCCTGGTTTGATAGTATTATTTACGATAAAATCCAGACAACCTGAAATGCGAAACATTAAATTAAATAAAAGAATAATTGAAATTGCATAAATTCGCAGGCCTATCTATACTTCATTAATGAAACGTTTAGGGCCTACATATTGTATATTCTGAACAGTTTGAGGTTTATATAAAGAAATCCAACCGCACGCTTCAATAATGGTTTGATTGCTGTCAAAATTGTAGGCCTGTTTATGTCACCTTTACCCTCATCATTCCTAATATTGCAGTTGGATGAAGACTATAATTAGTTAGCTTGATATCTCCAGCGTTGCAATGCCAATATTTGAATAGTATGTTTGAAAGGTCTATTCTTAGTATCTGTGTCTGTCCCTCTCTTGCAGTGTAGAGTTGAATGGCACCCCATTACTGGCCGTTGTCGTGTGAAGAACTATGAAAGTTTAACGTTCACTTCTATGACTAAGTATAACCTTGTAACATTTAATAAATTTGATTAAATAAGTGTAAAAATGGCAGTCAGTGGAGTTACTTGATTTCAACGGTTATTTTTTAACATTAACAGCTATTATTTATTTAATTATGGCCTATCATATATTTTCATTATAAATTATTTAATTTACTATAAGATAGTTTATTAAAAAGTTAATTTCATAATTTAATTTCATAAGTTAATTATTTCATACTTTTTGTCACCCGTATTAAGTTATTAGTATTAAGTTATTAGTATTAAGTTATTAGTATTAAGTTATTAGTATTAAGTTATTAGTATTAAGTTAAGAATGTGCACGTATTTAGCATGCCTATGCACGTGGTTGGTAGGCCTGTGTATATGCACGTAGGCCTATGTGATAGGCATATACGCATATGGCTAGGCTTATGCATGTACTGTATATCTATTTGCTCGTACATGTATTTGATAAGTATATACACGTACTGAATACATACACAAACGTATTGGGTACGTGTATAAATGTATTGAATACATACACAAACGTATTTGGTACGTATATACATGTATTGAGTACGCATATAAACGTATTGGATACGTGCACACATGTATAGAGTACGTACACGTATTTGGTAGGTATCGACACACAGGTCTAATGAGTACAAATGTGTAGGTATTCGATACGAAAATGAACTTTCTTTAAACTTACACGTAGCCTATATGCGCAATGTTTTATTCTGTTCTTTACTACAGAGTAAAGCAAACAATAACACTAGACTAGAACATCTGTATTGTACCATCCTTCATGACGCAATCGAAGTTTGTTGTTTAGAAATGCTCGGGGCGTAAGAGTGAAGGAAAAACTTGTACAATGGATCGTCGAGTGATGAAGTGGCACTTACAGCAAATTTTTCCTAAGTGTGGGGAGGGGACTTTTAAGACATTTAAATCGATTCAAAATTTAAAATTAAAAGTTAAAGAAAAATTTCCAAGAGATAAAAAAAGTTAGTCAGGAAGATAAGATATAAATTATATAGTATAGGATAAAGATGCCAAGTTTAACGTCAGTTTCCTGCTCTACAGCATGTCAATGACGGGCAGAGTATTAGAATTGAACCCCGTACCTTCTGATTAGCTGTCGAATAACTTGCCAGTATGCTGCCGGCTCAGACCAATATGTAACCTATTCATAGATACATCTAGGCGGTAGCGTGCTTAACGTCAAGGCCTGATGCTCATCGCTCCTCTTGAAGACTACTATACACACTCGAGATACTTCGCAGTGAAGATTGGCAGTGAAGATAGAAATAGCTTTTACTGGATTGATCGAATAATAAAATAGAAAAATGCATTAACAATCAACAGATCATTTCACAACACATTCGTATACAGAGAAGAAAACGGAGACGGAGGTTATAAAAGGTTGGAAGAATTATAGGCTGAGGACATCCAGATAGGGGGAGCACTGAAAAAAATCAATTTTAATAGCACTCTAGGTATAATTTTACGTCCAGTTCTACACCTAATGATGATATCAGAAATGATTTAAATGGGGTATGGGAGGGAAAATGTGGGGGGGGCGGGAACTTTCCCCCTGCCGCTAGTTTGCCTTCACTACAATGATGGAGGGAAAGTTATAGAATCACTTAAGATTTCAAAGAGCATGACGTGTAAACTACGATATCAAGAGCAGGTCGTATCAGCCGAGAGATTGCGTGGTGAGAGAGAGAGAGTGAGAG
Source organism: Enchytraeus crypticus (assembly GCA_905160935.1). Taxonomy (NCBI): domain Eukaryota; kingdom Metazoa; phylum Annelida; class Clitellata; order Enchytraeida; family Enchytraeidae; genus Enchytraeus; species Enchytraeus crypticus. The sequence continues at coordinate 171,627 of CAJHZI010000417.1, read as the reverse complement.
AGAGAAAGAGAGAGAGAGAGTGTGTGGTGGGTGAGAGAGAGTGTGTGTGAGTGAAAAAGGATGAAAGAGAAAGAGAGAGAGAGAGAGAGAAAGAGAAAGAGAAAGAGTGATAAAGTGAGAGAGAGAGAGAGCGAGAGAGAGAGAGACCTTTAGCATTTCTTATACTATACATTATATTATACATTATAATATATATGTACATTTAATGGAATCACTACCGAAGCGTTTAGCTGAAATCATATTCAGCTAATCTGATATGCTGATTAAGTCTTTCGTCTTAAAGGAAAAGAAGTTATGTCCATTTTCTAAAGTAGTTAAATTACTTACCTATTTACTACTTTGTTCTTTCACTCATGTAGGTATTTTTAATATTTGAATTACTTAGCTTTTATATCTACAAACTATCCTTTCATATACATGTACTGTATACTCCTCTTCACTGGCAACTAGGACTACAATTACAACTTTAATGCAGATATTGTAAAGACCTACGTGTAAACTGCACATTTCTACATAAACATTTGTTCAATTGACCATGAACACATAGACATGAAGAGTTCAGAAACCAAAAAAGAAGATGAAATAAGATGAACTGGGAATAAGTTGAATTGATGATTTAACAAATAAGATGAATTCTACTCATCGACAACTTTTCAACCTACAAATGGCGACCACTGGACAAAAACACTATCTAATAAACATTATCTCTCTCTCTGTATCTCTTTAGTTCTCGTTCTCTATGTCTATCTCTCTCTCAGTTTACTCTTCTATTTGCTAGTTAATTATGTTTGATTTATCTACTATAACAAGACGAATAAATACAAATTTGTGAAGGGTAAAATTGTAACATACTAATATACAGTATACTCTCTATCTCTCTCTTCTTCCTCTTCTCTTCTCCAATATTCACTTGTGTTGTCTTGTATTCTCTTCTCTTTCTTTCTCTTTTCTCTCTTCCCCTCTCTTCTCTTTATCTCTCTCTCTCTCTCTCTCTCTCTCTAGCTCTATTTATCTCTCTTATTCCATTCGTCTATCTTTCTCTCTCATATAGGAAACATGTGTGCAACAGCTGTTCGCAAACTACCAGAAAAAATTCTTAGACAGGAAGTGCTAGTTCAGTCTGTGGTAAATAGTCCAAACACTGGCATTGCAAACATACAGGCACTTCAATGGGCGCCTAACTCAACGCGTTTGATTAAAATAACACTCTTGCATTATTGCGTAAATAACATACTTCATAAAATAAATGTAAAAATTATAGAACAGCTTAATAGGAAGCATACATAAAGAATTTAAACAGCAAATTATTTAATTATGATACTATTATGTAGTAATTCACGTCAAACGAATATTGCAATTTCTACAAGATTAAGAAAGGAGTAAGACAAGGTCGTATTATGTCACCAGATATTTTTAACTTATATTGTGAAAATATAAAACGAAGGATCAGCGAAAAAAAGGTTTGATATTTGGAGGTTACAATCTCAACATTATCCGTTGTGATGATGACACCTTTCTGGCAGGTGACTCAAAAGAGATAATATTCAAGAAATGATGGGTACTTTAATAGCTCATAGTGAAGCAAATAAACTATCTATAAACATGAAGAAAACAGAATGCATTACAGTCAGCAAGCAAAGTGCCACCACCATGCCCAATCATAGTAGGACATCAACACATCAAGCAAGTAGAATCTATCAAATATTTAGCGACACTTATTCACCAAAGTGGGAAATGTTAAAAAGAGATAAGCAGAAAAATAGCAAGGGCCAAAGATGCCTCTAGCAGAATGTCAAAGATATTCAGGAGTTACAAATTATTTTTTTTATACCAAAAAGATACTTTTGCAAAGTTATATCAAACCAATATTGTTATATGGAAGTGAATGTTGGACAATTTCTTCTGCATTGAAAAAGAAACCAGAGGCTTCAGAAAGCGGTGCTACAGCAGTGGTGGAATTGTGCGGGAACGCACGGGAACGCTGTTCCGTTGCCTTTTTCTCATGGGAACGGCGTTCCTGTTAGAAATTGTAGAACTTAGTAGGAACGGCATTCCCCTGCTTTCCCTTTCCTATTTAGGATAAAATGGAACGGTGTTCCACTCAGCCTCGTTAAATACGAATTACTATTAAGTCTAAAATAAATGTAATTTAGTTAATAAAAATATTTATCTAGGGTTAGCTTTTAACTGTAAGAATGAGATTTTGATTTTCAAAATAATTCTATGATGATGATCTGTGACAGACGTCTGTTATATTTAAACCACAATTAGGCCCTATCATGAATTGGTTCGCCTTTTTATTACTCTAATTATTTTATTTTATACAATTGAAGTACTACGAATTCTTTAGTTGGTACGCACTTTAAAGTGTAATAATTGATCACAATATATTACTTGATACTACTTAAGCTGTTGGTTAAGCAACACGTTCTATTTTTTATAGTAGGCCTACTTATTCTTCTTATAAAATTAGTTCATGAATTTCAACTAGGCCTATTCAAGTAAACATTGCACTCCAGCGCTTTAATATTGTCTGCATTCGCGCCACATTGGCTTATGGCGATTAACCAGACGTTGAATTACTGCTGATTAGTTGATTGATGAACTATTAACGCATATTATGAGAAGCAAGCAACGGGAAACCACCTCAGAAGTCATATTTTTCGCAAGCTATAGATTACACCAGATATGGAAAAGGCTTAGCCTTTGTGAAAGAATTAAATTGCTGATCTATGGAGTAGCTGTATCTAGAGCAAGAAAGCAGACTACCACTTAGCAGAACATTAGAGAGATAGAGAGAGAGAGAGAGAGAGAGAGAGAGAGATAATGAGAGAGAAACTATGTAGATATGAGGCTTCATGATTACATCCATTACTTTTGAAATCGTATGCTTAAATCATCATGCAATAAATTCTATCCATCTACCGATCCAGTGAATGTCCGAGATTTTACTCTCTAATGAGCTTAACCGAGAATCGAACCAACAAGAGTTCAATTCATTCTGAGATCTCCATTCAGAATGATATCTAGCGCTATAGACTCCTAGCTATTCTTCAGATTTGATTACATGATAGAACTGACTGCGTAGAACAGCCGATGCTTTCTAGTCAGTTCTAGAACGTTGTCGATATTTAGCGGTACCGATAACCGATCCGATTGATCGATCAATTGGTCAATCAAATATCTTCTGTCATTGATAAAATCTATCATTCCATCCATCAATTTAATGTCATTCCATTCGTTCAATGCAACATAGGAGATTAGAGATAGTCTTACAACGTTATACTACGATAAACAGACATCATTTTCACGCTGAGAGAGAAAGAGAGAGAGAGAGAGAGAGAGAGAGAGAGAGAGAGAGAGAGAGGAGGGAGACAGAGTGAGAGAGAGCAAATTCTGAGTATGAATATGTACATTGAAACTGCCACTAAGAAGAACACTAGAGAGAGCGAGAGAGAGAGAGAGAGAGAGAGATGTTAAATAGTCACTTCTTATTGTTACAAGCATTATTGGCAGTACATCAAAATTAAGATTTAACTAATTCTTATGCTGCATAGCAAACGTCTGGACTCAATAGGTTACTTTATACAACGCGTGTCTTTAGATACCAAATTCGAAACGCATTAATGTCATTTTAAATTGGACAACTTAGAATATTAAAAAATATTTTTGAAGGTTTGTTAAATAAAGGTTACTGAAGTATGTTTTCTATGCTCTAATATGAATAAGATGCTCCAAATCAAGAACAGTCTTAGAATAGTCTAATTGAGCAGTTTAAGACCAACTATCGCTAATCCACTTCCTAATTACATCCATTTGGCGATAAAATATTATTTTGATGGAGAATGTTTTTCCTCTAGCACTCTACCCGGCACTTAGCGCACGGAGCACAATGGCACCAGCGTTGTTTATCCCTAGAGATAATTCTCTTAAAATTAGCATCATCATCATCATCATCATTATCATCATCATCATCATAATCATCATCATCATCCTCATCAATCGTCGTCGTCGTCGTCGTAGTCGTCGTCGTCATCGTCATCGTCATCATCATCATCATCATCATCATCATCATCAGAGAGAGAGAGAGAGAGAGAGAGAGAGAGAGAGAGATTGAGATAGAAAGAGAGAAATAGATAGGGAGATAGATAGAATCAGAGAGAGAGAGAAAGAAAGAGCATAACATATTTACAAAACTCTTTAACTGTCAAAGAAAAATCTTCTGATTTAGACGCCTGTAGTGTATACGAACAGTTGTCATCAAATTCAATTGTATAATTAATTATTTATATTGATAACTATCTTATAATTATTATCATTATTATTACAACTTTTATATTCGTATTAAATAGCAATTACTAATTGTCTCAAAAATACATGTAATTATGTACATTTCACATTATGTAAATGAGCCATTTCAAATCATATTCTACGTAAAATATGAATTACAAATAAAGGCTTAAAAACGTTGCGTCTACAAAAACATATTTTCTACGTATATATTTTATTAACGGTAATTAATTATTAATAATTGCAAACCAAGAACTGCAATTAGAATGCAAAGAAAAGCTAAACATTAACTTAAAAGTGGCTTAACTGCAAGTTCTCTTCAAACTAACGATACTAAGATCATATGCGGAAGAATACAATGGAAAATTATCTCAGTGTAAAGAATGATTAGCATTATCAAAGGCATCATCGTGCATGCGTATTGGGAAAAACTTCACAAAAACTATGACACAAATAGTACGAAAAAGTTATAAATATGTATGTTGTAGACGAAAATATGTTTCTATAACCCGGGTTGAGTTATTTCAGAAAAGCACGCGGTGTTGTAACGTAGCATACAGATCACCACACGCCTAGTAAATCATGCGTTACGTCTTGATCATTCTCAGCTCTCCATACATTATCTCATCTGCGCGGCTGGTTGAAGTCTACTATAGAAAACCTATAACAGACTTCCAGTGCATAGTACAATGCACAAATCTTATCTCCAGATTATCTCAATATGTGTTCTCCAGCCAATCCCACTCCTCACACCCATTAGCCTCTCTGCAATATGTTTGTATGTGTGCGTATGTACGTATGTACGTATGGTGTGTAAGTGTGTATGTATGTATGAATGTATGTATGCATGTATGTATGTATGTATGTATGTATGTATGTATGTATGTATGTATGTCTATATGTATGTATGTATGTATGTCTATATGTATGTATGTATGTATGTATGTATGTATGTATGTATGTATGTATGTATGTATGTATGTATGTATGTATATATGTATGTATGAATGGATGGATGGATGGATGGATGGATGGATGGATGTATGTATGTATGTATGCATGTACATGTATGTATGTACATGTATGTATGTATGCATGTATGTATGTATGTATGTCTATATGTATGTATGTATGTATGTATGTATGTATGTATGTATGTATGTATGTATGTATGTATGTGGGGAATTGAAGACAGAGCTGGAAGAAGTAGAAGAGAGATAGAGAAAATATATATATACATCCGGAATTGTAATATACGAATGTTTTAGAGGAATTTAAACTCGAGGAAGAAAATATAATAGAAAACGATAAAAAAGGGCCCCGACATAATGAAGGAGGAAATTTATTCTGCACTTAACAGCATGAAAGAAGGGGAAAGCAGCCGGAATATATGACATTCCAGAAAAATTCTTGAAAATTTTGGAAGGAGAAACACTCAAAAAGTTAATGGAGGTATGTATGGAAGTGTACAATACAGGCATTTGGCCAGACTACTTTACCAAGTCAGTGATGATCCAAATTCCCAAAAAACCAATGCTGTGGAGTGTTCGGATTACAGAAGAATCAGTTTAATACCTCATGCATCGAAGATCTTATTAAAAATAATAAATAATCGCATTCAGTCGAAAGCAGATATGATACTTATGTCTTGACATAAGTTGATTTTAGGAAAGGATGCGGCACAATAGAAGCAATAGGGGTAATGCGGATCTTTAGAGAAAGAGGCTTAGAATATACATGTAGAAATGACGTTTTTGTATGCATGGTGGACTTTAAAAAAGTCTTTGACCGAATTGATTGGATAACGATGATGACTATCTTGAAAAGAATCGGGTTGTACTGGAGAGATAGAAATATAATTTTTAACTTGTACATGAATCAAAGAGCAACAATCAAGAACGTCCAAAACGATGCAAATTCCGAAGTCCAGAAGACCAGTCCAAAAGGAATTAAAGAAAATCAGTTCAAAGGATGGTCAACAACAATATGATTATACTTCTACTGATGTCCATAACAACATTGAGCACTGAGAAGCTCATTCTTCACCTTTGAGAAAAGTATTGTTTTCAATAAACGGTGTAAATAAAAATATAGGAAACCAGTCCAAGGAAGGGTATTAGCAGAATGGAGATTTAGTTGTTGGTCTCATCTCGTGAACAGTGAGTGTAAAGGAGAGATCTAAGAATAAGGTTTTTATCGCCTGTGAAACTTCCATACAGAAGTTGGCTACGAAAGTTGTGCACACAACAAAATCAACACATTGGACTGTAACCGTCACCGATGATATGGAACCCGCCTACAACAAAACGAAAATCAAGCAGGTGGGGAAATTACAGAGTACAATCAAAATCATTTGTTTTGTTCTCGAAGTCAAATTTCAGGGAACAGAACAAGAGGAATAGAAATCAGATGAAGTTGAGTTTGCTTTAATGAAAGCCACGCACTGAAATGCTACACAACGTAATATATTTGACTCTATTATTTTGATGTAGACAAACATAAAGAGTGTATCGACATCACCGACAAGCACTTCTCTGCTCGTTCTGCTCGAATTAAATGTTTACTCGAGTCTCTTCTTTAATCTTTACAGCAGCAGGGATCCGCTCTCACATTCAATTAGACGATCACTTGTTTAAACGGCTCCAGTGTGTGAAATGTATTCACATGGAATGTCTCACTGCGTAAGCGCGATAGGTAACGGCATGAAGTTTTAGTGGCCATTCTTGAGGTCCTGGGATCAATTCCCGGTAGAGCTGATCAGAGAGTAAAATCTCGGACATTCACTTTTCAGGTAACAATATTCCGGTACACCTGCAGTTTCGTAGAGAAAATCTTCGGGCTTCTGACCTTGACGTTAAACCCACGTTTTAAAGGTATTCATAAGAAAGAGAGCTTAGTCTAACTGTAATAGATGGCCAATAGACAAACTTAGTATTTTCAGCAACCGAAACTAACGTTAAAATCGTTTTAAATAGTTTTAGCAGTTTGCCACAATTTCAACGTAAAAGAGCGAAGTAAAGCTAAGTTGAACGTCTGTTTCCGCATCACAGGAGAGACTGTCAGAGATGATCAGCTGGAATTCGAGCCGAGAGTCTAATGCTGCAGAGAAAACCTTGCTAAATATTCGACCAACCAACCGATATAATACGCTACTTGTGAAGCATACATTCGTTTCACATGGCGCACCTCTTGCAGGTATGGTTTCTGTTATCATCGGCTCGATTTTTAAACAGCAAATGCGATCATCTCCAGAGAATGCGAGAGAAAGAGAGAGAACAAAATTTGATAGAGAGAATAAAAGGGAGAGAGAGAGTTCAAATAAGAATCTTATCCAACCATCAACCATCACATGCTCACAATAAGTACAAAATATAAAACCAATTAGGGCCTACGTAGGCCTATAGATATGCATATAGTACAGATGGCTTAAAATTGCTACTACTTGCGTAGGATATGCAGGTCAATATAGGCCCAAAAATTTCTAAATACCAAGGTGATCACTGTGATTGCCAATCTAAGCCATTGACCAACGGTTCGCATCCATACCTAATCCTATATCTTCTATCAGCCACAGGATGTCCTTGGCCCCGTTAATCCGCAGTAAATTAAGTGACGGTTTGCTTGCTATTGAATCAACAGCAAGCAAACATTCATCACTGGATCTAAGTGGATGGGAGATTAGTCAGGCACAAAACTCATCCCTCTGGGTAGTCACTCCATGTCCTGATTTGAGAGAATCGAATGATGGCCAAGTGGATAGAGCACGCTTGTCAGATACTAATAATAATAATAAAGTCTGTTTAAAGTCCGTTTCATCATCCAGCAATGACGTCAGGGACGTCCCCTACAGCACACATCACTACAGATCAATTCACCCAGACCAATCTGCAAAAGAAATGTGCTGAGGATAAGTAGGATCCTAAACGAAAGCCAGTCCATTGATCAAATATGGTGAGGGTATATTGATTTTGTTGGTCAGGGTATATTGATTATGTAAATATATAATCAATATATCATCGCGTCTATTCTCAACCTAACTAAATTCTACAGTGGACCTATCTTTTGCAGTAAAAACAGACGCTAAAGTAAGCTTTGTAGTCTTACGTGGAAAGAAGTGTGGAGCAGTTGTGAAGCACTTGTGGAATCCTGGGCTCGCTCTTCCTGGTTATCGCTTTCGGGAGATGAAACTGACGTAAACATCGGCTTTACAACTCTTTTAAAAGCTTTACTGATTACGTATACGGTTCAGCGTTAAATTTTTAAAGCAGCTTGACTGAATGTAGTGGGGTAGACACGGTGGCATGATGGCAAGTTGTTCGAAAAAGGATCAGTAGATGCAGGGCTCAAATCCAGCTCTCTCCCAGTCACTGGTGTGCTATCGAGAAGGAAACTGACGTTAATCTTGACTTTAGCCTCTTAGTCACGATCAAACTTTGTAAAAATTCGACACAAAATTCGTATTTAAATGTAGAACGCTAAGGACATAGAGACGGATTAAGTGTATAACATGAGAGGTTAATCGCGCGTGTGCGCTAACTTTCGTGCTTTTCGAATAAAATTTCGCAATTTGTTGCATAAACATATGACCATGGATTCGAATACGAGCAGCTCCGACTCTGGGATTATCACTCGTGATATGGAGGTACACAGTCGGGTTTTAAACCAATTGACAGTTAATTAATTTTTAAACTGTTCAAATTGGACTACATCAAAATTAACGACAACAATAAAAATTAGAGTACCTTTATCAAACATAACAGCATCGAATAACACTAGGCAGACCAAATAGAAGCCTAAGAGATCGATAACATTTACTGGTGAAAATTGTTAAAAAATTAGAATTTGAAGGTTTCTAAAAACCCTAAAAGACCTGAATTTTGGCCACATAGGTAGTTTTAGGTTCTAGGTTTTGTTTTGTAAGTATGTTTCGATCGAGAATTCCTGTTAATTCTCTTCGAAGCAATATTTCTCTTTGCTCTCTTAACATTCCATCCTTCTCCAACTCAGACCATATCATTGCTATGCATGATTTGGCTGAGACTCACAAGTTTGACTGTTTTGCCATCAGTGAAACACGGCTATCCTCTATAACCACTCCTTATGAACTGATGTCTATTCTTCCTCAAGGTTATGATATGTTTATTGCAAATAGTGACTCTAGGATATCTGGTGCTAAGGGTGGTGGAGTTGCTCTCCTACTAAGGAAGCCCTTTACCCTTCTTAGCAATGACTGTCATAAATTTTCTTCATTTGAAGCAATTTCAGTCACTGGCAAATTCGGCACATGCACTCTGCATATTGTTGCAGTGTATCGACCACCATCTTCTTCCCCCTATGCCAAACCTTTCTCTCTCTTTTTATCGGAGTTTTCTGCCCTACTCTCCTTCCTTACTACTTCTAAATCAGACTTTGCGATTACAGGTGACCTCAATATTCACCTTGATAATCCTCTTGATCCCTAACTCAGCAGTTTAATACATTGCTGTCCTCTTGTAATGCTGTTCAACATGTGAATGTTGCTGCTCATATTGACCATCATACACTTGATGTTGTTATTACACCAAGTCTCTCTGCTATTGATCCTTTAAGTGTTAATATTTTATCTCACTCGCCGTCTGACCATTTTCCTGTGGTATTCGCTTATAATCATGTTAAGCCAGATACTATTCAAAATTCATCTACCGTTTCATTTAGGTGTATTAATAATGTTGATCTTGAGCTCTTTTGTTCTCATCTTGAAAACTCGACTTTGATCAAGTCTCCTTCTAATGATCTTGATGAATTAGAAAAACAGTAAAACACTACTCTTTCATCTCTACTTGAAAGCATGCACCTCTAACTACCAAGAAGCTTAAGAAATCTAACCCTTGGTACACCTCTGATCTGAGAAAGCTAAAGGCTGCATGCTGTAGAGCTGAAAGAAAGTGGCGTCACACCCATTACCATTTTTGGAAAACTGTTTTTAATTTGCAACACAAGATTTATCGTACTGCTATTGCTAATGCTAAGAAAGAGTACTACTCCCCTTTGGTCAGTAAGGCTGTGAATGTCAAAAGATTATGGAAAACTGTTAATGATCTTTTACATAGATCTATTTCTCCTTCTCTTCCTTCTTCTCCTGTTGAGTAACTTCCTGAACAATTTTCCAGTTACTTTAGTGAGAAGATAAGCAATCTTAGAGCATCTATCTCTCCAGCTCCTAACTCTACTCCTCATACTCCAGTAGAGACTCATTCCAAGGATGAGCTTGCTAAGTTCACTCCAGTTACAATTGATGAGATTACTAAATTAGTTTTAGACTCTCCAGCCAAACATTGTGACTTGGACCCTATCCCAACCTCTCTTTTAAAGAAGTGTATTCATATACTTGCTCCAGTATTAACATTGATTTTAATCTCTCTTTCTCTACTGGCATATTTCCTTGCGCTTTTAAGCATGCCGTTACTACTACATTGGTTAAAAAGCCCACATTGGATAAGGAATCATTGTCTAATTACAGGCCCATATCAAATCTGTCATATATATCTAAACTCACTGAAAGAATTGTTCTCCAGAGGCTTCTACTCATCGCTCTTATAATGATCTATTTAATAAGCATCAAGCTGCTTTTAATAAGCATCGTTTAACTGAAACGGTGCTTCTATCTGTGTGCAATTCTATTGTTAATGCCATGTGCACACAACGCTTAACTGGATTATGTATGCTTGATCCTTCGGCCGCTTTTGATATCATAGATCAAAATATTCTTCTGGAACGTCTTTCTTCCTGGTTCGGTATTCGGAGAATTGTTCTTAATTGGTTTTCCTCCTATCTCACGGATCGTTCTTTTAGTGTGAAAGTGATGGAGTACATGTCTTCACCTTCTCACTTAAAGTTTGGTGTGCCTCAAGGCTCCGTTCTTGGTCCTATCCACTTCTACCTATATACAACACCCTTAAGCTCACGGATCTCTTCCCATTCTATTGATCATGAACTATATGCTGATGACACTCAAATGTACACATGTTTCACCCCTAACTCCTGCTACTGAAACCCTCCTGCTACAAAGTTTTCAGTCTATATCGTCTTGGATGTCTGATAAGTTTTTGGCACTTAATCCATCTAAGACTGAATTCTTGTTGGTTGGGACACCTCAACAGCTTCTGAAGCTGAATGGGAAAACTCTTTCGTTATCTTCGGATATTACAATAACACCTGTTTCTTCTGTGTGAAATCTCGGTGTTATCTTTGATAAACACCTAACCTTCCACGAACACATTACTAAAACTTCACAAGCATGTTTCTTTCATATCCGAGATCTCCGTCCATATGTTTCTTTCATATACGAGAATACGTCCATATTTGTCACGTGAGACAGCTGCTACAATTGGTGCTGCCATTGTGCAATCGAAATTGGACTACTGCAATTCCCTGTTTTTAAATCTCCCTGGCTGTGAGATTGATCGATTGCAGTTTGTTCAGAATTCTCTTGCGCGAGCAATTTTTTTGTAGTTCCAAGTACTCACATGTTACGCCCATTTTAAAGTCTTTACACTGGCTAAAGATTAAAGAGTGAATCATTTATAAAACTGCTTCGTTAACCTATAAGTCCATCACCATCCGTGGACAAACTTGTATTTCTCACTTGATTAAAGTGATGCAGCCTGCTATTACTCGGTCTTCTAAATAAATTACTCTTGTGAGACCTAGTTTACCTTCGCGCTCTAAGCTATCTAATCGTTCTTTCCAGCATGCTGCACCTCAGATCTGGAATTCTCTTCCATCTAATCTTCGTAATTCTTCATTTGAAGCATATCGGCCTTTGCTTTCTTATGATCAGTTCCATAGGCAGTTGAAGACCTATCTTTTCCATCTCTCTTTTCCATCCAGTGTCCATGAGCAGCGACCTGCGCCTAAACCTCCTTTTCTTTAATTCCCTTCACTTTGGACTGATTAACTGAATTTTGGAATTTGCACCGTTTTGGACCTTCTTTTTGCTCGCCGGCTTGATTTTGTCTCAATAGTGCTCGATGTTGTCATTGACGACAGTAGCACTCTAATTGTTGTTATTATTATTATTATTATTATTATTAAAGAAGAAGCAAATCCAAAAATTTACTTAAGCCACACATATTAGACTATATCGTAACTTAACCTGAACCGTTGTAGACTATCCCACATTATAACAGGATTTACCTCTCCCAAGCTTCCAGGCCATGTGGACAAATATACAAGCAACTGGTGAAAATATATCATTGCGAAATTTTTACGAGAAAATTAGGAGACATCGTGCGTAGACAATAATAACTCGCATTACAAAGAATCACTTCAAAAGAGCTAAAGTTTTCATTTTAAACAATTCCGCATAATTTACCTGACCCATAAGTAGTTTCGTTATTTTTTACAATCTCCTCTACTGTATATTCATGCAGGCAAATTTTCTTAAAAGAAGCTAAGTGAGACGGAGAATTGAGGTAACAACATCTATAACTTAAAAAACTCTAATTTTCGCAGAAGTACATTTACATGTACTTCTGACATAGATAACATAGTTAATATTCATTGTTGTTCATGACTATAGCTACTACACTTGAAATGATCGTATTTGAGATAAGCCAAAACTTTAACTTATTACTTAGAGCAACCACTCGAACCTAAGATCCAAACCAACGTCAGAGAGGGCATTCGGTAGAGTGAGCGCCAAGTCCCCAGAAAGTGCTTCAAAATTCTCCAAAACGAGTGGAACTATAGGAGATTGACGGATGTTATCAATTAAAATATGATATGGGACAGAGAAGAGTGGAAAAGGTTTATTGGTATAGCGATCCTAGGTAAACTGGGAGTAAGGGGAAGATGAAGATGATGATTTAACTTCAAATGGTCGCACTATTCATCTGTTTTCAGTACGCTATTCTACTTCACAAAGACATACATCTAGTTTTTGAGTTTAACAACTGGTATAAGCCAAATTGAAAATATAATATTCTAGGGCAAAATTCTGAAAGTTATGTTCAAGAGTAGAGGACAATAGACTGGAATACTTTAAATATTCCAAGAATACTTCAAGTACCCTAAATATATACTCCAGAGAATACTCAAGAGTATTTAAATATTCTAGAGTATTTGAGAGTGTCGCATAATAAAGGTGAAGTTCATAACACAATAAATGAGACAGAATTGGAACAGGTAAGAAGTTTCAAATATTTGGGTCATACTATAATCGATGATGGGAAAAGTGAGATTGAAATATGCAGTAGGATTGCACAAGCAAAAGTGGCCATCGGGAATAGGAACTTTAATTTTTTGTAATTTTTTAAATGAACTTTTAGAAAGAGTTTAAAGAAAGACACAAAGATAAAGATAGTGATAACCTTGGTTTGGACCACGATATTATATGGATGTGAAATATGGACTTTAACGAAGGAAGATATTAGGAAAATAGAGGAATTTGAAATGTTGATATGGAAAAGAATGGAAGGGATTAGCTGGACTCAAAAGGTTACAAATGAGGAAGTTCTGGAGAGAGTTGGCACAGATAGACTGTCGATAAATGTATTAAGAAATAGGAAGAAGACTTGGATAGGACACATTCTAAGGGGGACAGTCTACTAAAAGAGGTAACAGAAGGCAGAATGGAAAGAGAAAAAGCGCAGGCCGAGATTATGTATGTTAGATGATTTAAAGATTCACTCATTTGTGGACATGAAGAGGAAAATAGAAGACAGAGAAGCGTGGAGGCGTTGTATACCATGGACCTGCCAGTAGGCAGTGCTATAAGAGAGAAAGAGAGAATAATCTAAACAGTACTTTAAGTATAGTCTGGAATTGAGTAATCACATACTTTAAGTATTTGAAATTAATTACATGTCTTATTATTTAAATAATGATTAGTCCTATTACTTAACTTCAATAAATATTGTATTCTCTCAGTTCTCATTTAAAAACTTGCAACTATGAAACCAACTAAAACTAAATTATAAACTTTACGCAATTATGGTTGTTATTGGTACACGATAAATGCAATTCTATTCTACTACTATTCTAATACAATTGTGCTACAATTTTGCTAATACTGTACTATTAATGTACTACAATTATATATTGTACTAAAACTTAAAAATTATTGTACTAAACTATTACCGTACTAGTATGATATTATTGTGGTATACTACTGCACGTCACACAGCATTGCAAGCAGTAGTGATGTCTGCATGAAGCAAGCATGAGCTGCTAGCATGTGGCACTATTCGACTTGGAAAGTGTCCATAACTGCAGTTCTAAGTTTGTAATGTGTGTTTAACGTCAAGGTTCAGAAACATAATGTTTCTCTTCAAGACGACTAGACACACTCGAGCTACCGTCACAAAGATTAATGTAACTGACAGTTACTGTTAGCTAAACTGGTAATTTCACAGTTCTTTCTTTATAGAAGCGAAATTTAATTTAATTTTATAATGAGCTATATGCGAAGACTTAATTGGCGATTTTTGAATGCTGAAGATTTCATTGCAAAATGTTAAATGCCGATAATCGGCAATTTTATTGTAATCGGTAGTTTTATTGCATTGTTTTGAAAATCGGCAATGTTATTGTAAAATCGCCATTAGCCTTATGTTAAAAATGAACGGGGAACGTGGACCTAAATCGCTTCAAGCGCTAAAAATGTGTTCATGCAGCGGAGAAAGTTGACGTAAAGCTGGACTTGAAAAAATGCACGCATGAGCTAATAATAACACAGTATAGTGAAATGATCAACTATGTTGATATCTATCACTTTTAGTACCACATGTTATATCCGTTAGGCAATTTAGTCCATTTTCCGTGTAGCCAGTCCAGTGAATGTCCGAGATTTTACTCTCAGATCAGCGCGGCTGGGATTCGAACCCACGAGAGTTCGTTTCACCTCAGGGTCTATCATTTAAAACTTCATGACGTTATCTGCACCCTTAACCATTGCGCTATTGAGACATTCAAATTCATTACGGTAGCTCGAGTGTGTCTAGTCGTCTTGAATAGAAGCATTGTGTTTCTGAACCTTGCGTGTACTGGCTATTAAGCTATTAAGCTACTAGCGTGTACGCGTACGTGCACGCTAGTATGTACATGTTCGCATGTTCGAAAGTATATGCGTATGTGCGTATGCATGTGCATATGTACGTACGTATTACTCATACCTATAGTACTAAGTAATGGTAAAAGTACTAAATAATCTAAGTTACTATATTATACGAAATAGGCTATTCTGGTATAATGAGTCTATATGAAAGTAAACCTACGTTTGACATCTATTCAATTAAAATCTTTAATACATGTATAGTTGTATTATAGTTCTCATTCAGCGAAACTTTTTTGGTCTATTTTCTGTAGCTGCTGCTGGCGGTGTCAGCCATGAAGTACCCAGCAGCTGCGGCAGTACAATGAACTCCGGCAACCACTGCCACTGCTGCTAGCAGCTGCTTCAGAGGGATAATCGGCATAATGAAACGAGCAAAGTTCGTGTTACACCCATATATTTATAATGACATAATGCACAATGTATACAATGCATAATTAGATAATGCATTATGGAAATATTATGGAATGAGTAAAGTTCATATTACAACCAAATAACAAAAGCTAAAAAAAGCTAAGGTCAACGTCAGTTTCCTCACTCGAAAGCGATATCAGTGACGGGCGAGCCCAGGATTTGAACTCGCACCATCTGATCCGCGGTCGAGTATCTTACCGACTTCGCCACTGGCTCCATACATATATTATCAGAAATGTTAGTTTTACATCCATATGTATAATGAGATAATGCATAATGTTCATAATACATAATTATAGATAATGCATAAAGGAATGAGCAAAGTTCATATTACAACCATATACCTATACAATAACACATGTATATACTGAGATATAATCATATAATAAGCAGTATCGGCTCACAACAAGCTCAGCAACACCATACACTGCAGCAGAACAGCTTTTGGCTGCAGAATTAAATTAATATAAAGCAAAAATTTATACTACAACTAAGTTATCTAATTAAGTATGATTTAACGTTAAATTAAGTCGTCGCAGGGCCACTTTTTCATGGTGTCGCGGATATGCAGAGGCGGGTTCAAATCTGCTGGTCATGTTTTCTCCTATCCCGTAGTTTGACTTCATTCACGTTCTCGTTCCACAAGAACGTGAAAGAGAAACTTTAACAAATGAATTTTAACAAATTTTCTAAATATTATATAGCCTACTTCTATCAGAAGCCCATATGTGTCACGAACTGCTTGAATCTGAAACTAGTGCTAAGGACTTCTCGTATGGAAACTTCCCTACTTCTATATTTAGTACCCCGCAAAAAGTTATAACTATTGTAAAGAGACTGATTTTGTTATTGAACATCGACATTAAAAATAACAAAAACAACTCATATTTGTTCAGTATTTAGCAATATATTATGCTTTTACAGTAAATGTTTGGCATGTTTGGCAAATTAGATAGACTAATTTATTTGCTATTGATTTATTGCATTAACGTTGCAAAAGTGAGCTAAATCGAATAATTGAATAGTTCCTAGGCCTAATTAATTAATTTCGCAGATAAATTCCGTTAATTAAAGTTACTGAATTATGTTAAGTCACTAATTGTTAGATAATTGCATAAAAATAGTTTCAGGTATCCAGGAATTAAAAATCAATCGTTGTGAGCAGCTCTCCGCAACCTATTTTTTCGAAATAGAAAAAGCTCCTTGTAATTTGTAATTTTTATTATTTTGCCTTTTCGCTTTTCTCTTGAGATTTTGCATACAGTATGCCTAATTGACCTTGGGCCTAAATTCCGCCTTATTTACCTGAGGCCTAATTGAAACAAGGAATAAGTAATGATAAATGAATTTGTCCATTTGTGTTTCTAATTGGCATTGCAGGATGAATGTTTGTGATTACTGCTTTATAACATTCTTTATTGATCATCTTAATTAAAGCAGTGGCTACGATGTAACCAAAAATAGAAAATTGGAGTGATTATGAAGATTAGTGGGAGCAGCTTAGCCTACTTAATTATTATTATTGCAGAGACTTAAAAAACAAAGTAGGCCTAAATTGCAATTTTAATTTTATCTTTTTTAGCTTTCCCAAACCCTAACCCATACCCTTTATCCTAACCATCATCGTATTCCTAAGAAACTAATAAACTTTTGTAAAACTTTCAAAAACAAAACTGACTCGACTCAGAAAAATATTATACAAATCTTAGAGTCTATTTGGCATTATAGCTTGGCTTTATTTTCATTTGCTCCAAACAGATAATTAATGTTTCATTTGTTGATTTTTATTGCCCTACAAATAAATAGAGTTAATTGACTGTTTTGCGGACATAACTTTTTAATTAGTAATGCTACGATTAGAGAACTTCACATTTAAATTCAGTTTAAAATTCAGCTTCCAAAGATTATAAATATGACTTTACATAATATTATGACATGTCTCGGTTTTTAAGACTTCTACCCGACTACAATCTATAATTGCAATTAAGCTTAATTTGTAAAAGTCATAGAATGTAAAAGTTGACTAGTTAAAATTCTATAGAATTAAATAGAATTTTATTGAAATTTTGCGTCTTTAGTGCATAGTTTTAGACTTGATTAAGTTCATTGACGTATGCTATATTGTTAATCTATATTGTTATATAGTTATTTTGTTGAAAAATCAATTTGCAGTTTTGACCATTATTTTACCGTTATAGTTGATCCGTTACACGTTATTTTATATTGCTTTTAGTGTTTAAATTGTTAAAGTCACAGTGTTTACGTTTTGATCGTTAGTTAATTATTGTATATTTGTATTTTTTATGTAATTTGTGTATAACTATATTGTAATTTATATTGTACTTTCTGCATTGTTTACAATTACTGATTTGCCAGTTTTGTAAGCATGCTGCGATCTAGAATTCCGGTTAATTCTCTTCGAAGAAATATTTTTCTTAGCTCTCTTAACTTCCGATCCCTCTCTAACTTAGACCTTATCATTGCTTTGCATGATTTGGCTGAGACTCACAAGTTTGACTATTTTGCCATCAGTGAAACACGGCTATCCTCTATAACCACTCCTTATGAACTGATGTCTATTCTTCCTCCAGGTTATGATATGTTTATTGCAAATCGTGACTCTAGGATATCTGGTGCTAAGGGTAGTGGAGTTGCTTTCCCACTAAGAAAGCCCTTTACCCTTCTTAGCAATGACTATCATAAATTTTCTTCATTTGGAGCAATTTCAGTCACTGGTAAATTTAGCACATGTACTCTGCATGTTGTTGCAGTGTATCGACCACCATCTTCTTCCCCCTATGCCAAATCTTTCTCTCTCTTTTTATCGGAGATTTCTACCCTACTCTTCTTTCTTACTACTTCTAAATCAGACTTTGTGATTACAGGTGACCTCAACATTCACCTTGATAACCTCTTGATCCCTTAACTCAGCAGTTTAATACTTTGATGTCCACTTGTTATGCTGTTCAACATGTGAATGTTGCTACTCATATTGACAATCATTCACTTGATGTTGTTATTACACCAAGTCTCTCTGCTATTGATTCTTTAAGTGTTACTATTTTATCTCACTTGCCGTCAGACCATTTTCCTGTTGTATTCACTTATAATCATGTTAAGCCAGATACTATTCAAAATTCAGCTACCGTTTCATTTAGGTGTATTAATAATGTTGATCTTGAGCTCTTTTGCTCTGATCTTGAAAATTCGACTTTGATCAAGTCTCCTGCTAATGATCTTGATGAATTAGAAAAACAGTATAACACTACTCTTTCATCTCTACTTGAAAAGCATGCACCTCTAACTACCAAGAAGCTTAAGAAATCTAACCCTTGGTATACTTCTGGTCTGAGAACGCTAAAGGCTGCATGCTGTAGAACTGAAAGAAAATGGCGTCATACCCATTCAGATTTTTGGAAAACTGTTTCTAATTTGCAACACAAGATTTATCGTACTGCTATTGCTAATGCTAAGAAAGAGTACTACTCCTCTTTGGTCAGTAAGGCTGTGAATGTCAAGAGTTTATGGAAAACCGTTAATGATCTTTTACATAGATCTATTTCTCCTCTCTTCCTTCTACTCCTGTGGAGTCACTGCCTGAACAATTTTCCAAATACTTTACAGATAAGATAAGCAATCTTAGAGAATCTATCACTCCAGCCCCTAACTCTACTCCTCATACTCCAGTAGAGAATCATTCCAAAGATGAGCTTTCTAATTTCACTCCAGTTACAATTGATGAGATTACTAAATTAGTTTTAGACTCTCCAGCTGAACATTGTGACTTGGATCCTATCCCAACCTCTCTTTTGAAGAAGTGTATTCACATACTTACTCCAGTATTAACATTGATTGTTAACCTCTCTCTCTCTCTACTGGCAAATTTCCTCGCGCATTTAAGCGTGCAGTTATTACTCCATTGCTTAAAAAGCCCACACTGGATAAGGAATTATTGTCGAATTACATGCCTATATCTAATCTGTCATACATATCTAAGCTCACTGAAAGAATTGTTCTTCAGAGGCTTTCTACTCATTTCTCTTACAATGATCTATTTAATAAGGATCAAGCTGCTTATACTAAGCATCGTTCAACTGAAACGGTGCTTCTATCTGTATGCAATTCTATTGTTAATGCCATGTGCACACAACGCTTAACTGGATTATGTATGCTTGATCCATCGGCCGCTTTTGATATCATTAATCAAAATATTCTTCTGGAACGTCTTTCTTCCTGGTTTGGTGTTCGTGGAATTGTTCTTGATTGGTTTTCCTCCTATCTCACGGATCGTTCTTTTAGTGTGAAAGTGATGGAGTACATCTCTTCGCCTTTTCACTTAAAGTATGGTGTGCCTCAAGGCTCCGTTCTTGGTCCTATCCTCTTGAACCTCTATAGCTCTAATCTCTTCTCATTCTCTTGATCATAAACTTTATGCTGATGACACTCAAATGTACACTTGTTTAACCCGTAACTCCTATTCTAATGCTGAAAAGCTCCTGCAACAAAGTTTTCAGTCTATATCGTCTTGGATGTCTGCTAATTTCTTGGCACTTAAGCCATCTGAGACTGAATTCTTGTTGGTCGGGACACCTCAACAGCTTCTGCAGCTGAATGGGAAAACTCTTTCGTTATCTTCGGGTATTACAATATCACCTGTTTCTTCTGTGTGAAATCTCGGTGTTATCTTTGATAAACACCTAACCTTCCACGAACACATTACTAAAACTTCACAAGCATGTTTCTTTCATATCCGAGATCTCCGTCCATATATTTCTTTCATATCCGAGAATACGTCCATATTTGTCACGTGAGACAGCTGCTGCAATTGGTGCTGCTCTTTTGCAATCACAGTTGGACTACTGCAATTCCCTGTTTTTAAATCTCCCTGGCTGTGAGATTGATCGATTGCAGTTTGTTCAGAATTCTCTTGCGCGAGCAATTTTTTGTAGTTCCAAGTACTCACATGTTACGCCTATTTTAAAGTCTTCGCACTGGCTAAAGATTAAAGAGCGTATCATATACAAAACAGCTTCGTTAACCTATATGTCCATCACCATCCCTGGACAAACTTGTATTTCTCACTTGATTAAAGTGATGCATCGCAGCCTTCTATTACTCGGTCTTCTAAGTTGATTACTCTTGTGAGACCTAGCTTACCTTCACGCTCTAAGCTATCTGATCGTTCTTTCCAGCATGCTGTACCTCAGATCTGGAATTCTCTTCCATCCAATCTTCGGAAATCTTCATTTGAATCACATCAGCCTTTGCTTTCTTATGGTAAGTTCCATAGGCGTTTGAAGACCTATCTTTTCCATCTCTCTTTTCCATCCAATGTCCATGAGCAGCGACCTGCGCCTAAACCACCTTTTCTTAAATGTCTTAGTAGCTTTTTTTAAATAAAATGTCTTAGTAGCTTAGGGGTAACGTCATGAAATTTTAAATGACAGATCCTGAGGCCTAATTGAACCCTCCTGAGTTCAAATCCCGGCCGCGCTGATCTGAGAGTAAAATCTTGGACATTCACTGGACTGGTTACATGGAAAATGTTATAAATTGCCTAACGGTATAAACATGTGGTATTAAAAAGTGATAGATATCAACATAGTTGATCATTTCACTAAAATGCGTGTTTACTTTTTTTTTCTTTAACTCTCTTTACTTTGGACTGAATTTCTGGATTTTGGAATTTGCACCGTTTTTGGACCTTCTTTTTTTGCTCGCCGGCTTGATTTTGTCTCAATAGTGCTTGATGTTGTCATTGATGACTGTAGCACTCTAATTGTTATTATTATTATAGAGAAAAGAATTAACAATCGTTAAAACGTTAAATCGTTAAAGAATTAAATTGAAAATGCTATTCTTATTTTAGCTTCCCAGAATTCGTTGGGGTTTCCCAGTGTTTTTGTTTTGATTTCTAAGTTTTTGTTGAAACATATTTAATTAATTCTGTTTTTAAATCTGCTCAACAAAAAGATCGTTATGCAAATGAACGTGAAAATAAGTTTCTGTCGCTGCTGTTAACGTTACAGCGAAATGAGATAGAGGGTATTAAAAAGTGGTAAGAATATAACGTAAATTACATAAGCAAGCCGCCATTCTTTCATCAAATACGAAATTACAGTTGATTAATTTTGATTTTGTTCGTTTGAACGTTGTGCGCTGTAATGTACGTGCTTGAATTTGTAATGCAGGCTAATTAATTTACAATATTAGGGCCTACGCTAATATAACTTGTTTGATTTACTTGAAATTATCCTTTATCGTATATATAAACGATCATCACGTGTACCTGATCGTAACTCATTTAAGCTTAATTCCGAATTTCTGTAAAGACTTGTTAAAAAAGGATCAAGTTAAGTTAACTATATTTGTTATATATTTATATTTATTCTCACTAATTTTTTATGTGTTGGTAGTGCTATTTAGAGCATGTATCTGCCATTGATCTGTATATTTGTAGCGATGTTAAATTCTATGTCTTATTTTATTTTATTTCTGGAGTATGCATATGAACTGTTTTAATGTCTGAAATAAAATTATGATGATGATGAAAATGATGACTTATCACAGTCTCTTGTATTACACCAGCAAATTGTGCTATACGTCTTCAATTTTTACAGTACTTGTTTTTTGTCATTTATTAATATGCAATATTGCATAAATTATTAATCTAAAATAAATTACTTAGAATGACCTGTAAATTGACATTGGGGTTTATAACTCTCCAGTTCTCTGCCAAAGGACTGGTTCAAAGCACACATTCTCGCAAACTATTCTTATGCTCCACATGAGCACTCCATCAATCAATCCATTCACAAATACCTTAACATTGCCTTTAGATTGGGAAAGATGAGGATTGATGATTTAGAGTTGAAAGTTTGGGAAAGTTCACTTCTGAGATGGTGTTTTCTCAGTCCTTGCTTATTGCCTCTTGGATTCACTTGCAGTTTACGGTGGGTGTATTCTTCATTTGTGTTAGACACAGCATGGGTTGCAGCGTATGCCACCTAAATGCATTTTCTATTGCTTACATAACATAACATTTACAGAGTCAGGAAGCAATTATATGCTTGTTTAAGACTCACCGGAATGCTCTTAAAATCTAAATGAACCTAAAATGAATCTAAATGAACTAAAATGCTCTACAGACACTACAGAGAAGTGGGATCTAAACATTGTAGCCATTTAGAGGAAATAATGGATTTTCTTTTGTATTATGGATTGTACCAATGGGGAATTAAGCACTTTTAATAAATACATTCAATGTTTATATAGTTTCATGTTTGGTGTCTGAGGCCCCTGAAATATAGATCAACCGTAAACTGCATTTGTTGTAAGAAATGAATAAGCAAAATCTGAGAAAGACAAAGGGAAACCACCTAAGAAGCTGTATATCTTCCTGAGCTTTATGCTATGTTAAGTTGTGGAGCACAGAGCTCTTTCTGTTAGTGATTAATTTTTTCATTTCTTACAGTGCTCTTTCTGAGGCATACAGGCTGATTGTGAGTTGGAATATATACCTTGAACCTGCCACTTTGCAAACAACTCGAGTGATAATTTACATATTTGGCTTTACTTAGTTTACCAGCATTTTAAGCTAAATATGTAGCTTAAATTAACTTAATTTCCTGGATAGATTTATAACTTAGCTTATTTTGTAATGTTATTAACAATTTAATTATAATTTTTAATAATTGTCATTTAACTGATTAATTTGACTCTACTATAATTGCAGGTAAAAGTTGCTTAGAGGCAGTACTAAATTAATTACAATTATTGAATGAACAAGTACTGAATGAGCAGCTATTGAATTATCTGAATAAATACGATGGATTTCTCTGAAAACGGTAATATGGCGACCAATAGCAGTGCGCCACACTTTGATACTGATGGGTCCCGATATGACAGTAATGAACCTGTCTGTCAATACGGTAGTGAAATGTATGAAAATGATGCTGGTCAGGTTTCTAATGAAGCATCAGATTATGTGTCATTTGAAAGTTATCCTCTACAAGATGACGGCATAGGACCTCAAACCTACGATGTACCTCAGGTTCAAGACAACAGTCTTGCCTCGCAGGTTTACAGGTTTGCTGCACGCGCCCAAAATGTTGGACCACGGGCGTTCACCTTTGCTTCGACAATTCGTAGCGCTCGACCGCGATCCAGTATTGGGCCGCAAATTAACTTTGTTGGATCGCACGCCGATGGTGTCGCACCCCAGGTGTCAGATTTTCTGCGGAAGCGGAAGGCTGAAGGTTTTGTCATTGGGACTGCTCCTGTTCAGTCGTACACTGAACAAACTCGCAACGGTCATCAGCCTGCAGCTTTGAGTCAACCACCGGTGAAGAGACCTCGTCTTGATGTGAGCAAGAACCCGATATCAATGCTGAATGAGATCAGAAAGGGCGCAGAGTTCACTGTGGTATCGACGGATGGACCGTCCCATCAGCCTACCTTTGTGATACAGTGTGTTGTAGGCGACCAGGTGAGTCTACAGTAGCAATTAATTTAGTTTATCTAATATTTTTTAACCAAAAGTCATCAAAAATTTAACCAAAAATCAATATTAAAAAATATGTTTTTTGCTATTTCCAGAGTATTTTATTCGATATACACATACGCAACACATGAGATCTAAAGACACAAACAAAAGCAAAAAACCCCATGAAACTACTAATCCAAAATAATTAAATAGCGAATTTAAGGCGTTCAATTTAGACGTCTTCAAACAAATAGTTCAAACTAATCTAGAAAAAGAAGCAAATGCCACAAAGAGTTTAAATAACTCTGTTGAAATTACAAATGTATGATAGTTCATGTAATGTGAATAAAAATATTTAGACAATTTAAATTAGCATTTCATACCCATGGTTCTATTTCCATAATTTCAATAATATCAAAGAGTCCAGTTTTGTGATAGTTTACTTTTCGTGGCCTTACTTTATGATACCGTTGTATTGTCGCCTGTGTACCGTGAATCCTTGTCTTATTTAAAATAACTCTGACTGTGTGAACATTGCTTACTTTTGCAGACATTTTTTGGAGAAGGAGGCTCGAAGCAAGCCGCCAAGGCAGCAGCAGCAGAGGCAGCCCTAGCTGCTCTCATCCCTTCCACCGAGCCCCCCCTACTGCCCCCTGGCTCCTCCCCTTCAGCACCCCCCGTACCATCAGGGTCCCAGGCTCAACTTCCCCTCAATCCCGTGTTTGACGATAGGAACCCCATAATGATTCTCAATGAAATAGACCCCGGGGTGGTTTACCGTTTGGCTCAGGAGATAGGTTAGTGCTTATGTCTTGCTTGGGTAAATATTGCTATGTAGTTAAGTCCAGAGTTGAGTTCAGTGTCAACCTGTGTCTGGTAGATTTATAAATTGGTTTATTTGAGCTCTTTTTCAAATTGATACTAACTTCTAAACCTTTAGTTATTAATTTGCTTTTTAAGTAATTAGTTAATACGTAACTTAAGTTAAAAATTATTTTTGGCTCTTAACATTATTCATCAGTCATCTAAGTTGAAATTAATTATAATTTCAACTTTAAAATGTTGATCTAATTTAGCTTCTAACAATCATCAATGCATCGAAATTGAATTTAATCTCACTGAAGGATATCAGTTATAGACAAGCCTTTGATTAGAAGCTGCTGAGCTGCTCATCCAAAGTCGAACGTTGAATTGAATTGAATCATATTTATTTCACTTTAGGTTACATCATACGCAAGTCGTTGTTTTTTATTTTAACGTTTTATTTCATCTGTCATGGTTTAGCCTCTATGCTTTCTAAACAATGGATGGAATAGATATTATCATCATCATCAAAATTCTTCCCTTTAATCCCAATTTAACCAGGGTCGTGATGCGAATAGACTTTTCCAATCCTCTCTGTCCCTGCTCCATATCATCAGTCAATCCTCTGTTTCTCATATCTCTCTTAATCACCACATCCCATGTCAGTCCCTTGCTAACTTAACCTCTTTCTCATCCCTCCAAACTCTTCTTTGCTACATCCTCCTCTGCCTTTGTCACTATAGGACAGTACCATCTCAGTCCCGATTAGTCCAATTAGAATAGTCCCATTCGTCGACTAGTCCTATTAGAATAGATAATATCATCATCATCATCATCATCTTCCCTCGAATTCCAGTTCAACCAGGGTCGGGATAAGAACAGACTGTCTCAAATCCTCAACTAGATTTGAATAGATAATATCATGAATGAATATCGCATACATTGTATTTTGCTATCTAGGCGACTCGCAGTCAAAGAAGTTTCTGATGGAGGCCACAGTGAGCGACGGGAGAAAGTTTTATGGGTCAGGAAAGAACAAGAAGATTGCTAAAACTCGAGTGGCTAAGACTGCTCTAGAGGTGGCTTACAACTATGTGTTTCCTACTGCTAAAGGTAAAGTCTCTTAGAGTTAAATCATAGAAAAAATCCATTCAAATTTAACTGTTCAGATTTATCTGACCAGATATATTTATCTGTTCAGATTTATCTGTTCAGATATGTCTGTTCAGATTTATCTGTCCAGATTTATCTTTTCAGATTTATCTGTTCAGATATGTCTGTTCAGATTTATCTATCCAGATTTATCTTTTCAGATTTATCTGTTCAGATTTATCTTTTCAGATTTATCTGTCCAGATTTATCTTTTCAGATTTATCCGTTCAGATATGTCTGTTCAGATTTATCTGTTCAGATTTATCTGTTCAGATATGTCTGTTCAGATTTATCTGTCCAGATTTATCTTTTCAGATACACCTGAACGTTGGTGGATGATTTCAAAAACTGTTCAATATTAAATCTGAATTTTAACATCTCTTTAGGTGTATTGTACAGTAAATGCAGTAAAACTGATCGTGTGTGTGCTCCATCTGATTTGTCTGAAACATCAGATGTCCCTTCAGATAGAACGGAGCGTGAGGGGATCTTTTAGTAGCCACTCTCTTTAAAGTTCTACCTAGTGTCAGGTTCAGGGAACATATTCCTACTAACAGGCTCATGCCTCTTACACAGTTTCATGTATTCTATAGTTTTTGAGTCAGAATGGCTTCTTAATAATACGAATTGGCTGGAGCCAGTGGTGACGTCGGTAAGGTACACGACCACGGATCAGATGGTGCGGGGTTCAAGTCCTGGGCTCGCCCGTCACTGACATCGCTTTCGAGTGAGGAAACCAACGTTAACGTTAGCTTTAGCTTTTTTCTGAATTGGTTTTCCTTTGCCTTCTTCAGATTTTGCTTAGTTGCATTTTATATGCTATGCAGACTACGAACGCTCTATTCTTGGTGGTTCAGACAAAACACGGCCACACAATATAACCGATATACTACCTGATGATAACTATACGTTGTTGGAGAGACATATTAATGAGTGAATTAATTAAAAGTAAAGGTAAAAAAGTATACGCGCATTATAGTGAACTGATCAACTATGTTGATATCTATTACTTTTAATACCGCATGTTTAAACTGTTAGTTAATGCTATAATGTTATGTTCTTTAATGTTATGTTGTTAATATTATGTTAATGTTAGTTAATGTCGTAGCAGTGTTGAGCAAACAGGATTGTATTCTCAGGGAATGACGCTCCTGCACAATAAATGTTAGTCGAAGCTGAAGATGGTATACGGGCCCACCTCATAATAAGCAGAATCCCAAAATGTTAATGATATATCAAAAGGAATGCTATAGGTGATTTAAAGATTCACTCGTAATGGAACATGAAGAGGAAATCGCAAGATAGAGATGAATGGAGGCATTATATACAATGGACCTGCCAGTAGGCAGTGCACTAAGAGAGAGTTAATGTCATAATACCTGCAGGTGTGGAAGAGAGAGTTTAAGTTTATTTCGGAATCACACGCCACTACAATATTGCACACTAGTTATAAAAAGTCTAAAGTAATATACAGCATGAATTCATATCAGAATAAATATTTCAGTCAAAAACATAACCAGCACATAATTAATAATTTGTCTATTCTATCAGTAGTAGTAGTTCTATGTATTTGATTAGAAATAGAGGCTACCAAAACAGCGACTAGCGCCATCTAGTTGGTTACCTCAAAAGTACAAATGGAAACTTACAAATTAAATTTTAAAACTAGTGCAAGTCCACAGAAAAATAACATAAAAACATAAACTTGTGGGATAAAGCAAAAGAAAGGAAATTAGCTATGTCATATTCACAACGTCTTCCTTAATTTTCCTTAAATAAATATTGGTGGAACTGATTGCCTGTATGTTTTGAGGGAGCATATTCCACAAATGGAAACATATGTAACTGGTAGTTCTTTTTGCATAGTTAGTATTTTGTGTAAGGTTTGTATAAACTCAACGGTTTCCTCATATTATAATGGGAAAGAGAATTGGCAAAACTAATCTTGTCTGTGAACATTTTTGGTACTTTTTCCGGGCTATGAATATATAGATGAGCAAGTTTCAATAGCTTAAAATTACACAGTTGGCGTAGAGGAAGTGAATTTACTATTTCATATAATTCAGAAGTTTTAGATGTTAATTTTTTTCTTAAATAGAATTCTTATTATAGAATTATTCATTGTTATCAAATTACTCAAGTGAGTGGAGTAGGTATTTCCATAGATTTCAATGCAATAATGAATCTGACTATGAATAAAAGAGTAGTAAATTTTTTTGAGGCAGTGTTTTGGTAAGAAATCACGAACATTATATAAAATACTGATAAGTCCTTTTAGTCTAATACATACCATATCAACGTGAAGTTTCTAAGTAAGGTTTTCATCGAGTATAACACCTAAATATTTAACTTTAGATGTCCTAGAGATCAGGACATTATCTAAAAAGACTTCAAGCTTTTGCGGTATACTATGCCTTTGGTTTGCTTTGTGAATAATCATATAGCATGTTTTATCTAAATTTATGCAAACTTTGTTAGCATCACACCATACTTTAAGTTTTTTAAGACATATATTCGCATTCTTTTCGGGCTCATTTACACTTTTACCGGCAATAAAGATACTAACATCATCTGCAAATAACTTAGGCTTATAGTCTCATAGAGCATTTGCCATGTCATTAATGTAAATAAGAAATAATAGTGGACCTACAATGCTACCTTGTGGAACCCCACACTTGTTGAATTGCATCTCAGAGCTGGTGTTATTTACATATATATATTGAGGACGATTTTTTAAATAGTTCATTATCCATTTGTTCATTTGACCTCTTATTCCATAGTGATGCAGTTTATCGATTAGTATCGAATGGTTTACCTTGTCAAATGCCTTCTGAAAATCGATGAATAGCCCTAGCACAAGGTTTCCAGAATCTAGGTTTTCATAACAGAAATCTATCGAGTTCAGAACCGCAAGCATAGTGGAATGATTATGTCTAAATCCAAATTGATTTTCATAGAATACATTATACTTGTTGAAAAAATTATTCAGTTGTCTAAAGACTAGTTTTTCAAGAATTTTATTAAATACACTTAAGAGAGAAATTGGTCGATAATTAGATTAATCGGTTATTTGTGCCTTTTTTAAACACTGGAATTACTTTTGCAATTTTAAATAGTTTGGGTACCACACCACTAGATAATGATAAGTTATCGATGTAAAGTAGATGCTCAATTAATATATATCTAACTTCCTTTATCAATATAGCACTGAAGCCATCATGACCATTGGCTGTTTTATCATCCAATTTCTCTATGCCTTCGAGAAGTTCATCGTAAGTTATTTCTTCTAGGAATATTGATGCTTTTAGGGAATTTTTTAGAAACTCTTTATGATGTGTGGTTGAGCTTTTAATTTTACAACCTGTCTTTTCACCTACAGTACAGAAATGATTGTTTAACGCATTTGCAATGGCCGAGTTATTTTTGATAAGAGAACCTTCATAAAAAAGTTTATTAATTGAGGATTTGTTTGTTTCGTTTCTGTTAATGCTTAATAACGAATCGATATTTTTCCAAATACTTTTTATATTTACTGATTTCTGGTCAAGCATATTACTATAGTAATTTATTTTAGCTTGTCTAAT
Source organism: Enchytraeus crypticus (assembly GCA_905160935.1). Taxonomy (NCBI): domain Eukaryota; kingdom Metazoa; phylum Annelida; class Clitellata; order Enchytraeida; family Enchytraeidae; genus Enchytraeus; species Enchytraeus crypticus. Next base: position 141,806 of record CAJHZI010000417.1, on the reverse strand, counting down.
TGCTTCTTTATACTTTTTCCTTATTTTTTTAAATTTATTCAATTCAAGCTCAGTACGATTTTGAATCCATTTTTTATGTAGTTTATTTTTTTCATCACATAGCTTCTTTAATTGGTATGAAAACCATTTTTTATCTTTGTATGTTCTTCGGGAGACTTTAGTCAGTGGGTAAGATTCATTATAAATATCATAAATTGTCTCATTGAACTTGTTGTAGCAAAGGTTTGCATCATTCTGAGGCTCTGACTTGTCTGTATTAAGAAGTGTAGTCCAATTAATTTGGCTTAGTTTCTCTTTAAATGCACGTTTATTCTTGTTAGTCAATAAACGTACCATTGGTCTTTGCTCGTATTTTACTTTTTCAGATGTTATTTTGAGGAGTAAATAATTCGGTAAATGATCAGATATTTGATGTAGCAAATTACCACAGTAAATTTTATGTTTATCACTAGGACAATTATAAAAATATATATTATCTATTAGCGTGGTACTAGTACTAGTTATTCTGGTCGGAGTAAGTATGGATGGAAGGAAATTGTTGCTAATGGTCTTGTTCAAGTAAGATTCAATATGTGGATTAAATTCATATTTTATCAAGTCTATATTAAAGTTTCCAGCAATGAAGCAGTAATTTTTCTTTTTTGAAATTATACTCAAAGTTTTTTCTAGTGATTCATTAAAGGTAGATATTGCTGGATTGGGATGCCTGTAGACACCTCCCACAATGAATTTCTTGTTGTTTTTTAAAATTTCAAAGAAAATCGATTCTACTTTACACTTTTCATTATCATCTAATTCAAGATCATATCGTCTTGTGATATTTAACTTTTTTTTAATAAACATTCCTACACCGCCTACTGTACCATTACTGGGTAAATTAAAATAGAAATCATAGCCAGTTAGTATTTTGTTAAAGAAATTTACGTTAGTAACCCAAATTTCCGTTATTACAATAACGTCAAAATTAATTTCAAGATTTGAGACTAAATCAACAAATTCAGTAACCTTGGCATTAAGGCTTTGAATATTCAAATGAATAATTTCGAAATAAAAATTACAACAGGAGTTATAGATGTTATTAAACTCGTGAAGAGTAAAATCATGGTAGTTATCTAAATAATGTGGAGAACGATTAATTATATCATTAATATTCATCGTATGTGCATAGTTATGGTTATTAGATGAATCGATAGCCGCCATTTAGAAATGTGTCAGATTCGGACGCACATTTCTTGACTTGTCGCTGAAGACCCATTCTCGAATACTGTTGCCAGCTGGCCACGAATTGTTGTTGTAGATAATGTTCTCATATTTTGCGTCAAATATCACCATAAAGGCTGCCGAGCTGAATTCCCTCCCATCTTTAGTTTTGTTAAAGAGTTTTCTACAATTGGTGATCTCTGCTCCAGCATCTTTCACGTATTTGGTTACATTTTCAGTAGTCATTTCCTTTGTTAGTCTCCCCAAAAATACCGTCATCCTTTGAGGGGTAACTTGTAGGTCAGTTTTCGTATTTTTTCCAATGATAGTCCTCCTAGGTTTTTTCTTGATTACTTGGAAGAACTCTTCAAATGAGATGGGATGAGCACTTTTGCTGTTCTGAAGTTTTACACCTACTGTTTGTCCCATCGGATTGAGTGGTTGATACCACCGTAGACCAGCTTCTTGGCTCTGCCGTTGGGCTATCATATGGGGCACTCATGTGAGAGGTATTGACACCACCGGATGATATAGTTGACTTTAGATGCTTGATGGTTTCTTCTGCTTGAGTTAGTCTAATAGTCAGTTTCTTATTCTCCTCCATGAGGTCGTTCATCATGACAGACATCACTGACTGAACAGATTGGGCTACTATAGGCCCAATGACCTTACCCATTTCTTCTGCAAATTCCCCGCTTCTTACCAACTCGGCAAGTTCCTCCCCTACTGATCGCTGTTTAGGAGGCATGGTAATAGTTGGGCTGATGCAATGACAGGGTCAAATAGAGTTTACCAATTTGAGCTATAACGGTCAGCATCTACTCAAGCGTGACGAATGCTAACGCAGCATTTCCATTCATTATGAAGTGAGTAATTAAATCGACTGTCACAGATGATAGAGTACAAAATCTAACTTGATAACGTCCTTATATATTTTCTAATATTCATATTTCTCATATGTATTTAAATCCAATCGCATCTTATGTAAAATAAATTCTAGAGCTTTATGTCGATGTAATTTCCCTAAATTTAAGCTATTCCAGTGTGAATTTGTAGAAATATAAAGTTTTATTAAATATTTTAGAAATAAACAAACGTTATCCAACGATGTTTACATAGAGAGTGGAAGCTTTATATACCATGGACCTGCCAGTAGGCAGTGCACTAAGAGAGAGTTAATGTCGTAATGCGTGCAGGTAGCGAGGCAGTTGAGCCGGGTGAGTTGACACCTGGACCACGCATTGTGACCAGCGCCCTGGCTGATCACATCTCTGAGCTTGTAGAGAGCAAGTACAGTCAACTGATAGCTGGGCTGCCTGAACGATTCACCAAGTTTAAGGTTTATTTCTTATTTGTTATCGTTTAGTATCATTTATTTGTTCATCACTGCACAGGTTATGCAAACAATAGGAACGTTCATGTAGTTAGATAAACAAATAACAATACAAAGAGGCTACCATAAAAGAGCCATAGCTCTGTTCGGTATTACCATAATTAGTAGCTATAGCAGAGTCTACTACCTTCGTCGATCTTCCTTAGTCTATTTACCTTCTCTAATGTAAATTTTCTTCTCCAACGTCAGAAAGGGCATTCGGTTGGTGGGCCCCTAGGCACCAGAAATTGCTACAAACTTTACTACTCCTGGCCCTAGTTAATCTGGGATTCAAGCTGAGATGATATTGATGATAGTGATGTAAATTTTCTTCTCCTTTTAACATTATTTCACTCACTTTCTCGCTTTCCCTAGTTACAGGTCCATTGCAAATAGTTCCTCGGTTTATTGCTATCCTCTGAATTTCTTTTCTTTTCTGTGTGCCAATTAATGCACTATCATAATCATAAAAATTTCAAAGTCTATGTCTTTCCATTACTCTTTCCGTTACAGTTCATTTCCTGGTATAAAACTGACTGATCAATCGACTGCCTTAGGCTGAATTGCTACAGTATCGTAACCAATGACAACAGCCTGGAATAATAAATTCATTGATTGACAGGTGCTGGCGGGTATAGTACTCGTAACCAATGACGACAGCCTAGACTCGGCCCAGGTTGTCACGGTAACGACGGGCACAAAATGTGCGGGGGGCGAGTCGATGAGCCTCGTGGGCGGAGCTCTGAACGACTGTCACGCTGAGATACTGGCCCGCAGAGGTCTGCAGTCCTTCCTCTACCATCAGCTCCTCCGCACTCCACCTGACGAGACCTTGTTTGAATCCTGGTGAGATAATAATAATAATAGTAATAATAATAATATCTCTCTTAGTGCACTGCCTACTGGCAGGTCCACTCTTCTCTGTCTTCCGCCTTCCTCTTCATTTCCACATATGAGCGGGTCTTTAAATCATCTACCATACCTAATCTCGGCCTGACCCTGCCTCTTTTTCCTTCCATTCTACCTTCTATGACCTCTTTTAATAGACCTTCCCCCCTTAGAATGTGTCCTATCCATCTCTTCTTCCTATTTCTTAATACATTTATCAACTGCCTATCTGTGCCAACTCTCTCCAGGACTTCCTCATTTGTAACCTTTTGAGTCCAGCTAATCCTCTCCATTCTTCTCCAAATCCACATTTCCAATGCCTCCAGTTTCCTAATATCTTCCTTCCTTAAGGTTCATGTTTTACATCCATACAATAGCTTGGTCCAAACCAAAGTTTTCTTTATCCTTATCTTTGTGTCTTTCTTTAGACTTTTTGTTAATAGTTCTTTTCTACTACCAAGGGCCGCTTTTGCTTGTGCAATCCTACTGCATATTTCTGTCTCACATTTCCCATCATCGGTTATAGTATGACCCAAATATTTGAAACTCCTTACCTGTTCAAATTTCGTACCATTTATTGTGATATTAACTTCACCTTTATTATTGGACACTCTCATAACCTTGGTCTTTTTTATATTAATCTTCATGCCATATCTTAGGGCCGTATCATTCAGCCTATCCATTATCTTCTGCAATGCAATTTCGCTGCCCGCTACCATTCCTTGGTTATCTGCAAATCGTACACGTACATCTTGTAACAAATTTCCTCCTACTTTTATTCCTTCTTCTAAGTCTTCCATGGCTTCCTCCATCATTGCCTCAGCGTAAATGTTAAACAGCTGCGGCGAAATGCTACAACCTTGTCTTACTCCATGTCCTATTTCACCTTCTTCTGAGTATTCTTGTTGGATTTTGATTACTGCTCTTTGATTCATGTACAAGTTGAAAATTAGTCTTCTATCTCTCCAGTCAATCTTGTTAATATCCTGACTTCCTGGTATAATAGATCCGACCTCCCTCTTATATCATACTCTGCTAAATCATCACACCTTTCACTCCATCAATGATCTTTTGCTTTGTCTGTAATTCTTCTAAGTTCACTGTTTAAGCTTCTATATTTCCTTCGGCCATAACTGGTGCCAATACTTTCCATTTCCTCCTTTGATCCATTTTGTCTAGCATCTCGCTTGTGATCCAAGGTTTTTTAGCTGTATTTGTTTTAAGAAAACCGTAAACTTCTTTTGCGCCTATATTAATAATAATAATAATTATAATAATAATAGTAATAATAATAGTAATAATAAAGAAAAGTAATTTAAAAAAGTAATAATAATAATAATAATAATAATTATAATAGTAATAATAATAACAATGGTTTAATTTCCGTTTCATACAAGGATGATGTCAGGGACATCCCCTCAGCATATGTCACTACAAATCGATTCACCCCAAAAGATCTGAAAAACATGTGCTGAAGAGAAAGAATAGGATCCTAAACGGTGCCGTGTTTGAGTCCTGGTGAGATATCTATATTAGTCAGTCAGTCAATTTGGCAGTCAGTTTGTCAATCAGTCATTCAGTTAATCAATCACTTAGTTAGGTAAAGCTATGGTTAACGTGAGTTTTCTCACTCGAAAGCGATGTCAGTGACTGGCTAGGCCAGGATTTGAACCCCGCACCTACTGATCCGCGGTCGAGTATCTTACCAACTTCGTTAGTGGCTTCAGTCAGAGATTTTTATATCAGTCAGTCGGTCAATTTGGCAGTCTGTTTGTCAATCAATTAAACAGGCGTTCAGTTAAGCAATCGGTCAGTTAGTCACCTGGCCTTTCAATCTGTCAATCAATTAATCAATTAAGTAGGCATTCTGTTGAACAAGTAGTTAGTTGATCGTTTCGTAAGTAATTACACATTCAGTCAGTCAATTAATAGAGCTGTTACTCAAGTTATTTATCAATTAAACAATTTAATGGTGTCCAATCACGCAGCGCATAAAATTCATGCTATATTGTAGCTTCCTTAGCTTTCAATGAAAGAATTAACTGATGGAAATCCATACTATCTATCTGACCTGTTACAATCTATCTACCCCCTTGTAGTGTTCGCTCCTGCAGTAAAAATCTTCTTACTGTACCAGACACATTTGCTATTAATAAATATTCACATCTGCTATTAACAGTTCAGATCTCTATGTCATACTTTCCGCTCCAACATTATGGAATTCTCTACCACAAGATCTTGAGATTGTATTGATATGCTAATTGTATTAGCACTTTCGTAGGCAATCTAAAAATCTATGTCTGTCTGCCAGATGTCATTACTCATACACTCTTTCCTAGGATCTTAGACTTGCACTGTTTTGAACTCGTTTTCTCTTGTTGTCTTAGTATACTAAGTCGTCATCGTGTGGTGCATTGACGGCAGTTGATGCAGAGCCTGAATTTCGTCCTATGGCAGAGACGTCCCTAACATTTACCTATGATGAGAAACAAGATGTTAAATTATTGTTTATTGATTAACTGTTTACTACTGAAGATTTAGTGTGTCTTAACTTCTTTCTATTAGCACCGAGCCCTTCGATCACCGATAGATCTATGATTTTTCTCATTGATTGACTGATCGCAGTAATAATGAAGGCGAGAAGGGATGTAGATACAGACTGAAGCCTAACATCTCGTTTCACCTCTACATTAACACCGCGCCCTGCGGTGATGGGCGGATCTTCTCGTCTCTCGATGACTCACAGGATGACGCGGATTCCGACCAATCAGAAGCCGAAGGAGGAGCTAATTCTGATAACGACGATCCTGATTCGTCTGTGAATGTTGGTCAGTAATGTAGAGCATTAAGTCGAACGTGTTTCCATGTACCGATCAACGAATAAATAAAAATGTAACAACTGCTAGAAGACGCTTTAAATATCCTCTAACGATTTTAAATAGGAGACTAACTTTAAACATGGCTTTAGCCTTTAGCCTCATGCTCCTTTTGGCTCTTGTCTTGATAAAAATTCAGCTTTATTGCATAATTCAAGGCTGACTGAGATGATGTATGTTTTGATATGTAAATATACTTGGTTAATCAGTCAATGATGGTTCTTATAAAATGTGAAAGCTACATTTTAAGAAATCATTTTGTAAGATACAGAGTTATACAAAACTAAATTATGTACTGTAGTTTCAGTACTTGTAATAGTTACCCGCCTTATATCTGGGTTGCTGAAGAATTGACCATCCGAATGTCGCACGTATCGTAAAAGGCGACAAAGTACTAAGATCCAAACCAACGTTAGAAAGACCAACGTTAGCATTCAGTTGGTAAGCACTTAGGCTCCAAAAATGTGATACAAAAATTTCTAAATGAATGGCAAAGTATAGAATATCCGACCATAGTTAATATGGGATTAATAGAATGTTGATAAGGATGACGATGTTGATGGTAGTTACGATATTAGTAATATCAATATTGATAGTTATGTCTATGAATATGATTTGCATGAGGCACTCGAGATCTATGATTTGTTTACAACGTAATGATCGTGGGTGGATTGACAACTGTTTCTGTTAAATCCTGTTCATCTAGTCTTCTGAGTCCTATACTCTGGTTTAAATGGTAAAATAAGAGATATTGATGATTTGATGATAATGATATGATGATGATGTGATGATGATGGTTACGACGCTGTTGATTGTTATTTATTAATATTGCTACCATTGTTACTGTTTGTATTTATTTAGTATTTATGGGGATTGGTTATAGTTATTGCGGATATCAGTTTTCATCTCCGGGCACGTATTATTATAACCAAGTATCATTTAATTATTATCCTACTAAATATTAGTACTACTACTACCACTACTATCACTTTGCTGGAGCCAGTGGCGAAGTCGGTAAGGTACTCGACAGCGGATCAGTATGTGCGGGGTTCAAATCCTGGGCTCGCCCGTCACTGACATCTCTTTCGAGTGAGGAAACTGACGTTAACCGTAGCTTTTTTTATTACCACTACTACAATAACTACGACTATTACGTTGTGTATAGGAGCGGGGTCAGAAGCGGGTCCGTTAAACTTAGCTTTACCAGCTCTTTACCACAATAACTACGACTATTACGTTGTGTGTAGGAGCGGGTCAGAAGCCGGACAGACATCCCAACAGACTGGCGCGAGGACTGCTGAGGGTGAAGATAGAGTCAGGGGAGGGGACGATACCGGTGAGGACGAGGGGTAGGGTGGTGCAGACCTGGGACGGGATAGTGGCGGGGGAGAGACTGCTGACGATGTCCTGCAGTGATAAACTAGCCAGGTGGAATGTTCTAGGTCTACAGGGTGGGTGTCTGATAGTGTGGTCTCCACTCATAGAGCGAAATTATTGTAATAATATTAAGAATAATAGTAATCATCATCATCTTCCCTTAAATCCCAGTTTAACCTGGATTGGGATAAATATAATAATAGTAATAGTAATAATAATAAAAATATATTAATAATGATAATATTAATAGTAAAGATTTAATGTAAAGCCTTAATGCAGTCTGCTTCAGCAATTCTTTTGAGCAGCTAGATGACCTCGAGTAGCCGGGCGGCGATTCAGCGCGTATTGCTCTAATCTTTTTTGCCGGACATCTGCTATCTAACTAGTTTTCTTATATTAGTGCAGGATCTCTGTTATCTAACTACTCATGTTATTGCAGGATCTCTACTATCTAACTACTCATGTTATCTAACTACTCATGTTATTGCAGGCTCTCTGTTATCTAACTACCTAGCTGAGCCTATCTACCTGAGCAGTATAGTGGTAGCCAGTGTCTACCACAGCGAGCACCTCACCAGGGCTGTCTATGGACGCCTACAGGCCTCGCTGGCTGTCGATAAGCTGCCCGCAGGCTACAGACTCAACAAGCCCTCGCTCTGCACGGTGTCTAGCCCGGGTACGCGCCGGGTGGGCGGCAAGTCCCCGGGACATGCGGGTGTGTGGGTGCTGGGAGACCAGGCCATGGAGCTCATTGACGCCTCGACCGGTGGGTGCTGATGTGCCTGTGGTTGTAGTCGTAGTGGTAGTTCTAGTAGCAGTAATAATACTAATAATAATAATTATAATAATTGCAGAGCGAACCGGCGATAAGTGAGAGACCTCTTTTCTTTGGCAAAGGCTTTCCATTACTTTCAAAGATTTAATGCAGTCTGCTTCAGCAATTTTAAACAGCTAGATGGCCTAGTGTAGCCGGGCGGCGATTCAGCACTTATTGCTTGAATCGTTTTTATCGAACCTTGGGTTCTTTACACCCAGGTAAAAAATAATAGTAGTTACCTCAAATAATAATATCAAACCTCGGGTTCTTTACACCTGGGGTTATTAATTAAAAAATAATAATGATAATAATGATAATAATAATAATAATGATAATAATGATAATAATAATAATAATGATAATAATGATAATAATGATAATACTAATAATAATAATAATAATAATGATAATAATGATAATAATGATAATGATATGATAATGATAATAATATATAATAATGATAATAATGATAATAATGATAATAATGACAATAATGATAATAATGATAATAATGACAATAATGACAATAATGATAATAATGATAATAATGATAATAATGACAATAATGATAATAATGATAATAATGATAATAATGATAATAATGACAATAATGATAATAATGACAATAATGATAATAATGACAATAATGATAATAATGATAATAATCATAATAATCATAATAATCATAATAATCATAATAATCATAATAATCATAATAATCATAATAATCATAATAATCATAATAATCATAATAATCATCATCTTCTTCTTCCTTTGAATCTCAGTTTAACTAGGATCGGGATGCAAATAGACCTTGACATCCATTCGTTTAAAAAAATTGTGTTGCCATTTCTGGAGCTAAACTATCTTAATGCCCTTTCTGGCGTTGATTTGGATCTTAGTGCTTTGTCGCCTTTTACGACGTGTTTTTTTTTTATTGCTCTCTATATAACTATACAATGCTATGTTGCTTGAAGCAGCTCAATGTAAATGTTCTTATTGATTAACTGATTGATGTGCAGATTGATTGATTTAATGATTGACTGATGGATTAATTGATTGACTTATTGATTGATTGACTGATTAATTGATTGATTGACTTATTGATTGATTGACTTATTGATTAACTGATGGATTGATTGACGTATTGATTGATTGACTTATGAATTGATTTATGGACTTATTGATTGACTGATGGACTGATTGGCTGATTGATTGATTTATTGATGGATTGACTGATTGATTGATTGACTTATTGATTGATTGACTGATGGATTGTAGGAGCGGTGGAGGAAGAGACACCCAGCGCGACAAGGAAGACACCCAGACTGTCAAAGAGAGAGATGTTTAGACAGTTCATCAGTGTCTGGACCACCAGGGGACCACCACTGGTGGATGGAGAGCCGGTGCTGGCGGCTCCTAAGTTCTACGCTGATGCCAAGAGACTGGCCGAGCAGCACCAGAGAGCCAAGGTGGAGATGTGTGCAGCTTTTGAGCAGGCTGAGCTGGGTCGATGGATCAAGCGTCCCATGGAACATGATCAGTTTCAGCTGTGATGAGATGATCAGTTCCAGCTGTGATTAGATGATCAGTTCCAGCTGTGATTAGATGATCTGTTGCAGCTGTGATTAGATGATCTGTTGCAGCTGTGATTAGATGATCAGTTCCAGCTGTGATTAGATATCAGTTTCAGCTGTGATTAGATATCAGTTCCAGCTGTGATTAGATGATCAGTTCCAGCTGTGATTAGATGATCTGTTGCAGCTGTGATTAGATGATCTGTTGCAGCTGTGATTAGATGATCAGTTTCAGCTGTGATTAGATGATCTGTTGCAGCTGTGATTAGATGGATTGCACTCAGATGATCAGTTTCAGCTGTGATTAGATGGATTTCGCTCAAATGATCAGTTTCAGCTGTGATTAGATGGATTTCGCTAAAATGATCAGTTCCAGCTGTGATGAGATGGATTGCACTGAAATGATCAATTCCAGCGGTGATTAGATGGATTGCACTGAAATGATCAATTCCAGCTGTGATTGGATGATCAGTTCCAGCTGTGATTAGATGGATTGCACTGAAATGATCAATTCCAGCTGTGATTAGATGGATTGCACTCAAAGGATCAGTTTCAGCTGTGATTAGATGGATTGCGCTAAATCATATCTGATGAAATCAGTTCTATCAGATCACTTGATGTCATATGACTTTTGATTAGATCAGTTGTTATAAGATGACTGTGGATTAGATGATTTGTTATCGGATGACTTTTGATCAAATCACTTGTTATCAGATTACTTTTGATCAGATAACTTGTTATCAGATAACTTTTGATAGGATCATTTGTTATCAGATGACTTTTGAAAAATCACTTCTTATCAGATGACTTTTAATCAATAACTTGTTACTAGTTTACTTTTGATAGAATCACATTATTCTATCAGTTAACTTTTGATAGAATAATTTTTTCAGATGACTTTTGATTAAATCTCTTGCTATCAGTTTACTTTTAATTGATCAGTTAACTAATAATAGTTTAATTCGTCTCTTTAGACTATCATATGACTTTTGATCAAATCCCTTGTCAGTCTGACTCTGATGAAACAACGACAACAATACGATTAGAGTGCTACTGTTGTCCATGACAACATTGAGCACTGTGAAAACTAATCAAAGCCGATGAGCAGAGTGAGGGGTCCATGAAACTGCTTATGATGAACGTCTTACGCAACTATTTTGGTGTGACTATATAATGTTAATTTTATTTTTGCTTTTCCCCGCGTTGTGTCCGGTTGTGCTTAAGAATAGACCAACCGTTAGTGGCACGTATCTTAAAAGGCGACAAAGCACTAAGATCCAAATCAACGTCTTTAAGAGCAGTAGGTTTGGTGAGTACATAATCTGCAGAAATTTGTTAAAAACGAATGGAAAGTTACATTCCAACCCTAGTTAAATTGGATTCAAGGGATTATTATGACTATTATTATAATAATAATTATAATGTAATAATTGTTATAATAGTATGATATTTACTAACGTATCTATTCTACTGAATTAATGTGATGAGAATATTCGTATACTATTTTAATCCTTTAATCCACTTTTCATCCTTGACACTGAATATTAAGTTGATTTAGCGGCAGAAATACTGCGACAGTCTGTCAGTGTTTAGTCCATGGCGCAGTTAACAGTAACTACACGAGAGAAAATGGCGATATCGAATAGCATTATTAATAAATCAAAAAGGCTTGAAGTGCATTTCGTCACTCAGAGATCACGCTGTGACATGACATAACTAATTTTTTGCTATTGCTAATATCAACTTATCTAACTCTGTGTTTTACGTGCCCATTAAATTAATTTAATTGCAGTGGACTGCTAAGTTCTCTCAGAAAATAATAATTTTTTAAAGAATACTATTGGCCCGACCCTGGTTAGACTGGGATTCAGGGGAAGATGATGATGATGATAATACTATTGACTATGACCTCTGAGTATGAGTTATAATTTCTAATAATTATATTTATTAATCAAATTGTGCGTTAATTATGCACGTATATTTTGCTTTGAATTTAAGAATTTCTGTTGTTATATTCGGACATTTCTATTTGTCATTTGGAAAGACCCGTGTTCTGCCGCAATTGCTGAAGAATAGACTAACTGTGGGCTGCACATGTCGTAAAAGGTGACAAGCACTAAGACACATACCTACATCAGAAAAGAATTTCACCATGGTGAGCGTCTAGGCTCCAGACAGTGCTACAAAATATTCTAATCCGGACCCTGGTTAAACTGGGATTCAAGGGAAGGTGATGATGATGACATGTATTTGGAAAGTGGTATTTAAACTAATGTTAACGTCAGTTGCGTCGTTTGTGAAATTAATGTGAATGTAGACATCGAATAAATCGCTCTCCAAATAAGCAATGCTTCGCAAGTTTGTCAGTAGTTATCTATTGTAATCTCTCTCTTAGTGCACTGCCTACTGGCAGGTCCATGGTAAATAATGCCTCCACTCTTCTCTGTCTTCCACTTTCCGCTTCATTTCCACATATGAGGGGGTCTTTAAATTAACTAACATACCTAATCTCGGCCTACCCCTGCCTCTTTTCCCTTCCATTCTACCTTCTTTGACCTTTATTAATAGATCTTCACTCCTTAGGAAGTGTCCTATCCAACTCTTCTTCCTATTTCTTAATACATTTATCAACTGTCTGTCTGTATATAAATGTCTGTATATGTTTGTATAAAAAAATCAGAGAAGCTCTACAAATCGATGACAGGTATTGATATATCTGTCTAATCTGTGTGTATATAAAAAGACATACGGTACACACAGTCTAGCACATAATGATAGATAACATATACAGTCTAGCACATAAAAACTCGTAGCACACACAGTCTAGCACATAAACACAAATAGCACGCACCGTCTATCACATAAAGACACATAACACACACAGCCTAGCAAATAAAGACATAACACACGCAGTCTAGCACATAAACACACATAACACACACAGCCTAGCACATAAACACACATAACACACACAGCCTCTCAGAGGTTATCGGCGACACTGTTCGTGGTAGGGTTCGTAGGTACGAAAGTCTCTGAATGTGGGCGGAGTGAAATCTGACAGCAGCTTGTCACACTTAGTGCAGGGTGCGGTGAATAGAGTTCTGTATGAGTGGAGCCATAGCTGTACACATAAATACACATACATAGAGTGTACAACAGCTGTGCATATTATAATACACATACATAGGCTTACGTAGAAATACACATACATAAGCTTACATGGACATTTACACTGATACACTTACACATAAGTATATGATACAGAAGAATACAAACATGCATATAAGTGTACACACATACACATAAATATAGACACATACACATAAACATATATCAATCAATCAAAAAGAATTTAAGGTCTGGTTCCTCGTCGAATGACAATGGCAGAATTTAAATTGAAAAATTGAAAATTCATTTGATTGAAAATTCATTTGATTGAAATTAAATTAAAAAATTTATACTGAATTTAAATTTTAATTAAAATGCAAAATTAAATTGAAAAATTTAAATTTGAGGAACTGAAATTTGGCAGAAGATAAGAAAGATGTAAAGCGAGGAAGAACTAGGGACGCACCATGACTGCCTGAACGATGGGCTCAGAGGAGTGAGAGCTGTAGTACATCATAGCACAGCGAGCGTGCGACGAGATATTCTGGAATACTGCATAGCGGGACTGGGCTCTCATGTCAAACTGTCAAAAACAACAACAATAACAGCTATCAATAAATCAACAGATAGCAATCAATCAACAGCTATCAATCAATCAACAGCTATCAATCAATCAAAACAGCTAGCATTCAATCAACAGCTATCAATCAATCAACAGCTATCAATCAATCAACAGCTATCAATCAATCAAAACAGCTAGCAATCAATCAACAGCTATCAATCAATCAACAGCTATCAATCAATCAACAGCTAGCAATCAATCAACAGCTAGCAATCAATCAACAGCTATCAATCAATCAACAGCTAGCAATCAATCAACAGCTAGCAACTAATCACCAGCTATCAATCAATCAACGCCCCTGTCTCCATACAGCACTGGGCCTATATAAGTCAACAAGTTGTCTGACTACGGCTCAGTAGGTAAAGGGTTCAAATCCAGTGACTGTCCCATCATTAATATGTTTTCGAGACAGGATCCCAACTTTAAATCAGACTTCTAAATGTTAAGATATCTGCATTCATTCAACTGC
>CAJHZI010000417.1:100000-125000 GCA_905160935.1 Enchytraeus crypticus | reverse complement strand
CAAACCGTCTATCAGAAAGTCCATCAGTCACCTGTCAGTCAGTCAGTCAGCCAGTCAATCAGTCAGTCAGTCAGTCAGTCATTTAATACTAATTCTAATGTTCAAAACCAAAATGATTATTTATTTTTAGAATTATGGATTATTTGATTGCATGACTGTGTCTATTATCATTACCTATGTTAACCTTAATTCTTAAAGTTTTTCACATAGTTCACCGTAGTTCACATTAATTTTAGCTTGTGTTTCACTTGTTAAATGTGCTAGATTGTCTGTGTTGTTTGTAAACTGTACAACTATATAGGATTTTACGACCCCTCTTGGTGTTCTTGTAAAATAAATAAATAACAAGAAACCATTCAGGGACAAAGATCAAAGCTCAAAACTACTAGGACAAATGCCAGAACAGAGTCAGCCTATAGAAAATGTAATCTCTTTCATAAAAAAGACACCATAAAGCATTTATTTAATAGACTTTTATGTCAAGCTTTCGATTCACATCGGACACAAGCCGACTCTGATCAGCAGCTTGAAATCTACATCATCATCATTGGCATTGGATACTTTAATAAATATTGTCTCTCTCTCTCTCTCTAGACCTCTCTCATATGGCAGGTCCATTGTACACATCGATTCTCAGAGTCTGCTTTCACGCTCCATTTGGAGAACTTCATAGATCAACACGTTAATCTTTGCATAAAAAGATATCCACACCATACCTCATCCATACCATATGTAACCGATAGCTTGGGAACAAAATATGGCTTCTGAGGTGGTTTCCCACAGCGTTCCTCAGTTCTTGCTTTGTGGCATCTTATGACACGTGTGCAGGTAACAGTTGGTTTATTCTTCAGCATCCCGGGCACAACACGTGCACAGGAGTGGTAGTAAATTTTACAGGAGTTACTTGTCTATGTCAGAAATAATTATCGACTTAAAAATTCATCAGTAAAGTAAAAGTAAACTTGCTTTATAGTGAAATGATCCACTATGTTGATATTTATCAATTTTTAATACCACATGTTTAATCCACAAGGCAATTTTATCCATTATCCCGGTAAACATTCCAGTGAATGTCCGAGATTTTACTCTCAGATCAGCGTGGCTGGGATTCGAACCCACGAGGCTTACATTTACCTCAGAATCTGTCATTTAAAAGTACATGATGTTAACCATTGCGCTATTGAGACTGTACTGAATGTCTCAATAGCGCAATGGTCAGAGGTGTAGATAACGTCATGAAGTTTTAAATGACAGACCCTGAGGTGAATTGAACCCTCGTGGGTTCGAATCCCTGGTGCGCTTACCTGAGAGTAAAATCTCGGACATTCACTGGACTGGCTACACGGAAAATGGACAAAATTGCCTAATGGATTCAACATGTGGTATTAAAAGTGATAGATATCAATGTAGTTGATCATTTCACTATAATGTGTGTGTTTTTACGGAGACGTCGATACTTACTGGTGGGTTGGAAAGAGAGAACCAGTGAGATTACGTTTCAGTCTCCTGTTGCCATAGGGACTAGTGACGTAAGATCTCTTAGATATACCGCTCTGTAGCAGCTGACTACCCAACCCACTCTGTACCAGAACCTACAGTACAATACAATCAATACAGTGCTATACATTGCAAAACAACAAACAGTAACAAAACAATAAAACCTACAGAACCAGAACCTACAAAGTAATACATACAATCAGTACAGCGCATATAATATAAAACAACACACAGAACAATAAACCTACAGAACCAACACCTACAGTGCAATACAATCAATACATTGCCATACAAATCAAAAGAACACACAGTACAATGAAACCTACAGAACCAGAACCTACAATACAATACAATCAGTAGAGTGCCATACAATTCAAAACAACACAACACAATACCTAAAACAACACAATTCAAAGCAAATAAATTTTATATAATTTCGTAGACATCTGGTAGTAGCTGAAGATAGTTGCATTCAGTTGCAGTTGGAGACTAATTCTGTAAGTAATTGATGTTTCAATCCTCTCCGCTAAGTGTGTTTTCATCAGTTTCCTGATTCGAAAGAATATCATTGACTCAATTGAGACATTGACTTGATCGTCATTGGCTGGATGGGTCAGCCAATGACGTGATGAGTTATTTACATATGGGTCTGTTACGGCAAACTAAAACTATTGATTTATCAAGATTTATGTATCACACAATACCATTGGAAATGTGGATTTGGAGAAGAATGGAGAAGATTAGCTGGACTCAAAAGGTTACAAATGAGGAAGTCCTGGAGAGAGTTGGCACAGATAGACAGTTGATAAATGTATTAAGAAATAGAAAGAAGAGTGGAATAGGACACATTCTAAGAGGGGAAGGTCTATTAAAAGAGGTCATAGAAGGTAGAATAGAAGGAAAAGGAGGCAGGGGCAGGCCGAGATTAGGTATGTTAGATGATTTAAAGACCCACTCGTATGTGGAAATGAAGAGGAAGGCGGAAGACAGAGAAGAGTGGAGGCGTTATATACCATGGACCTGCTAGTAGGCAGAGCACTAGGAGAGAGATATATATATCATAGATAGGAGATAGATATATATATCAGACCTTGTTGGACCACTTATAGGTCTGGGTGACCTGAGAGTGCAATGGTGACTTGTCCATCAAAACATCAAGCGACAAGAGCCCCGGATTCCCCATACTGATCGGCGCGTACTGATTTGGTATCGACTGAGCGAGTTTATCCAACTCTCTACAAAAGTATCATCATCATCATCATCAGTATCAACATCATCATCAACATCATCAACAACAACAACATCAACAACATCATCAACATCAACAACAGCATCAACAACATCAACAACATCATCAACAACATCAACAACATCATCAACAACATCAACATCAACTTCATCAACAACAACATCAACAACAACAACATCAACAACAACAATATCTTTATCATGCTATCCTCGAACACAGAAATGAACATCGATGTAGAGTGATAAGTTTTGAATTGTATAGTGTGTGAACAAGAACAAGGAACAAGATGAGATCATCCGAAGCATAGGATATTGATCTAAGTTAACTACATACTTAATTATTCACTTTGAGATGGAAGACAAGATGTTATCTCAAGAGACTTCATTACGAATGACTCCTAACAGATATAAGAAGTCTGAAGCAATATATCAAAGGAAAACCACCTAAGGGTATTTAACTATTTATGTAATCACGAACCGAGAAAATGAACATATAATGGCTAAACCCAAACCTCTAACACAACAAAAAGACTTTAGAATATCATTACTAAATGAGGAAGATGTAGTGAGGAGAGTTTGGAGGGAAGATCAGGATGTTAAGCTTCCGAGAGGCAGACCACAGCTGATGTGGGATGTGGTAATAGAGTTTGAAAATATAGAGATATGAAAAAAAAGGGATTGATTGATGCTACGGTGTAGGACATATAGAAGTGCATGAGATCTATTCGTATCCCGACCCTAGCTAAATTGTGATTCAAAGGAAGAAGATGATGATGATGACTAGTATACATAACTATTATTTAATATAAATCTATAAATGTCCAATACTTGTATATATATATATATATATATATATATATATATATTATTATATATTATATATATATATATATATATATATATATTACAAGTTATATAATATATTATATTATATATATATATATATATAATATTACATATATCTCTTAGTGCACTGCCTACTGGCAGGTCCATGGTACATAACGCCTCCACTCTTCTCTGTCTTCCGCCTTCCTCTTCATTTCCACATATGAGTGGGTCTTTAAATCATCTAACATACCTAATCTCAGCCTGCCCCTGCCTCTTTTTCCTTCCATTCTACCTTCTATGACCTCTTTTAATAGACCTTCCCCCCTTAGAATGTGTCCTATCCATCTCTTCTTCTATTTCTTAATACATTTATCAACTGTCTATCTGTGCCAACTCTCTCCAGGACTTCCTCATTTGTAACCTTTTGAGTCCAGCTAATCCTCTCCATTCTTCTCCAAATCCACATTTCCAATGCCTCCAGTTTCCTAATATCTTCCTTCCTTAAGGTCCACGTTTCACATCCATACAATAGCTGGTCCAAACCAAAGTTTTCTCTATCTTTATCCTTGTGTCTTCGTTTAGACTTTTTGTTAATGGTTCTTTTCTACTACCAAAGGCTGCTTTTGCTTGTGCAATCCTACTGCATATTTCTGTCTCACATTTCCCATCATCGGTTATAGTATGACCCAAATATTTGAAACTCCTTACCTGTTCCAATTTCGTACCATTTATTGTGATATTAACTTCACCTTTATTATTGGACACTCTCATAACCTTGGTCTTTTTTATATTAATCTTAATGCCATATCTTAGGGCCATATCATTCAGCCTATCTTCTGCAATCCAATCTCGCTGCCCGCTACCATTCCCTGGTCATCTGCAAATCATACATCTTGTAACAAATTTCCTCCTACTTTTATTCCTTCTTCTTCCAAGTTTTGCATGGCTTCCTTAAACAGCAGCGGTGAAATGCTGCAACCTTGTCTTACTCCATGTCCTATTTCATGGATATATATATATATAATATATATATATACAGTATATATATATATATATATATAATTATATATCTATACATGTATGTGTGTGTGTGTGTGTGTGTGTATATATATATATATATAATGATATATCTATACATGTATGTGTGTATATATATAATGATATATCTATACATGTATGTGTGTATATAAATATATATGTATATATATATATATATATATATGTGTGTGTATATATATAATATATATATATATAATATATATATATATATATATATATACATCTATATAGATATATATATACATATATATATATATATATATATATATTTATATATATAATATATATATATATATATCTATATATATATATATATATACACACACATATAATATTATATATATATATTTATACACTCGACTAACTCGACTTCGCTGTTGATGCTCTTCAGACCATCTCTCATGACTCCCAGGAACTCTTTGTCCCTATCCTGCTGCTCCGTGGAGCCACCACGGACCTTCACCCCTGAGCTCAGCTGATCAAACAACGAGTTTATGTTGGCTCGTAACTTCTGCGTGGAGTGCAGAGCTCTGATCAGCGGCTCAACGTTCAACGGAGCCACCTGAGCCGAGCCCTCAGCCGACCCTGAGCCGCCTGGCACTGACATTTCTATCGACAATTATCTGTGTTGTTCCGTTTAGTTATAATATTTCAATTGTTATTAAATGTCTCTCACAAACGTAATATCAAAATTCCTCTACGTCAACTTTGTATGTTCACAACAGTACGATATACATTTACCTAAAAATCAAGGCTTTCTGAAAGAGAAGACAATCATTCGTTAAATATAAATATCAAACAGAGTAACGAACTAACTGACTTTTCTTTGAGAAGAACTAATTACGGCAAAAAACTAATAACGCAAAAACCACAGAGATGATATAATTGAAACTAATCGCAAACTATATTTTTGATTAGTTTTTATAAATACAAATTTCGGCGTCACAACCACAACACGTTTAATTTATTCGATGAGCTCAGGCATTTTTTAATTAATATATGCTGCCGAGAAAACTGCAACTTTAAAGACTAGAAAGTTAGAATTTCTTAAGTTAGAAACTCTAAAAGTTGGTATTAT
Source organism: Enchytraeus crypticus (assembly GCA_905160935.1). Classification (NCBI taxonomy): domain Eukaryota; kingdom Metazoa; phylum Annelida; class Clitellata; order Enchytraeida; family Enchytraeidae; genus Enchytraeus; species Enchytraeus crypticus. The sequence goes on along the minus strand of CAJHZI010000417.1, from coordinate 119,290 downwards.
CTAATGTAAATAATTAATTTTAGCATTCGTAAAGGCAGTTAACAGTACTTAACGCAGTGCAGAAATTTATTGTTACAGTAAAAATAATGCGTGATTTGCCGATTTCTAAAGTTATTAATTTCAGCAAAAACTTAACATCTATTAAAATTATAGCCATACACGTCTCAATTATATCGATCCCTAAGCCGTTCATTAAAATTATAAAATTAAATACTAATCAGTATTTTAAACAAAATTTGATAATAAATTAAGAATATATAATTCTAATAAAAAATACGTACAACAACTATAATGTTTACATCGGCTCGAGAAATTAAACCGGAAATGCACCATAAACCGAAGAGTAAAATGAAATGAAATCTAAGAATGATACACAAAGATCATGTAAAAATGAAAATTCCTTTGTGATATCTGTCACGCCAGATTTCGTCTTTGCTCCAGATCAACATCAACCCGGTTAGACTGCTACTATGACGGTATCGAGTGCAGAAAGATTAAATTAATAAAAAAGTGAATATTTAATTATTTACATGTATATTTAGTTAAATTATGTTGCTAATTATATTTATTGAATTTACTGATGCTAGTGACATATTGTCCAGAAGTACAATATAGTGAAGTTAATTACAAGTAAGTTTAAAATAATCATACGATACTTACGATACTCTAAATATCTTGCAACGAAGGAGCCATGCAGCTGGGTACTAATTTCTTATTACTAAATGACTAAATTAAAGTCATGCAGCGTGCTGTCACTCGGTCTTCTAAATTATATGAAATTAATATTGTGAGACCTATTATACATTCACGCTCTAGGCTATCAAATCGTTCTTTCCAGCACGTTGCGCCGCAGATCTAGAATTCTCTCTCAACCAATCTTCGGAAATCTTTTGAATCACATCGGCCTTTGCTTTCCTATATATGAGCAGTTCCATAGGCAGTTGAAGACCTACCTTTTCCATCTCTCTTTTCTATTCAGCAGCCATGAGTTGTGACCAGCGCCTAAACCTCATTTTCTTTATTTGCTTTACTTTGGACTGATTTTTTGGATTTCGGAGTTTTAAACCGTTTTTGGACCTTATTTTTTGCTCGTCGGCTTAATATTGTTTCAATAGCGCTCGATGTTGTCATTGATGACTGTAGCACTCTAATTGATTTTGTTGTTGTTGTTGCTAGTATATTTTTTCTGTATCTTCAGTGCTGCTAAATCGAAGAGGTTAAGTATTATTAAATCTGAAATTCTCTTCCTTTCACTCTGTGGACTCCCTAATCCATGGATATCTATATACTCATTGAAGTTATATATATATATATATATATATATATATATATATATATATATATATATATATATATATATATGATTCCTTTCCTAATCCACTCCTGATCAGCCTTTCCTACTTTAAGAATAGTTTCATATAGGCGGTTGAAAGTATTTATTTTTAGTCTTTCCTATCCACAGGTAGGCCTATTATATATATATATATATATATATATATATATATATATATTTATATATATATACAGATAGATAGATATATATTATATATATAACGTCCCCGAAACTTAGACCAACGTATAAACTTGCATTCTGCTAGTACCCTTTTTGGACTGATTACCCGGAATTCGTCTCGCAAACCGTTTATGGACCACCCACATTCTGCTCATCGGTTTTGAATTGGTTCCGCAGTGCTCGATATAATTATGTTGTCATTTACAACAGTATCACTCTAATCGTATTGCTGTTGTTGTTAGCGCTTTTATGATCAACAATTCAAATTGAGATATGCGAAAAAACTGTACAAATTTTAATCGTAAATTTTTCGGATTTTCAAAGCATATTTTGTAATGATAGGCCTACTGGCATAAAGAGAGAGAGAGAGAGAGAGAGAGAGAGAGAGAGAGAGATGTTATTAAGCCTAGATATTCACTCCAAGTGAGCCCTTAAACCTGAATAAACTGCACAATATTTTTCTTTAAGCGATAATTTAAGTAACCTTCGTTACATAATATTGCAGCGTTTCTTTTAAGAAAATATCCCGTCTGAGGTAATTTGCCACTGTCTTCATCTGCTTCCTGATTAGTCGCCTCTCACCACGCGAGCAGTTATAATATGTTTATTCTGCATGGACTCAAAAACAAGGCGTGATACAGATTTACGTTGCATATGTCAGTAAGTCGATCTCGGTTAGTACTTAGATAGGCGATCATCTTGGAAGATTATTGATGACAGCTTGAACAAAATAAACTCGACTTGTGGAAAATAGTAATCTTAAATCCGCACCGTCTGCGATCAGAGTGCTCCCTAAGACAACAATTGCTAATAAACTTAATAATCATGAAAAGAAAAACGAAATGAAGAAAACTACTAGAACGGTAACTAGAGGCAGGCCTGTTGACAAGCGGACCCTGCAGAAAAGCGAAGTTAACGCTAAGAAAAAGAAGAAGAGACTAAAATAGCAATTAATTAAGAAAACTCTGTAATAGATGAGATGCCATCACGTGTGCAAATAAAAGAATAAAACACATATAAGATAAATTAGTATCCAGACACGGACCGTTGATCAGGATGATGACGTCAGACTTTAATTTAACGTCGATGACGATGTGATATATTAAGTTCTCGAATAAATGCAATCTGATTTCTGAAAGTAGGTTCTGTATGCTCACTCTAAAAGAAAAATCGGTCTGTTGCAAATAATGCTATCAACTACAGTCTCGTTGCATGACTTCGATCTAGTGCAGTCTAGACCTGTACGACTTTGATTTACTGCAGTCCAGTCTAGACCTGCACGACCTTGATCTATTACAGTCCAGACCTTCACAACTTTGATCTACTGTAGTCCAGTCAAAACTTACACAACTTCGATTTACTGGGACTCCGAGCGAAACAAGGATTCGTTGTTTTGCTTCTTATGAGATCTGGTGGACATGTCATGACTGGTGGATTTATTAAGAGCTACTTTTGAAAATTTGGTGGAATTGTTGACTGCTGAATTCTCAAGTGCATGTTTCCACTCTCTACACAATCTTTCAACTTCTTCAAGCAATATATTCTCTAGACTGCCTAGATTTATCTGCAGTGTTCTATCTCTATTATCGCTTAACTCAACAGAATTCAAGCTTACAGCTTTGCTTAAATTACCACCTGATCCATCATCTAGAGTTTCTTGATGGGTATCGCTTTCTACCACTTCTACTCTCTCGACGTGTAGTTTCGTGCTTTGTTCGTTTGCTTGAAGGTCTGCCTCTATGTGTGTAGGACTCTCGTTCGCTTGCAGCTTTTCGTCTATGTTCTTGATGCTCTCTTGTTGAACATGATTTCCTTTCTCTACATTTTGACTTGCAGGTTCAGATCTCTCAGCACCTTCAAGTTCTACTCGTTCAACTGAGCGCTTTGATCTGGGCAGAGCAACAGGCGTCTTTCTTATTGCAGCCTGGGGTCCAAGGCAGGAATCGGTAGAGAAACAGCTGACGTTCTCCTCATCCTTAGTCTTCGCAATGTCAGCTCGTTCCAGACTCTGATGGATAATAATCTGAAGGCTAGATTCGAGTAGACCCATGTGCTTTTGTATCATTGTTCTCAGTATTTGTTCATCGATAGCTATTGTAGATCCACCCAATGGACTCGAGTCACCGCCACACGGAACTGTTTCTGCTCCAGGGGGGTTAACTGCATCCGGTGGAGAAACTTTCACGGATAGGTTTATCTCTGATGATGACTTGCTAGCTGGTGATAGGTATTCATCTGCGTTGTTTGATTTTCCTAGTAAATCTGCTTGTATTGTTTCTTCTGGTAGTTTAACGAGTGGTTTTATGTTTGATTGTGATACTGATTGCGTTTGCAAAGACAATACTTCGTGCGCTGGCTTTTTAAAACCTTCATTTACAGAATCATCATCGCACAGGTTATTTACGGGTTTAGCTAGGCCGCCATTAGCGTTAGTAAAATTTACAATTGCCTCGGTGGCAGACTGATCATGTAATACTTCTTGAAGACAGTCCCTTGATCTTTGACTATTTAATCTATGACTGCTTAATGTTACATCTATGTTAGAAGCTACATCTTCCATTTTCTTGCCCATCTTTCGCCCGAGTGGATCTAATCTCTCAAACCATGTCATTCTCTCGTAGTTGTTCGAATATAGAGAACTACTGACGCTGTCTCCTCTGTGAGACTTCTCGACAGAATTGCCTCGATCGTCCATATCATTATTGACGTAATTATTCCTATCCACTCCTCTTCTGACGATATAATAGTCCTCAAAGGCATGTATGAAGTCATCTTCCTCCTTTACAGCTTGTCCGACGAGGTAATAGTCTTGAAAGACACGTATGACGTCAATATTGTCATTTACAGCATGTCTGAGATTATCTCTACGTTCAGATTCGTCTTCATCTTTATGAACTCCTTGTCTTATTTGAGGTTCTAGATAAGCTGTCTTGTCTTCATAGTTATGAACTTTTCGTCTTATTTGAGGTTCTAGGTAAGCTGTCTTGTCTTCAAGGTTATGAACTTCTCGTCTTATTTGAGGTTCTAGGTAAGCTGTCGCGTCGGTTTTGTTTGGTTTCATATTGTTCGCCCAATTTTTGTTGCTAGCAACAGTCATGAAGCTTACATTCTGATATGCATGTAAGGTTTCACCAACCCGCTGTTCATTATCCCCCGTTACATTATTTCTATCCATCCTTATACAACGATGAATTTCACCCGCGATGTTTGTTTTCTGATGGATTGGAAGAGAATCAGTTGCTGTTGGAGAGCGTATTTTCATTATATCTTCTGCGTTCATTCCAGTCTTTAAAATTTCAGTACCTGGAGATGTTAAGATTATAGCAGCGGGTTTCATTTCAGCTATTCCTTGATTTTCCAAATTCACTGCTACGTTACCCTTACCCATTCTGATATGTCTATTATTTTCTTCTTTGATATTATTGTTTTCTTTACATCTCGCTACCTCACTACCCATCTCTAATTCACACACAGCCTCATTGTCCACACGTCCAGCCACAATCGATTCATTCACCATATTTACACACCGTACTGCACTCTTTTCTCTTTCCTTCTCCACCACTTTTATCTCGCTTTGCCAATCGTCCTTCAAACAACCGTTCATTTCTCGCCCACTGTTTCTAATTTCTTCTTGTTCCACGTCTCTCTCGTAATCCTCTTCATCGCACATCTCCACGAGAAGTATCTCATCGTCCTGTGTAAGGACTCGCAGGTGTTCGCTTAGATGGGACTTCCGAAGCTCGAGGGCCCTGAAGGCGGCCGTGGTCCCATCCCTGTCCCTTAGGTCCAGGGCGGCGCCTCTAGCCTTCAGCGTGTCGATGACAGGAATAGAGCCGTAGCCGACACAGGCGTAGTGTAGGGGCGTCCAACCATATCTGCTTTGACGTTGTATCAATTACACCACATTATTAGCGTTAATGTTAATACTAGTGCTAGCGGTAATTTTAATGTTAATGCATTAGCGTTAATATGTTAATGTTAGCGTGTATATGTTAATGTGTCTATAAATGTCAATGAGAGTGCCAATGCCGATAAAAAATGTATCAAATATATAAATCTAGCAAATGTATTAATGATACATGTTAATGATAATTTAAATGCTAATGCCAATGTCAATGTTAATGTTTATATAAAAGTTAATGATAATGTAACTGTAAATGTTAATGTTAATGTAACTATGAATGTTAATGGTAACTCTAATGTAAATATTTATATTAATGTTAATGCTTTTGTTAATGTTAATATTAATTCACACGTTATTATTAATTATACTATTAATAAAACTATTAATATGGATTTAAAATTATCAATATTAATATTTATATAAAAAATAATATTGATACAAGTCATATTATAATATTACAACTGTTATCACTTTAATATTAGTATTATTACTGTTAGTAACATTAACATTGACCAATTAACATTAATCTATATTTTTACATGCTTTTGTAATATTTATACACAGTTAGCCGGTACAGATAGACAGTTGTTAAATGCTATAGAAATACCAAAACATTGTATAAGATATTTGCTAAGGGGATATAATTTACTAAAGGAGGCCATAGAAGGTAGAATGGAAGGATTCCAGTGACATTAAACCTTCAGCGATTTAATTTTAGTTATACAACGCTGAGTACAGTCTATCTATATTGTACTGGAGTTTATGTCATGTGCTTAAGAAAATTCTGTAAACATCAAAGCATGTGCTATCACTTACGCGCTATTTTGACGGAGTGATTAACATGCATGTGCATTTACTGACTAATCGGCTAATTTATCGATTAATATATTTATCCTAAATTTCAGGATTGATTAATTGATGAGATTGATTGATTGATTGAACCTATCTAGGCAGTTGACATCAGCTCCCCACTGATCTGCCAGATACTCGATGACCTCTACTGATCCAGAGAAGGACGCTAAGTGTATCACCGTCGTCCCTGACACAAGCCTTTCACCTACGGGCACCCCGCTCTTCAGGATGACATCGAGGGTGCAGAGAGCACCTCTAAGAGCGGCGTAGTGGATCGGTGAAATGGAGCTGAGGAAGGTTAGGCTGTGTACGAGAGAGTTCCCGCATAGGATGCCTCCGTCTGCTCAATGAAATGATCTCAGCATTTATCGTCTGTTTCGCTATTTTAATGAGGCAACAGGCACGTCATGTGCAGCGTAAAAATACCGTATGGAATGTCACAATAGCGTAGGGGTAACGTCATGAAGTTTTAAATGACAGGTCCTAAGGTGATTGAACTCTCGCGGGTTCGAATCCCAGCCTATCTGATCTGAGAGTAAAATCTCAGACATTCAATGGACTGGTTATACAAAAAATGTTCTAAATTGCATAACGGTTTAAGATGTGGTATTACAAGTGATATATATCGATATAGTTGATCATTTCACTATAGTATGTGATTATTCTTTTACCGTATGCAAATAACTAAATGCAAATATACTATTATTATGCTAAATACAAATGTCATCAAAATGTCAGTGGAAGAAAACTTATTTGTCTCCTTATCGATCACAAGGGGTACCGTTAGAGATGGTAGGTCTGGTATTCGAACCGATGTCCTTCTGTTTCTCAGGCTGGTGTTATAACCATTCGGCTATCCAACCAGTACAAGTACAAAGTACAAACACTACAGAGCGTACATAGTTGAGAGTGCACATAGAAAACGGAGCATAAGTACAGTGGCACAGAGACTACAAAATCTATAAACAGAAGTGGTGATATGCACAAGAAATGCTGATAAATATTAGGCCTACAGAGTACAAGAATTGCCGAGCAGGTAGCTAGTTGGCAAGTTGTTTTACAGCAGATCAATAGGTGCAGTGTTTTAATCCTCCACTCTCCTCAACATTGACACGCTGTCGAGCAGGAAATTGGCGTTAAACTTTGTATTGTCTTTAGAATATGCATGTACATGTACTAAAGTAAAGCAAAGTGTAGGAACCTTTAGTGAGAGTGCAGAGATCACTTTGGTGTGTGAAGATTTTCAGCCAATCTTGACTAGTTGTTCTGGCCCTTTTTGTCATCCTTATCCGATATTTTATCACAAAGAATACGGCGCAGCTGTTCACTCAATGTTCTATCATCACCTTCACTTATCGACTTCAGTAACAATTCAGCCGTCTTTCTTATATAGCTCGCCATCTTACGAGAGTGCCGTTGATACGCTATGAATGAGCGGTTGAATATGACTCTCTGTAAAGACTGTACATGTCAATCGACTATAAATTACATGTCAACTCCTGAAAAGGCATTCGGTTGGTGAACACCTATGCTACAGAAGTTGCTACAAAACTATAAAAGGAATATAAAAGTCTCAAATAGTAGGGGACTGACTGATGGTATGGTGTGAGACAGAGAGGAGTGAAGAAAGTACATGTATATTCGCATCCCGATCCTAGATAAATCGGGATTGAAGGTATGATAATAATGATGATGATGATGACTTCTATATATATATATATATATATATATATACATGCAAATATATATAGATAAATATATATATGCATGTTATCGGTTAACGATTGCTATATTAAACAGTCTAGTATGATGGCATCAGTTATGCTGCTAGCATTTCGAACATCTTTAACTAATAAGAAATGGTTTGGAATCACTATTTATCTATATTTAGCTATCTGATAGAGCTTTATGATAAGGAATCATTTTTATCTATATTTGCTATCTGATAAAGCTTTATGATAAGGAATCATTTTTATCTATATTTGCTATCTGATAAAGCTTTATGATAAGGAATCATTTTTATCTATATTTAGCTATCTGATAGAGCTATGGTTATAGTTACGGTTAGGGTTATGTTTAGGGCTATGGTTAGAGTTGTCGTTAGGATTAGAGATATGGCTAGTCAGTAGAAGTTTAGATGTAAATTAAGGTTTAAAATGATATCCTTTCAGTGACTAGATTCAAACTTATGTAATGCATTTCTTGTAAGATCATAGTAACCTAAATTTTAAATTAATACACTTATATTGCCTTGCAGCATGATAATATTTAAAATTAATACACATAACCTGCCTTGGAACATGATAATATTTGAAATTAATATGCTCAAATTGCCTTAGAACATGATAATGTTAACAATTAATACACATAAATTGCCTCAACGTTTCTTAATGCATGAAGATTTATTAATAATTATAACAACGATTAGAGTGCTACAGTCATCAATGACCTCGAGCATTGCTGAGACAAAATCGAGCCTGTTTCAAATGTTTAACCCTCGGATACAGAACCCCTGGGTCACCCCTGACCCGGGACTCGCATTTTGCCCTATATTTTTTAACGCTACAAAATAAAATCTTGTCCGTCTAGGTATTCCTCATTCAATCTATTTTGCATAGGTATAAATATTTTATAAAATTGTTTTTTCATCTATCCCCTACTCAGTTGCGAGCTGAAATGGAGAGGTCATAGGTCGTCTTATCGAAATGCTGTGGAAAGGCTGTGCGATAGTTTTATGGTAGTGGGATCTGTTTGATTAATATTTGTACAATAATTTGATATGAGTCCCATGACCTAAAGGACCTCAAGAATCCTAGCTTTATAGGCCCCTATAGGTCTCTCTACGCAGAATTTGGTCCAAGAAATATGTGACAAATCCCATATTCCCAGCTTTCATATCAGGATCGAGGTTTGCTGAAATAATTTCGCTTTTGCGATTTGATGACAAAGATACTAGAGATATGAGAAGAGCAGTTGATAAGTTGGCACACAACAGAGACTTGTGGAATTCCTTTACTGAACAATGTAGATCTCTCTACACACTATCAGCTTAGACGATGAACAGATATTAAGGTTTAGAGGAAAATGTCCTTCGACAGTACATCAAGTCTAAGCCAGATCGATATGGAAATAAGTTTTGGATTTGTGTTGATTCAGAAACGTATTTTGTATTCAATCTCAAACTATTATCTTGGGCGGAAGGAAATTACAAGAACTCAACCTCTAGGTTCAGAGGTCTCAGTCTCTTGCAAACCAATGGAGTAATCTGACAGAAATGTCACGTGCGACAACTTCTTTACAAGTACACATCTAGCTGACAAACTGTATGAGAAGAAGTTGACAATTTTGGGTACAGTCCGAAAAAGTAACCGTGACATTCCCCAAGAATTTTTAGCTAATAGATCAAGAGAGGCTGGTTCATCATTGTTTGCTTTTAGTGAAGCAAAACAATAGTGTCATATGTTCGTAAAAGTAACAGGGCAGTTGTTCTTCTCTCTACAATGCACAATGACGACAGGATTGATGGAAACAGTAGAAAACCTGAAATGATCATGGATTATAATAGAACGAAATATGGGGTTGACAGTGTTGAATAAACCTGCCACATATATACTGTGAAGCGGTCAACTCGTCGTTGGCCATTGTGCATTTTCTATGGACTTCTTGACATTGCAGCAGTAAATTAATTCATTGTGTTTCTCCATAACAAGCCCGATTTTCATTCCAAGGAAAGTTGCAAGCGCAGGATTTTCATTGCAACATTGGCCATGGACTTGATGAAGCTACAACTGCAGTATCGACAGGATAATTCTCGGGGATTATCTGATCGTATTCGTTCTGCCATGAGTGTCGTTGGCTACACCTGTGCAAGTCAGCCTAAACCACAATGGCAAATGTCGACCAGATCCGCAGCTCGCAAGAGAAGGAGATGTTTCTACTGCCCTGCTGCAAGAGACAGGAAAGTGATCACTGAATGCCCTATCTGTCATAATCGTGCCTGTCCTGACCACTCCACAACTATAGCTAACATAGTGTGTGCAAGCTGTGCGTGATTTACCAGTATGCGTGCATTAATAACTTACATTTTGCCTCTTCAGAATTCATTGAAGTTTTATGAAGAATCACTGTTAATTCATTAATTAGCCTTATTTCACTACAATAAGCATTAAACTTGTCTGCCCAAACTAAGTCACAGCATAAACGGTATAATTTAGCAAGGATTAAAATTTAATGAAGTTTCAAAGTATTTTTGCTGATACGTACCCTGACATGATCTCTTGATGATGATGACGTCCCTGACATCATCTCTCGATGAGGAAATGGACGTTAAATCTTGTATTATTATTGTTACCATTAATAGCAGTGATAAAAATTGAAAGTTTTGCATATTGCTTTATTTCTTGAAATTTTCTGCGAGTAATTATGACACTAAATGTCACGGGTCAGGGATGACTCAGGGGTTTTGCATTAACGTCAGTCTAAATACCTTCTGCATCCGAGGGTTAATATGCTTATAAACTGCATTTACGGATCATCATACTAATGAATCTCGAAATCCAGTGCTTTATAATAAATTTACTGACATTGGTTGCAGTAACTTTTTCTCTCTCTTCATTTGATTAACTATTGCTATTTTCTAACAGTTCAATTTGGTATTGTCCTTTATTAAATTTAAATATTATATATTAAACATATTTGATAGTGAAATGATCACTCACATTTGCTAGACGTATTCGACACTCTTAACAACTCAGCTTTAGACTGCTAAAGAGTTTAGAGTCAAAAGTCATGATACTGTGAGTTCTGAAGTCTCCGTGACATCGTGAATGTTCCATATTTTATAAAACGAAGGCGTCAGAGTGATAAGAGCTTTATTATTTTCCGAATGATTTTACAAATAGAATTGCTTATGATGTTAGTTAATTTGATGAATATTACTGCTTTACGCATACTAGGCCTTATATGGTATTCTCGCATAGTACATGAATAATCCAATGATTTATGTAATGCTGTAATATAGAAGGCCTAAATGTCATCGAAGTAAATGTGTAATTTCATCTCTCAGATGAAATTACACATATATATATATTTAATTTGTCATGGTATTTTTGTTGCTAGTTATACACTGTAGCTTTCTGCGGTGGTCAAAATAGAAAACAAATAATTGAATATACATGTATCATATAGTTTACTGCCCCGTGTTATGCTCGGGTGTGGTTGGACCACTGCAGAATAGGGCAACCGTAAACAATCTGCCGCGTGTACGTAAGAGGCGACTAAAGGCAAGAGCTGAGGATGGCATGAGGGGACCCACCTCACCATGAAATATTTTCCCCAAGGATTAAATGGTAATTAATCCGCCTAACTGAGGAAGGCAACGGGAAACCACCTCACAAGCCATATTTTCCCAAGCTATAGGCTACATAAGGTATGGATAAGGCATAGACATTGTGAAGGGATTAACTTGCTGATCTAAGAAGTGCTCTTATGGAGCGAGAAAACAGACTTTGAGTATGAATATGTACCTTTAACCTGCCACTTGGCAGTGCACTGAAAAAGAAGAAGATATAGTTTAGTCTCTTACTGGATCGCTATGGTATCGATTTTAATTGATTTTTAATTTGAATTAATCGATTTTAGAGGCAGTCAGTTAAAACTGTATGTATTAAACTAACCGTGAAATTTATGCGAATTTTTGGTGATTGAATATCTATAAAATTATAAATTATACTGTCTAGCCTATCTAGGCCTACCAATAGGCCTTTATATATGTACACACACATATATATATATATTATATATAGTATATATAAATATATTTTATTATATATATATATACTGTATATATATTATATATATACATTGTATATATATATAATATACATATTTACAATGTATGTAATATTGTATGTAAAATTGTATGTAAATATATATATATATATATATACTGTATATATACATGTATATACGTATATATACATGTATATATATACATATATGCATATATATATATCTGTATAAATACATTATATATACTAAAATGCAACAGATCTGAGCTGAGCAGGTCGCTTGTTGGCATGTTGTTGTTGTTTTTGACGTCCCTGACATTGCCCTATGGCGAGGAACCGGACGTTAAATTCTTATTGATTGATTGTTTCACAGCGGATCACTAGGTGTAGGGTTCAAATCCAATGCTCCCTCCGTCATCGATATGCTAGCGAGCAACAAACTGACGTTAAAATTAGTTTCGGCGTTTAACAAACTAAACCTAAGAGTCTTAATAGGTGAACCAGTTTCACTAGACGGTAAGTTACTGCGAAGTGATGTGAAACATGGTTAACAAACTTTTTCACCGAGTTACACTGAGGCATAGCTTCGCATAGTCACAGTTGAGCAACTGGTAGCGAGGCCTATTTAATGCTATTCGAAATGTGGACAGGCACGGATACACCATTGGGGATGCTGGGGATGCATCCCCCCACCGGCTCTAGCGAATTTTGTTATGGTTCGATATGTTAGTGGCGACTAGCCATTGTGGATTATCTTTTATAATAGTAATAATTCGACACATCCCGACTTAGCATTCTCACCCTCTGAGTCCCCCTAGCCCAAATCCAGTCACTTTTGCAAATTGTTCAGATCCTTTTAGGTTTTGCTAGGGGGAGGGGGTAGGAGTAGGCTGATTAAGTCAAGTAAAAGTTTAACTGAGACACCGGCCGAACAGCGAAGCGATTGTAGTTGTTTCAGTGCAAATTGTCTAATTATTTTACGATGCTGCTTCCATTGAATTGTAAAACTGTTTGATTTTACTAAACACTCCATCAACTCTCCAAATCTCGTAAAACATCCCATTCTTATATAGTTGAGTGCAAAATATGTCGGTAAGAATCGGAAAGTTGTTTAGATGTTAATTGGTTACGCCGTAAATGAATTTATATAATGCAGAACGTGTCAGAACGTATGGTCCCTATCACCAGTAGTACAGCCTTCATATTGATAAGAGACATCATTTGGATAATTGAACCGGTTGCAAACTTAAGTTGCTCCAAAAGCAGGAAACCTTCAACTTCCTGAATTCCAGTTGGACCTGACAGTATCATTAGAAGTTTAGAAACTGACGCTAAACAACATCATAACTTTCTCATGAGCTGCATGCGCTGTCGCATATGTGTATGTGTAATATTTCATTATAAATAGTCAGCATGCCTATAATTGCTTCCATGTGCTCCCGCTCGCGTCTGCGTGTGCTTAGGTGCTTCTATTTGCGTGTGTATGTGGGTGTTTGTATATGTATGTGTTCATATTTACGTATATGTATGCGCGTATGTGCATGTATATGTGTATGTATATATATATACAATATACATATACATGTATTTTGTATATACATACACGTATCATTATACATGTGCATGTATAATGATACGTGTTTGTGTGTGTATGTGTGTGTGCGTGTGTGTGTATGTATGTGTGTATGTGTGTGTATGTGTTCAATTGACAATCATCCCTCCCCACCAAAAATTTCTGTATCCGCGCCTGAATGTGGCGCAATTTTAAAACGACTTGTTATCATATTAGCCTTACATATTTAATTTTCTCACTTTCTTCCGTTCAGATATATTCATAAATAGGCTCATAAATAGTTCATTGGCTTCACGGTTTGAATCGGTTATAGGATATTATTAATGTTAGGTTAGCAATAGGGGTAGACTTAGGTTATGATTAGGGCTAAAAGATTTTAAGGCTAATGAAGATTTCAAATCATGTTTAATTAAGTCGTAATTTAACGTAATGGCTAAGGAAAAGTAAATCAAATCACCAAAAAGACAGATTTCATAAAGCACTTTAGCGAGAGAGAGAGAGAGATATCGCAGCGACGGGTAAAGGAATTTGAGTTAATAGTTAGAAATAGACAGAGACAAGTAGGCCTATAATCACGATCAAGGAATCTTGATATTTCCAGTAGGATTAAGCTTGTGAACAAATTTTACTGCATTTACATCAAACTCTACAACGTTCTAGATGAAAATAGGAGACTCAAGAACGTATAGCTAAGTCATATCTGAAAGAACAACTGACATCCCGAGCTACTAGGATGATTAGGAATGAATTTAAAATTATATTTAAGTCATATATTTGAAGGCATAATCAAAGCGCTGTTTGGTTTTGGTGTAGAGCGGTTAAGATTTTCTGTTCAATTTTTTGTATTGATTTTTTATAACCAAAATATATAATAATTGGCAGACTGTTTAAGAAAATATGCCAAATACACTTCTCAATTTCGTTGAAGGCAACACACACACACACATACATACATACACACAAACGCATATATATATACATGTATATATATATATATATATATATATATATATTAATCTATCGGGTAGGAAAAATTAATATTCAATTACATTTCACAAGATAGCTTATATGTCCGTCGTCTGTCAAAAATGTGCGCATCCTATGTGAAGTTTGACTTCCAATTTGGGAAACTTAGAGAGAGAGAGAGAGATAGAAAGAGAGAAAGAGAGAGAGAGAGAATGAGAGAGAGAGAGAGAGAAAAAGTGAGATATACATACAGAGATAGAATTGAAGCGAAAGATACAGAAAAAGTGAAAAATAAAAAGCAGTGCATATTATGGTGAAAATTTAAAACAACTGAACCATTCATACGATTGGATGGCCGTATGATTTGCGCGTTTTTTGAGAAGCAGGAGGCCTTCAATTCAAATCCTCTTCAGATTATTTCAACAGTATCCCTTGTGATATGGAAACAGACGTTAAACCGAGCTTTATAGATTTTTTGTAGGTCTAATGATCAGTTGCGTTTTAAACTTTACTTTTCACTATCTTTTTGCTATAAATTCGTATGCCCAAGGTACATATTCTTACTCATAGATTTATAAAGTCTTTATAAAAAATATATTAGAAGCATTCTTTGAAGAATATGACTTTTCACATGATTTTCCATACCTTCTCCAGTTTCCTGCTTTGCCACTTCTTACGTCAAGTGCAGTTTACGGTTGGTTAATTCTTTAATGCCTCGTACATAACATAAGAAACTTTATTTATGAACCAACTATTTAGATGCAAAAGCATTTTAAATCAGGGTTCAATTTAGATAGAACTGTGAACAATACATATTTTGAGCATTAACTATTAAACACAAGAATTTTGAAAGCTGCGCTCTGCAGTCTGCTGTCTACTTGAGAAAATCTAGAGAACTTTTTACATGGCTATTTGGGGAATTTACTTTCTCTTATGTTCTTTGAGAGAATCAACTTTTTGCAAGGTTCTTTGAAAGACCTTTTACGAGCTCCTTTTTGAGAATTTATTGTAAGATTCTCTGCGATAGCCTAACCAATTGCGTTATAATATTATTGAAATAGCCTAATATTGAGTTAGATTTTTGTAAGAAAAACATTTCTGTGAGAAAGGTTAGTTTGATAGACTTGGACCCTGTATAAACGTAAATTTCCACATCACGGTTAAAGTCCTGAGTGCGCTATCAAAAAGCAAAATCAAATCTCTAGTCCTTATCTTTTTATAAAACTTGAAAATCAGTAGCAGTTGGCTGGCTATTTGAACTAATTTTGAACAATGCGTTGCTTTCACTTGTGAAGCTGTTCGAGCTCGCTACCTCGCACAGATCAAAAGATACCAGAAATCTCCAACAAACCAAATGTAGATTACTATAACTAACGTACTAAAACTGACATAGCCGTCTGCACAGCAGGCCTATGTAGTTTGTACAGTATGACTAAACCTGTGATATACTGAACCCTCTTTCATTCAACAAATATGCGCAGAACTATCAACATTCCTTTATACAGCCTAAGCTCTTACGTTAAATGATTTCTCGAATTCTCTAGTATCGTTTTGCAGAAACACTGTTACAATTGCTTCCTAAGTTTAGCATAACGGCATAGTATTAAAAAGTGCAGAAAGGTAGATGCAGAGAGAGAGAGAGAGAGAGAGAGAGAGAGAGAGAGAGAGAGAGACAGAGAGAGAGAGAGAGAGTGAGGGAGAGAAAGATAGATAGCGATAGAGAGAGAGAGAGAGAGAGAGAGAGGAACGAGAGAGAGAGAAATATACAGGGTGAGTAAAAAGAAATGATTACACCAGTAATAAGTTAGAATATCTCAGCCTATTGTTATATTTTCTTATCAAACTTCTATCAATTACTACAAGATTAATTTTACTTACGTGGGTCAATTTTTTTATCCATTTTAATATATAGATTGGTCAGTTACACAAGTTTCAGCAGAGCAACCCCTATTTTTATCTAAAAATGGCGTTTGCTACAATGGTAAGGGCAGAATGCTTTCATTGACGAGAATCTAAAGGTGAACGTTCATAACATTGAACATAAATAAAAAAGCCAAATGTGAACGTCAATACTTTGCTTCTCAAGCTGTTTAATGATTGCCATGCTCTTCTACCAAATGGTTTGACATTTCAGCAGGATGGTGCTCCGGCTCATGCATCTCATCATCATCATCATCATCGTCGTCATCATCACCGTCACCACCACCACCACCACCATCATCATCATCATGTTCTTTTTCTTCTTCTTCTTCTGCATTGATTCCTAGTTTAATTAGGGTCTGGATACAAAATGACATTCATTCTTCCAACCTTTCGATTCCTTTAGAATATTTCGAGCAAATCCTGGAACCTATGCGCTCACCAACCCAATGCCATTTCTGATGTTGTTTTGGAGTTTAGTGCTTTGTCGACTTTTGCGACATGTGTAGTCTATGATTGGTTTATTCATCAGCAATCAGGACATACTACGGGTAAGTTCATTAAAATAAAAACGTTTCTAAAATTTATTGAAATTTACATATTCCAAATCTGGCAATCTATATGTATATTTAACTCTAATTAATTAACTAATGAACGAAACTATCACTACTTAATAGTCAGTTTGACAGTCTATCAGCACATCGGTTTGTAAATCAGTGAGAAATTACTTAATATATCAATTATTAAATATGCTAGAAAATTAATTCATAAACAAGTTGTTAATAAACAAATAATTAAACTAGTAAATCTGTTAGTTGGAAAATTAGTTAATCATTTTGTAGTTTCACTTTTCGTAGTTTAAGCATTTAGTAAATCAGTTAAGTAAACCAGTTAAATAAATCAGTTGAGTAAATCAGTTAAGTAAATCAGTTAAGTAAATCAGTTAAGTAAATCAGTTAAGTAAATCAGTTAAGTAAATCTGTTGAGTAAATCAATTAGCAAATTAATTAATAAATCAGTTAGCCAGTCAGTCAGCGAGCAGCACTAGTCTACCTGATGATTCACCTATCAACAGCCGATGGCTGGTTGAGTCATAGTGGAGGTGACGGGGTTCATCAAGGTCAATTATTGTATGAACTTGACCTACATATCTGAGATCCGTATCTAGCTGAAGAACTTTACCATTGGTTTGATCAGCTACAAATATGCGCCTATTATTATTATCCAATGCTAGAGAGCGATGAAACTTTAATATTTCTTCGCATCGCTTCGTTATGAAACCATCGCTATTAACGACATATAGCTTCGCCTGACCTTTGCAGAGAACGATGAATTGGTTATTGGACAGCTGAATTGTACTTTGCGCCCAGTTGAGGCTTCGGTCAAACTTAACCTCACGCAACGACTGCCCATCAGACGTATATTCCACCACACCGCTCACACCTGTGCCACGGTCTACAACAGTTACAAGCAGCCTGTACTCTTCTGTCACAAACAGTCCCCTCGGTTCTCTATTCTCTGCTACAGGCCAGCTGCTTATGGCCGTGTAGTCAGCCAGCTTAACTCTAAGGACAGCTTGAAGTTTTCTGTCGCTGACATAGAGAGCTTTGTTGTGGGAGCATCCAGCTAAGGCTACTGGTTTCTGCATGTTGAGCACGCTGATGGTGCGAGACAGCTTTAGACTCGGACAGCCGTATACTACGATTGTGTCCATTGCAGATCTCGCAACAAAGATCTCGTTATCCAAAGAGATTAAACCTGCGATTTTCTGATCGTGCGATATCGTCTTAACTCTGCTGTATTTAGCATGCAGAGGTACTTCGTTATCTGAAAGATTTATATTTAGTTAAGATACAACAGAGTTTTATTGTGAATTTTATCATATGAATTTGCAAGTATTATGTCACTTGGTCGCACAAATCTGTTAGAAATCTGTCAACTGCAAGCACAAATCTGCTAGATCAATACGAATGATAACACTGAAGATGACTTTAGTGACAATGTCCACAGCCTCCTAGCTTGTACAATAAAAGCGAATAATTAGTTTTCTATTGTTTCTATTATATATATATATATATATATATATATATATATATATATATATATATATCTTTGTGTCCATTTGGACAAACAACACACATCCACTGCACAGTGAAACAAAATAAAGGTCATAGAAACTAAATGCAATAGCCTAAAGTTTGAAAATAAAATTATTTTATAAAATAATTTTTGTTTATTTCTACAGCCTTTGTTTAAATGTGCCTGCCTGCGCAATCGTATATTGATCCGGATATCATGCAGAACACTAGAAAGAGATAAACAGAGAGAGAGAGAGAGAGAGAGAGAGAGAGATAGAGAGAGATAGATAGAGAGAGAGAGAGAGAGGAAGAGAGAAAAATTAAGTTGGAGAGCGAGAGAGAGAGAGAGAGAATGAGTGTAAAAGAAAAAGCTTTTCTGGAATCTCATCACATCGTGTCGTTAACATTATTTTCATAGTTATTTATTAAAAGTTTTCTTAAACTAGCAAGTAAGCTATAATTTCCATATCTGGAATAGATAATTATAATAAAAACTGATCAAGGTTTAACGTCCGTATCCTCACACAAGAATGATATTAGGGACCTCCCTCCATCACTTTTCACTATGAATCGATTCGTCAAAATGACTAGAAAAATCATGTGACGAAGGGAAAGAAGTCATATCCTAAACAAAATTGTAGCATAAGTTACAACGCTTACCAATGGGAACGAGAGTATGCAGATAACCTGCCTCG
>CAJHZI010000417.1:0-95000 GCA_905160935.1 Enchytraeus crypticus | reverse complement strand
GGTTTTCACTAACTTTATCTTTGTGTCTTTCTTTAGAATTTTTGTTCAAAGTTTTTTCTTATTATTGAAGGCCTCTTTTGCTTATTTGCTTATGTGCAATCTTATGTGTTTTGTGCAAACACACGTGTTTTGCTTATGTGTAATCCCATTCCAAATTTCGATCTTACATTTCATATTATCTGCTATAATATGACCTATCGTGAAGATTCAAGGGAAGATATTTCTTTTATTTAAATGATTCAATCATTTCGCACAATAGAGATAGAAAAGTCTCACAAAATACAGCAATTCACATGAAATGAAAAGTACATAAAGGTCCGAAGACTCTAACATGTGCCCTGATAAGAGAATAAAATAATAAAATATTTAAGCATCATTACATTATCAAAGCATTTATACCATTACAATGGTCACAATATTTACAGTAAAATACATGTATATGCTAAGCTATAAAATCAAATATTTATTAAAATCAATTTTATCTATATTGCTTTTAAATGAATTAACACTATTTGTCGTGACCACGGAGTCTGGCATTGAATTCCATGGTTCACAGACTCTAATAGAGAAAAAATATCTTCTAGTATTGACTCTGGATAGGTCAGTATATAACTTCAGTGAATGACCAGTGAATGATAATGATGATGATGATACCGCTACACAACTGAAAACTGACCCAGTAATAAATTCGCAAACTTTATAGAATTGTGCGTGTATGTGCATGTACACATATTATGTATAAATACAGTGATATATATATATATATATATATATATATATATATATATATATATATATATACTATATATACATTCGTTAAACTTTGTAGCAAATTCTGGAGCTCAGGCTTTCACCAACCGAATACCCCTTCTTACGTTAGTGGAGATCTTAATGCTTTAGTGGCATTTTACTACAAGTGCAGTACACGGTTGGTCAATTCTTCAAGAAACCCGGACACAACACAGGGAAATTAATTACAAGCTCAGCTTTAAGTTAGGTGGCGGTATATAATACTTAAATCAAGATATCTAGCTTCCTTACCCCAATCAATTGCATCGTTTTCAATACATAGATATAGACCAATATTTGAACAGCAGAGAAGTAATTAAAAATAAAGAAATGTTACGTAAGAATACCTGCAAATGTTTTCAGCAAGGATGTTAAGTGAGTATGATCTTTATTTAATGCTGAAATAAAAGTCTCGTATTGTTGAATACTTCGTCTCAAGATGACAGCGAGTAACTCTCGGTTTTTCCCGTGTGTTGTTCTGTGCTTATCTATGCTTTCTCTCTGCACACAACTAATGCAATCCTCCTGAATGAGCTCATCTAGCAAACTGTCTGTGTGTATCTCATCTACTAGGAACTTGTACGTGCTCAGTAGAGCTCTCCTGTGGTCGTCGCTTAGAGGCCAGTCTTTCTCGCCAGCAGGTCGAACTACATGAAAGTGATTATGTGTAGAAATTTTTAATAAATAGCCTATATAGCATGTCAGAAATCAAATTACAGCTTGCTTAAGACTCATTCAAGACAATAATAAAAAGTAGGCATACAAAATTAACTAACAAGAATGCATATATATATATATATATATATATATATATATATATATATATACGCGTATATATATATATACTGTATATATATATATATATATATATATATATATATATATATATATATATATATATACTGTATATTTATATATATATATATATACAGGATGAGTAGAAAAATAATTACACCTGCAAAAAGTTTGAATATCTCAAGCTATTGTTAATATTTTCCAATGAAACTTTTATCAATTACTAACGGATTAATTTCTGATAGGGTGGCCAAATTTCATCCATTTTGGTACATAGATTGATTGGCCAGTTATGCAAGTTTCTGCAGAGCAACCCCACACTTTTTAATGTATTGTGAATATAAATTATATTTAATTTTATTATTATTATTTGTGACTATTCGATATACTTTCCTCCCGTTGATACGCAGGACTGCAGTCGCTTTCGGAACGCTTGGACAGCCTTGTTGATTTCAGCTTGGAACACTTTCTCCCAGATCGATTGTAGCACTTCCTGCAGTTCTGTCTTGTTTTTAGGCTTCGGCTGATGTTTCTGATAGAGATGTAGCATGGTTCCCTAGACATAGTAATCAGAGGATCGGGTGAGTTTGTAGGCCATTCATTCTTCTTAATGAAATCCGGGTTTCTTTCGCTGATCTATTTATGTGCATGACGAGATGCATGAGCCGGAGCATCATCCTGCTCAAAGATGAAACCATTTGGTAGAAGAGCATTGCAATAATCAAACAGCTCCGGAAGCAAATGGTTGACGTAATACTGAGAGTTCACCTTTACCTTCTCGTCAATGAAGTGCTATCTGCCCTTACCGTTGTAGCAAACGCCATTTTTAGGTAAAAATGAGGGGTTGCTCTGCTGAAACATGCATAACTAGCCACTCTATGTACCAAAATGGATGAAAAACAGCCACCACATCAGCAAATTAGTCCCTTAGTAGTTGGTAAAAGCTTTATTGAAAAATATGAACAGTAGCCTGATATATTCAACCTTTGCAGGTGTAATAATTTTTTACTCACCCTGTATATATATATATATATACTTATATATATATACATGTATATATATATATATATATATATATATATATATATATATATATATATATGTATATATATTTAACTAACACAATGTACATAGCCATATTTAAGCTAGATAATGATACTACACAGTTATTTTTACAAAAAGCAAGTTAAACGAAAATATGAATGAAAATTATAGCTTTATATTTCTATTTTAGACCTTTAATGATTTTTTAATTTCTATTTTTATTATATACTTCATTAATTGATGTATTATATAAATTATAAGGTTGTGTATGAGAACTACAGCAGTTTCAATTAAATGTATTTATTATTTTGTGCATAGAGATTGTAATAACTTAACATTTCGCTGGCTTAAAATGATTTACTACTGTGCATTTTTATATTTGTTTAGTATCTCACTGATCTATCTGTTTATAATTGTTAGTTAAATATTTTAGCATGTTTTGAACGAGCATGAACTTGCTTCCTAACTACTGCTATGTATGTTTTCATTACAATTCTGTGATTGGTCTCTCTTTGATCACAACCTGTACAAGGGTTGTACAACCTGGCCAAATTAAGTTTTTTACAGAGTAGAGATTTGTGACATTATGCCTAAAGAGAATATAAATTTTGAATATAAATTTTGAAATTTTATAAATGAAGTTATAGTTGGTTACTTGTATTTGTAGTAAATTTACTTGTATAATGAAGTTCTCAGTCTTATATTGAACTATAAGTTCTAGTATTGGTGTTAGTTAAGTGTTTACGGATTCATAAACTCACTAAACATACATTGCTTGTTTAAGCAGTTGCATGCTTAAGTTAAACAAGCATGCAATTGCTTCCTGATTCTGTAGTGTAAGGTTATGTAATAAAAATATTTAATTAAAATTTTTAGTAAAATGGAATCCATATAAAATTTATACTTTACTATATTAAGTAAAAAGATTTAATCTCCTAACAATTTCGCAATTTTGTAACTTAAAGAGTACGAACATTTATCTAATAAAATTGTAATGTGCCTGTGTGAAATTTAATTTTTTTTCTCGTACCAATAACCGTCCTTCTATGTTCCTAAAAGCGTAAGCCTTTTCACGCTGTGAAGTCTAACAAATTATTTAATTATTATTCACTATTCATCATCAACTTTTTCTTTTGAATCCGAGCTTAAATACGTTCGAGCTACGTATAGACCTTTTCCATTCCAATGCATCTTAGAAGCCACGAATCTCCCAAGCTATGGGCTATATAAAGCATGAATTCACGTTGGGCAACACATCTACTTGCCACTGTCTCAAATTAATATTCATGAATTGAATGTCCAACACTTACCGCCGTTTAGCTCAAGAAAGTTGGCCAGGTGACTTTGATTTGACTTTCTCAATGCAGCTAAGAATTTTTTCTTATTATGAGGCTTCAAGAAGTTCAGCAGTCTAGTGATCCTTTCAGTTCTTGTGCGGCACTCGGTCCTCAAACTCTCATTCTGCGCTAGTGTTATCACTCCTTCGTGCAGAAGTTCATCCAGCAAGTCGTATTCGCATTCCAAATTTCTGTGAATCACTGAAAACAGAAATTAATTATGCATCAGAAATGCCTAATGAGGGAATTATTAAATTTGTGCACAAATTCAAAGAATATTCAGATTTGGAAGGTGTCTTATATATTTTTACTATCTTTGTTACTATTTGATGTATAAGAGATTATTAATAAATAATCGTGTGCATAAGTAATAGGTTATGATATCTCTTGCAATGCATGAAAATTGCGAGAAAATACAACACTGAATCACACTGTAGCACTTTTTCAGTTGTGCTTCTAAATCTTATATTTCTCAGGGGTGGCAACAATAAGTTTTTAGGCTTGAGGTTTTAGATTTTTTAGAAAGCGTCCAAACCTAAAAGCCCAAAAATGTGGCCTTTAGGATTTTAGATTACCTAAATATTCGAAATATTTTGAAAATTTGACAAATCTGACTATTTGACATTCTCTCTCGCTTCAGTGCACTGCCAAGTGGCAGGTTCACGGTACATATTCATACTCAAAGTCTGCTTTATCGCTCTATAAGAGCACTCCTTAGATCAACAAGTTAATGCTTTCACAAAGTCTATGCCTTATCCATACCTTATGTAGCCTATAGCTTGGGAAAAGTATGGCTTCTGAGGTGGTTTCCCGTTGCCTTCCTCAGTTAGGTGGATTAATTGTTAATTTGGCATTAACAATTGATAAATGTTGCAAATTAATAACTAAGCTATTAGTAAATTCATGGTGAAGCCAATAGTTCAACATTACATTTCTAGTTTTTAGAAATTGCAGAGAATTCGAGTAACTGTGGAAAAAACCTCAAATTGTGTAAAAAACCTTTTAAGAGCAGATTTTTCTATACCCCTTATTTCTCATGACCCTATATCCATTGCTGCTGCCGCTGAAACAAGTATATAACGGGACGTCGGGTACTTTTTTAATTATTTAAGAACTTTGGTTTGTCGGTTTAAATTAAGTCGCTAGAATGCGTTAACTCAGAGTTTTTTGGCGCCTATTCTATTCAACATCTACACGAATGATCAGCCAATTATGCAGAATACCAGAAGTTTCATCTATGCTGATGACAACTGTTCTGCATGTCAGTCTAAGAATTTCAGTGACATTGAAAAACGACTAAATGAAGTCCTAGAATCTTTGTCAGTATATTATGTGGAAAATCACCTAAAACCTAATCCTACAAAAACACAAGTGTGCGCCTTTCATTTAAGAAATAAGGATGCTAGTAAGGAGCTTAAAGTTACATGGGAAGGTGTAGAACTACAACACTGTACACACCCAGTATACCTTGGTGTAACTTTAGATAGTTTAGTTTCAAGCAGCATGTAGGAAAGACGAAGGCAAAAGTCAGTACAATAAATTTAATATTAGGAAAACTGGCGAACACTCATTGGGGTGCAAAGGCCAACACAATACGCTCCACAGCATTGGCTCTCTGCTACTCTAGCGCTGAGTATGCCTGCGCTGTTTGGGGTCGCTCCACACATGCCCATAAAATTGACAGTGCTCTTAATGCTGCGTGTCGTCATGTAACAGGTTGCCTGCAACCAACAAGTAAGGACAGCCTGTACTTGCTCTCTGGCATAGCACCACCAGCCATCAGACGAAATGTGGCTAGCCAAGCTGAAAGAAGTAGACAAGAACAGGATCAACGATATCCATTACATGTTGAAAATCCTCGGAGATCGCGACTCAAATGAAGGCACAGCTTCTTAAATTCAGTGTCGCCATTATCTCAGTCAGTGGAACAATCTCGTCTCCAGATGTGGAGAGAACATCTCCAATCAGTTCCAGAGGATAAAATATGTGTAGAAGCGTCAGAAAGTCTTCCGTGTGGGTGCGATGAGGATCGACGAACCTGGTCATGCTTAAATAGATTTAGGACAGGTGTCGGTCGGACAAAGGTTGCAATGAGCCGATGGGGTTACTATAATGGTTCTACAGTATGTGAATGCAGCCTGGAGGAGGAGGACATTGATCATTTGATGAACTGCAACTTGACCGGTGGTGGGGTCACGCGTGAGGATCTCAGAGAGTTTAATGATCGGGCGAGAAATTTTGTCAGACGCTGGATTAATGTTGTATAAGGACACGATAAGAAGAAGACTCAGAGTTCAAAAATTTACAGTGCAAAACGTCAAGTCAATTATGAAGCTGCTGCGGCAAAGCATGTCATTAATTAACCATTCCAACGTTTTCTTTCTTAAAAATTATACTTAAATGACTTCAGTTCAATATTCTACATTGTATTCTACATAATTCATTCAATTTTACATTTCAGCTAATTTCTAATTTAACTAGTAAAACTTTTGATTATAATTGTATTTCATTTTGTCACTACTGAAATAGTTTATTTTATAAGCAGAAATATTGCCTTGCAGAATAAAATCTAACAGCCGATTGAATTAAAAAAAAGAATCTCGGCCATAGTAATTCAAAAGCAGTTCGAATTGAACGAGTGAATGAACGTTTGAATTGAACGAGTGCGAAAATGCAGTTTGAATTGAACGAGTGAAGGTTAGAATGTCTCAATAGCTTAGGGGTAACGTCATGAAGTTTTAAATGACAGATCCTGAGGTGAATTGAACCCTCGCGGGTTCTAATCCCAGTCGAGCTTATCTGAGAGTAAAATCTCGGACATTTACTGGACTGGCTACACGGACAATGGAAAAAATTGCCTTACGGATTTAACATGCGGTATAAAAGTGATAGATATCGACGTAGTTGATCGTTTCACTATAATGTGTGTTATTATTATTGAGTGCAAAATCGCTAAAAATTATCAAAATTGTACAGCTATTGAAGGTTTGCAATACAAACCTGACTCACAATCATTAATATGTATTCCATCGGAGAATCTCTTGTCACCTTTCTCTAGTTCGATCCAGAAATGAACAGTGTATTTATCATCTTCCTGTCGATCTTCTCTTGAAAAGACCGATGTTGGCCTTTGGACAGTCGATCGTTTACCTTCATCAGAACCTGTGGATGTGATTTGACTTTGACTGTCATCATCTCCGGACGTGCTAGAGACAGAAGTTATCCTATAACGTTGACCGTCTGTATCTGCGCGCGTGCTAGAGACAGAAGTTATCCTACAACGTTCACTGTCTGAATCTCTGTGCGTGCTAGTTACAGAAGCTATCCTATACCGTTGACTTTGAGTAGAAGGAAGTTCTACTACAGTTGAGAAATGATTCATTACTAAACTCAGAACTAATTTCAATGACATCAAACCGATAATCTCCCTCTGTTCAATCTGCACAATGATTAATTAGAATATATCAAAGTTAAATTTAATTTTTAAATTAAGAAAATTAAATTAAATTAACTAAATAAACACATAAATAAATACGCGTACATTGAATCTCGATTACGCGACTAATTCAAAAGAAATTTATGTTCGACCAAGTGAAAACAATAAAACCTTCTGCATTAAAACATTGAAATTAGCATTCAAAATGTCTTTTAAATTCGTGGAAACCTTTTTGTGTAGGATATCTTGAATATTTATCTACATGCAAATGTATGTAACAATGTTCAAATTTACGACGATTAATATATGACATACTTCAAAGGAAAAAATATATAATTAGACCGACGCCAAAATAAAGTTTTAATAATAATAATAAGCAGCAAACATTTCGTTGCTTGTTTGGGACCAATTTTAGCTACTTTACAGGTTCTGAGAGGTTATTTACAATTCTTTTCATGGCTAATAATACCTATATGTAGGCTATACTATTGATAGACAAAATGATAAAAAATCTCAAAAACTCATCAATGGTTGACCACTGAATCTAATCTACACGCCTTCTGAAATCAGTGTAGAACATCTTACCGATAGAGGTGGGCAAACTAGTAACTAAAAGTGCCCAAGTCCCTTTAATTCTTGTTTAATTAAAAAGTGTAACTCTTTCTTCCTGAAAAAGACAGATTGAAGTTTAACGACATAATTTTAGTTACAACCTAAAAAATTGCAAAAGTTTTACTTTTTAAACTTAATGATAACGCCAAATTTGGAAAGTAAATCAAACGCCGAATGATTATATTACTTAAAATTATGCAAAATTACAAGTTTCACTAAATGCTTCCTGAACACGTTTCTAGGGTTGAATTTTTTTAAAATTAGATGTTCCTTCTGCTAATTGAACGCGATTTAACATAAGAAACATACCTGAGCATTGCAAGCGTCAGTTATAACGCGGTCACGGTAGTAAAAATTACCTGTATTATATTTTACTGTATATTGACATATTGACACTTCACGCTTTATTACAGTGGTTTAATCAAGATTTTATTTTAGAGTGGAGTAGATTGTTTCTTAAAAAATAAAATATAAATATAAAAAATCTTCCGTTTAGTATGTCGTTAATCCCCATTTGGGGTCGACACGGAGGGGACTGGATAGGAAATGGAACATTAAAGTAGGCTATCCATCGGCCTGACACCACCAAATGTACACCACTACGTTTTTATTCGCCACTCGGAAGCGTAAAACCCATGTCGATACGCAGTCTCGAACCCGCGACCTGTTGTTCAAAAGGCGAGATCTCTATCGCTGCGACACGAGGCGTTACATATTTTTCTTTACAAATACTTCCCATTAATTTCTGATTTTGTAATTTTATTATTGATCTGTCGATCTCAATGAAATTGCTTTAGAACCAATCAGGATCAATGAGAAAGAACAGAACAGGATCTATGTCACGATCAATGTCACGATCAATGTCACGATCAATGTCACGATCAATGTCACGATAAATGTCACGATAAATGTCACGAACAATTTCACGATCAATGTCAGCTTTGCCTCTCGAAGGAATATTAGTCGAGACAAAAATTTGAACTCATCACCTACTGACACGTAAGCGAGAGCCTTACCAATCAGGCCACTGGCCCATTCTGTGTGATTTGTTGAAAGAATTGTTTGAAAAATAACTTTTACAGACGGCAATAAATTATTAGTAACGACAGTTTATTACTGCACTGATTTAATAAAATCACCTTTGCAGCCTATGAATTTTAATGGCTACGTTTTTAAAGTCTTCTTCAGTAAAAAATATACTGTCAAACGGAGGCCCAGAGGGTGATTCTCATTGGGCACATGGACGGTTAATCACGTATTGCAGCTTGCTTGCTGTCAATTGGCGTTATTAATGCAATAAATTTTAAATTAATCATAGTAGAGCATTACTAATAACCTGCCAGGCACATTCAAAGCAGTCTCAAAACCGGCCAACCACCGTCTATGACACCGCTATAGAAATAGTCGTAGGTTAATATTTATTTTATTTTATTTTTATTATCCAATAGCAAAGAAGCCGGGGTTTAATATAAATTAATCAAGCAAAGTGCTGAGTAGTAGCCTATCTACTCAGTTTATCTAGCAGCTTGAAAGAATTGCCGAAACAAACAGTATTACTATTATTATTATTATTATTATTATTAATGTTATTATTATTATTAACATTATTATTACTATTATTAACATTATTATTATTAACATTACTATTATTACTAGTATTATTATTATTATTATTTACCCCGGGTGCAAAGAACCCGAGATATGATAAAAACTTTTCGAGCAATAAGTGCTGAATCGTCGCCCGGCTACTATAGATAATAATAATAATAATAATAATAATAATAATAATAATAATAATAACAATAATAATAATTTCTTTCATCTTTCTTTTAATTAAATAAAGTATTTCTTATCTTATATTTTAGCATAGGGCCTTATACAGGCCAGGGCATTTAAAAAAAAAAAAAATTATTATTATAGCACTCCAGTGATTTAATAGTATTATTATTAAATCGCTGGAGTGCGATTAATATTGCACTCCAGCGCTTATCGTCATCGTCATCGTCGTCGTCGTCGTCGTCATCATCGTCATCATCATCGTCATCATCGTTATCATTACTATTATTATTATTGTTATTATTATTATAACTCTTATGTTCATATAAAGAGATTATATAAAATAATTTATAGAGTGTATTGCTTGTCGGACAAGCTTATTGTAAATTTCCAAAGACTATATATGTAGTGAAGAGATCATATAAAATTCTGCAAACAAAAAATCAATAATTGTCGTCTTATAATGGTGCAACAGTAGCTTAATTTTATTGTATCTATTTACAGAAATCGTTTCTAAGAACATGTTAGAACGTTTATCAGGAATTGCAATACAATCTAATGATGTAAATGCATGTTTATCCGTATGAATGTTCTAACAATAAACACGAATATATGAAATATACAGAATATTTGGTCATACTCACACATACAAATAGCACACCTAACAATTTTAATCTAAAATAAATTAATTGTTACTTTACACTTTAACATTCATCAATTTCAATTAAAGGACGTAACGATTGGGGCCTTCAAGGTCATAGATTTTAAAGATTAGATGCTGCATATGAAACAACGACAACGAGAGAAGAGTACAAATTTAGTGTTCAAATGATAATTATTATTTAATTACCAATATTGACTTGAGGGTGCGTCATTATTTCGTTTATTTTGTTCGTCATATGATATCATACTGTGACTGGAAGCAATAAAATCAATAAATACCTAGGTTATAAAAATTACATAATTAAATAGAGATAGTACATTTATATATACAAATATATATATATATATATACAAATTATACATATATATATAATATACAAGTATATATATATATATATATATATATATACATGTATATATTAAAATAAATACAGTATATGCATATACAGTATGTATAATTAATATTGAGTATATATGAATTATATACTGTATATATACACATATATATATATACCACCATGGTATATATATATATATATACATATATATATAAATATATATATATATATATATACATATATATGAGATAAATGATAGATTTCAATCAGCGACCTTAAAGTGAGTTATTTGATTCGATGGCATAAAGACAGGTCGAAACTTACAATCATCACCGCAAAACAACTAATGAACAATTGTAACAACAACCGACCACCGTCTGCTAACGATAAATACCAACAGAAACGTATTGTGTTCCAGAAGTATCAATCAATAAACTTGTTTAAAGTTTAACACTGCTAATTTGTAGTCTAATTTTAACTTCAGGATATGACTACTGCGCATAAGTCTATTGCAGAAAAATACAGATAAAGACCTTCAAGTAGTTTCCTCATTTCACTCCATAATCATCATCATCGTCATCATACTTCCTTGGAAGCTAAGTTTTACAAGGGTCGGGATTTACACAATTTTGTAGCGATTTCTGGAGCTTAGGTGCTTACCAATCGAATGCCATTTATCTCTCATGTCATTCCTCAAAAAATTGGAAAATGATCCTACATATCAGGAATCCTATTAAACTACTGTAGGGGTAACTCACTAAAGATTTTAATGAGGTATTGAGGCAATGAGGTAATTTTGTGAATTGAACCCTCGTCATTGTTTGGTTTTCTGGCCTACAACAAGCGAAACAACAAGCGAAATAACTGATATATGAGAATAACTGATTTGAAATCAAACCATATATTCATTGCATGGGATATTCACAATTGACTAACGGTTTGAACATTAATAAAGTGACAGTTATTACCATAAAGTACATTTGCACATTGATATGTGATCGTAATGAAAGTAGTTCAACTGGAAAGTTTAAATTATTATTACTATTCAACGATTGAAGGTTGAAATGGTCAAACATTTTTCTGTTGAATAATTTAGAAGTTTAGTGTTCATTTAGTAGTAGGTTTCATTCTCGAGCCAGCCGCCTGGGTTGCGTCTTATGATCAACTTTCTTATTTCATCGTAGAGAATTATGAGTAGAGTGAAAGGCAGGGGCGTCAGCCACCATGTCCATCTGTAAAACAATTAAATTAAAAGACAGTCAAAACAGTAGCAAGAAAGACAACAATTATTTGTAAAGAAGCCTCTCTCTTCGTCATATTTGGTACGAGAGAAAATAAATTTGAAATCACCGACAAGTGCTTCAGCTCGCAAGCGTTACCGAAGCCATTTCCCGTTGTAAAGAAATTTTGCAGCGCTCACTGAGGTAATTATTGCAATATGATTTAACATTTGTTATTTCAAAGTCCACACTTTGACTGTAAATTCCACAAAGTAATACCAGATAACTTTTAATAAAGTTTCTTCTAAACTGATTTCTTGGTTTTTCATTTTCCAACGGCGGAATTTAGCGCATTTCACTTTGTTGCGCGTCAATAATCGAAGTTAAGCTATATCGGCTTCGGTCAGTACTTTGTGGGTGACCACGTTGGAAGACCGGGTGTTGACAGCTTTGAGAGAAAACTACCCAGGGTGAAAGTCATTCTTAAATCCGCGCCGGCTGCAATTGATGCTCCATCAAAAGGCAAATATTACTAATAACCGTGGAGAGGAAAGAAGGAGGAAATATGCCTTTAACAAGCACATGTGTTTCTTGACCCAGTGAGCTGTTACGTTATGTTGTTTATTGATACTGTTGCTTTCTGAACTGCTGGGCCTCTTCTCACTTTTTACTACATTGATTAACTAGAATTAGGAGCAAATAATATAATGAAATGAGTAAATTTCATAATAAAGAATAAAATGCAAAAATAATATAACTACAGAATTCCTTTAAATATGATCTCTTTCTCTTTTAGCGTACTGCCCAGTAGCAGGTCCATGGTATATAATGCCTCCACTCTTCTCTGTCTTCCGCCTTCCTCTTTAATATGATATTACTATATAAAGTATGATATTACTAGATATATTGTTAAATACCTTATTATTATTAAATTTAAATATTTATTTAAATGGTATATAAATATTTAAATGTGCTTTATACTTTGCATGTTTCAAAGTACATATAGGAATAAGAGCGTAACGTTTTTGTCGATGTCGTAAAGACCAATGGTTACATTCACGGGCTACGATTTGTTCAAATACTAGATTCACTATATAAATGTCAATAAAACTTTATTAATTGAATTTTTGTATTTGACGAATAGAGACGTTCACAGTAAACTAGAGCGAATAAAGACTCCACCGTGATGAGATAGGATCTGACTATACCATACATGTAGAGGAGTTACTGCCGTCAAGTTCCTAGGTTAATAATGCGTGAGTTTAACAAAATTTAACATTTTGTTGATGTTGAAGTAGTTTCGGTTTCAAGAATGAAAATTGATACTAATATTACAACACTTAGGTCACTCATGATACAGAATCTATTAAGTATCGCCTTATTCGAAAACTTTCATTAGATATAATCATGAAAGAAGACCTTCATCAGCTATTAGATATCATCATCATAGATATCATGATAGTGCCTTCGTGGCCTTTGTGTCCTTTTTCGCTTTACCTCCATGTATTTCTGGTGTACGATTTTACCCAAGTGAAATAAACGTGATTCAATTCAATTCAATCATTAAAGAAAATATCACATAAGGGCACACTGGATCAGGAAGCACAGATGCTTGTTTAAGACTAATTTCCTCCTTACTCTCCATGGTTATTAGTAATCGTTGCCTCTTGATGGCGCACCAATTGCAGCCGGCGCGAAATTAAGAATAACCTTCCATCACCCTGGGATTTTTTCCTTCAAAGCTGTCAACACTCGGTCTTCCAATGTGGTCACCCACAAAGTACTAACCGAGGCCGATGTAGCATAACTTCAATTATTGACGCTCTACTAAACTAAGTGTTGTATATGGGGATCGATATTGCTTAGATGATGATGTTTATAGTTGATGATGATGGTAAGATATTGATGAGGTTTATTATGATTGATTTGGGTATTATAATAGCATTAGCACTCAGCTGAAATGAACAGATAGCATGTCAGTGAGACATCACACTGCGGATTAACAGCCTGAGGCTTAAGATCAAGTGATCACTACTCACTGATAGACTTTCGAGACACAAAAACCGACGTTAAATGAGGTTGCGGGTTTTAGCTTTTAGTTTCAGAAATAAGTGTATTGGTACGTTTGCATAAGTAATCCTTTCAGTTTTGTATTTGACGAATAGAGACGTTCATAGTAACAAATAACACGTCTATTTTCAAGATGATCTTTAAGTTAAGCACCGAAGTGAGTTCAATATAATTTGAATATCTATCTTAGTGCAGTGCCTACTGGCAGATCCATTATATATAACGCCTCCACTCTTCTCTGTCTTCCTCTTTCTTCTTCATGTTCACACATGAGTGTGTCTCTAAATCATCTAACATACCTAATCTCGGCCTGTCTCTGCCCCGATTTCCTTCCATTCCGCCTTCTATGACCTCTTTTAGTAGACTTTCCAACCTTAGAATATATCCTATCAAACTCTTATTCCTATTTCTTAATACACAAATCAACAGCCTATCTACCAACTCTCTACATTGCTTCCTCAATTTAAATATAATTTTTATTTTTCAAGTAAAAAGCAAACACTGTAACAGAATTTTATGGTCTGCTAACTCATTTGAATATGTGAGTTATACACTAGATCGGGTAAGCAGGTTTACTAAAATGACAGAGTTAAACAAATAAATTATCGTACAAGTTAAACAAAGTGCAGTATGTCACAACTATGTGATGAATGATACTATTAAACCTTAGCCTTGAAACGTTCTGTATTTCAGACTCAAGTAGATCTGCTATAGCTACTAATTATAGTATTACCGACCAGAGCTGTGGCTTAATTATGGTATCCTCTTTTGTATTTTTAGTTGCTTATCTAACTACATGAACGTTCCTATTGTTTGCATAATAGTGCTGCGATGAACAAATAAACGACATTAAGCAATAAAAAAACCTTAATAGGCCTATAGCGATGAAACAACTCCTTCCTCGAAATGTGTCGTAAATTTTCTATTTGTCTTTTTGTCTTTTTAAATATTAGATTATTATTTAGGCTGATTTAATTTTTCCATATTAAAAATTACTGTCAGAGTTTGCATGTAGCAGAAATGAGAATGTTGCGTCTAATGTGTGGAAGAACTAGGAAGGACAGAATGGAAAATTAATATGTGAGGATGAATTTTAATGTTGAGGGGATCGGGGATAGGTTGGCTCAGTCGAGATTGAGATGGTATGGGCATATTGTGAGAACGGCAGATTAGGATGTAGTAAAGAGAGTTTGGAGGGAAGAACTGGATGTTAAGCTAGAGAGAGGTAGACCACAATTGACATGGAATGCAGTAATTAAGAAGGACATGAAAAATAGGGGATTGACTGATGATATGGTATGGGACAGGCAGGACTGGAGAAGGCTTATTCGTATCCCAACCCTGGTTAAACTGGGATTTAAGGGAAGATGATGATGATGATGAAAAATTACTATCTTTAATAAAATGATTGAGCGAGTAAAATTGTGAATAAGCAACTTTCCAATACGACACTGACCATAGCGGAGAGTGTCCGTTGCATGAATGTTTAAGTTTTAATCATGCTTTATTGACACTGAAGAGAGTAATTTATTCCGTGCAGTAATTAATTAGGCGCACTAACGAGAATGTGTTAGAGGTTATATAGAAAGATAAAGATATATAAATATCGATATATATATATATATATATATATATATATATATATATATATATATATATATATTAGAGAGAGAGAGAGAGAGAGAGAAAGAGAGAGATAAAGACTGCGAGACACACCTGAGTGGATGCGTGTTTAAAGCGACGTCCAAACCAGGACAGTAGGATATAAAAGCCGCCAGTGTTGTCTCAAAGAACAGACTAAACGTCATCGGATGGTTCCTGGTAACATTTAATTAATATTAGAATATTAAAATAATATTCTAAATGTTATATAAATATTAGATAATTAGCTTCAGGTCAGTTCCATATCGCAAGTGTATTGTCAAAGTTTTGCCCCCATAGAGTTTCAAACCTACGACCTCTTCCTAATCAGGCAAGCGCTCTAACAAATCGATGGTTCTGCGGCCGAAGCAGCTGCTAGCAGGAAACTCGTAAAATATAACGAATTATCTTTTAAATACATTTTTGCACCCATAGCCTTTGAAACAAGGAAATAAACAGAAATGAGACAAGGAAATAAACAGAAGAATAGCCATGGCTAAGGAGGCATATAACAGAATGTCAAAGATTTTTGGAAGCCATAAATTATCAATTGATACCAAAAAAAGGACTTCTTCAATGCTATATTCAACCAGTATTATTGTATGGAAGTGAAGTTTGGACAATCTTTTCTGTAATGGAATCGAAACTTGAGGCAACAGAGATGTGGTTCTATAGAAGAATGCTACGTATATCTTATAAAGACCACGTTAAAAATGAAGATGTTTTACAAAGAATGTCAACTTGTCGTGACCTTTTGAACCGCATACGACGACAACAGATGAAATTTTTTGGACACATTATGCGGAACAAAATAGTTGAAAATACCGTAGTGACAGGAATAATAGAAGGAAAAAGATGCAAGGGTCGACAACGAATGACGTTTATTACGAGTCTTGGCAAATGGATGCAGTTAACTGAAAGAGATGATCAGAGCAACAATGAACAGAGACATATGGAGGAATATGACCATGACCGCCCAGGCTTGGAACAGGCACGGCACTTAGAGAAGAAGAGAAGAAGCCTTTGCAATCCTGGGACCCATAAATTCTGCAGGCACAGACTTCATTGATGTGGTAGGCAAGAAGACTACTGCTGTTACTGGAGATCTAAGTGAGAATTCTTTCCTATGGCAACGTTTGTCAATGGCTCTGCAGCGAAACAATGCAGTTTGTTTCCGTGGCACTTTTGGTGCCATGGCATTTCGACGTGGAAAGTAAAATTTTTAAAAATCCTCTTGCTAGGGGGTAAAAATTATAATTATATTAATTATATTATTACAATTATTATTATAATTTATTATTATTATTATTATTATTATATATAGCAGTAGCAGCAGCAGTAGCAGTAGCAGTAGCAGTAGCAGTAGCAGTAGCAGTAGCAGTAGCAGTAGTAGTAGTAGTAGTAGTAGTGGCATTATTAAATTAATAATCAATTAATTATCTTACATCATGCCGTGACGAAAGATGGAGTTTTTTCTAGTTTTGCAGATGATCAGATCTGCCCATTGAGCGAGAACTATGGAGACAAAGAAAGCCGTCTGACAAGTATACTCTAAGATCTTGCGCTGTGCGTACGTCTGCAATACATTATTATTATTAACTATCAATCAACTTAGACCCTTTGATTGCGTGTAATTGTATTATTGTATATCAGAGTTGAAATATAATCTCTATCTCACTCTCTCACTATTTCTCTCTCTCTCTGTCTCTCTATGTGTCTCTGTCTCTCGCTCTCTTTCTCTCTCTCTCTCTGTGTCTCTGTCTCTCCTTTTCTCTCACTGTCTAAAGCTCTCTCTCTCTCTCTCTCTCTCTCTCTTTCTCTCTCTCTCGTTGTCTTTCAGTCAATCAGTCATTTCTTCAATGTCTCTGTCATTAGGACAGTCAGTCTTGTCGATCTGTCGGTAGATAATTGGATTTATTTGTATAGTCATGAATAATCTAATGTATACATTTGTTTGCATTGAAACGGCATTCTGAAATACATTAATAGTGCTAAATATCATTATAAATTAGATACTGAAAACACCAAACCCTTTCTGCCAGCAACTCTAGTTATTCAAGTTCATCAAGTTAATTTCTTCAAAAACCTTTTCTTTCGTCAACACAGTAATGTAGCATACTGTTATATATAAACGATATATGGTTTCTGAGGCAGGTTTGAATTTTATTATCCTATTTCATGCTCAGTCGTCTCGCACAAAACGTGTACTTTATTCTTACGATTGGCCAAATCACGCAGGACAAATCAATTGAACTTAACATGTGGCGCTATATTGCTAATTCACAGTGATTTAGTAAGTGATTAACGTGAGAGGAAACGTGATTCAATTAACCATCATATTTATTAAATAAGTTCCCCTGTTAGAGGCCCATATTACAGATAATATAGGCCCATACAAATTGAAGGAAATGGGCGAAAAATGTATCGGTTAATAGCTACCAATTGTCATCTTAACCACTACTTCTATTCTATTCACTTTTATTCTACATATTTGCCTTAACATCACTAATACTTTTCTATATTCATATTAACATTAACACCTTTATTATCACTAATACTTTTATTTATCAGTATTAACATCACCAACACTTTTATTTATTCACACTAGCATCACTATCACTTTTACTAATAAACATTAACATCACAAACACTTTTACTTATCAGCGTTAACATGACTAATACTTTTATTTATCCAAATTACATCACTAACACTTTTATCTATCAGCATTAACATCACTTACACTTTTATTTATCCACATTAACATTACTAATACTTTTATTTATCCGCATTAACATCACTAACACTTTTATCTATCCACATTAACATTACTAACACTTTTATTTATCCACATGAACATTACTAACACTTTTATTTTTCCACATTTATATCACTAACACTTTTATTTATCAGCACTAACATCACTAACACTTTTATCGCTACATGTCATCATGGACGGAGCACTCACCCACTCCTGCCCATAAGAGTCCCTGAGGTCATTGACGGCCCTGGAGTCCCAGGCCCTCCTGATCCCTACCAGCCTGGCGGGCAGGAACCCGCTCTCGCCCATCACGACCAGGTAGGTGAAGAACCCTGCTGCCGCTGATATCACGCCGATCTGTCCGTAAACCATGCTGATCATTCTACGCAATCAATCAATCAATAAGAATTTAACGTCCGGTTAATCGCCGTAAGGCAATGTCAGGGACGTCGATGTAAGGGACCTCAATAATCGTATCGTCCTCCAGTTAATCCCAGTTTAACTAGGTCGGGATACGAATAGACCTTCTCCGCTCCTCTCTGTCTCATACTATATTAATATTAGTCAATCCTCAATTTTTCTTTCTTTTGAAAATTTTGTTAAAATATTTGGAGCCTATTCGCTCACCAAACGAATGCCATTTCTGAAGTTGGTTTGAGTCTTAGTGCTTTAGTAGCCTTCTACGATACGTACAGTCACCGGTTGGTCTATTCTTCAAGCAACCCGAACATAACACGGGAACTGATATTCTATACACTGATAATCATTACTGTTTTACGGTTTATGGTATATAAAAAATTACATTCTTTTATGGTAATACGAAAGGTACTATATTTTTTAAGTCCCGACACTAGTTAAAATGGGATTCAAGAATTTTTAAATGTAAAGTATGCGTTAATTCAGATAGTTGCTTCACTATTAAGGCAACTAAGCGAAGACAGTCCACCCGGTAGGTAGGTTAGAGGGCACTCGTCAACGATTTGTTTCATGGTTTGAGATTAACATGGTTTTGGGATTCAGGTGAAGAAGATGATAATGATGATGAAGAGATTAAACAATAAATGAGATCAGCGCTACCTATCGTTCACGAGTTTATCTTTGACGGGGTCACGTGGTCTCCTCATCATGATGTCACTCTCAGCTGTCTCGTACGCGTAGGATATGGCGGGCAGCATGTCCGTGCCCAGGTCGATGCAGAGGATGGTGATGGTGCCTAACGGCAGCGGAATACTGGCCGTGATGAAGAGCAAGAACGGTGTGATCTCAGGTATGTTGCTTGTGAGGGTGTAGGCGATTGACTTCTTGAGGTTGTCGAAGATCAGTCGTCCTGTCAATCAATCAATCGATCAGTCAGTTGATCAATCAATCAATAGATAATACAATCAATCAATCAAACAATCCATCCATCAATAAATCAATCAATCACACAATCAATCAATCACGCAATCAATCAATCAATCAATCAATCGATCGATCGATCGATCGATCGATTCAATTTTCTAATCAATCATTTAGTTAATCAATCGATCACTCAAATAAGCAATCAGACACTCAAGTAACTGATTTAATGATTGATTGATTTATTGATTGATTGATGAATTGTATTGATCAATATACTACTCATTTAAATAACTATTGCGCCACAACTTGGATTATAACAATAAATCAAACCAATTACCATCCGAATCAAACTCTAGATCGCTTAATTCATCATATAGTTCATCAGTTAGTTCAATATTTAGTATTTGATTGACATTTCGACGAACAACGATTATAGAGCATAAATCAATCAGTGAAATTATCAAACATTTAAATGCAATTTGGCTTGAAGTGGTATTGATAGTGGCCATTGTTGCATATTGGTCATTACAGAAGCCTTATGCTAGAAATAAATTTTAATGTCAGTTGTTTTGCATGATTTTATGTCAGTGACGAGGAAAGCATGAATTCGAATCCTGCCACCTTTTGAGCGAATAAGTGAGTGAGTGAGTGAGTGATTGAGTGAATGAGTGAGGGAGTGAATGAGTGAGTGAATGTGTGAGTAGTGAACGAGTGAGCGAGCGAGTGAAGTGAGTGAGTGAATGAGCGAGCTAGTGAGTTTGTGAGTGAGTGAATAGCTGAATGAGTGAGCGAGCGAGCGAGTGAGATTGTGAGTGAGTGTGTGAGTGTGTGAGAGAGTGAGTGATTGCGTGTGTGAGTGAGTGACAGATAGTGATTTGATTACGGAGTTACTCAACCTTCCTCCACTCCAGTGACAATGGAGGCGAAGTTGTCATCCAGCAGTATCATATCAGCGGCTTGTTTGCTCACATCTGAGCCAGCAATACCCATAGCTATTCCTTCAATCAATCAATCGATCAATCAATAAGTTAATCAATCAATCAAATCAGACAATTAGATAGCCCAACTATGCAGTCGATTAATCAATTATATTAATAAAGTACAGGACTAGCCCTAACGGTGGTGTGGGCCAGTCTAGTATATTATTGGATACTGAAAAGGATAAAGGTAGAATTGAATTTTGTTTGTTTCGAATTGTAGAGATAGTGGAATCAAATTTAAAAAAACCTAATGTTAATTTTCCTGCCACCTAAACTTAAACGGTAGAATAGAATAAAGGTAGAATTGAATTTTGTTTGTTTCGAATTGTAGAGATAGTGGAATCAAATTTAAAAAAACCTAATGTTAATTTTCCTGCCACCTAAACTTAAACTGAAGCCTATGAAAAGAATAATTCATACTTTGTTCTAATAGCACATTAGAACAAAGTATGAATTATTCTTTTCATAGGCAAAGGCATAAAAGGTTCTCAGAAGAGAAGAGCCAAAGAGCTGGTTGCCAATTAAAACAAATTGATTAAAACTAACAAATTCAAACAAGAACTGTTTAAAATATCCAATAGTATAATGCATATTTTAGTATAATGCATACTACGAGGGGCGGTCATAAAGTTCGAGGACTAGTCAAAATTCGAAAAGGGTGTGGGATCCTCAAACGTTAGACTGACATATTGTGAAAGCTTATTTTCTTGGCTTTCTTCTGATATAATTACTTGCCCTATGGGTTCAACGCAACCGGATATAGAAACATTTCAGTGTTGATACTATTTTACACCCAGTCAGACAAATAAACAAACAAAATGGCGTCAAAGTTAGAAGTTCGTTATTCGATCAAATTTTGCTTTAAGCTTGGCAAAACTCAAACGGAAGCGCTTCAAATGTTGACTACAGCATATGGAGAAGGCTCTGCATCAAAATCAAATGTTAGCAAATGGTATAATCGTTTTAAAAGTGGTGAAGAATTGGTGCAGTCTCAGGAACGCTCAGGCAGGCCTTCAACTTCAGTTAACGACCGAAATATGGTCAAAATCAATGAACTGGTGCTTCAAAATCGCAGAATTACCATGCAAGAACTACAGAATGAAGTTGGTATAAGTCATGGATCAGTTGCAGTAATCTTAAATGAACTTGGATTTAACAAAGTATGCGCACGATGGGTGCCCAGGCTGCTGACTGAAGAACAGTGCCAGACTCGTGTTTCGATTTGCCTGCAGTGGAGATCCCGCTTGCAACGTGAAGGGGCTGAGAACTTTCTGAAACGTGTCGTGACATGCGATGAGACATGGATACACCACTACGATCCTGAATCTAAGCAGCAATCGTCAGTTTGGAAGCACCAATCAAGCCCAAGACCTCATAAAGCAAAAGTTGCGAGAAGTGCTGGCAAGGTGATGCACCTGATTTTCTTTGATTATCAGGGAATCATCTATGATCACAGATTGCCGAAAGGACAAACAGTAACTGGAAACTATTACTCGACAGTACTGAAAAGGAAACTCATGGTAAAATTGAACGAGAAGCGCCCTAAACTGATTGAAAATGGATGGATCTTGCACCACGATAATGCGCCAGCTCACCGGTCCCAGATTTGCCAGCAGACCATCGCTGAAATCGGCTGTGAACTGCTTGCTCACCCTGCCTACTCACCTGACCTTGCTCCCTGTGACAATTCTCTATTTCCTGACCTGAAAAATTACCTCCGTGGTCAACGGTTTCAGTCAGACGATGAGGTCAACGCAGCTGTTTCGGGTGCGCTGAAGGTGCTGTCCAAGAATGGCCTATGGCACTACTTCGAGGCTTGGAAGGATCGCTGGACGAAGTGTATCGATTCCCAAGGGATGTATTTTGAAGGCCAAACTTAAATTTTGTAAATAGCAGTAACAGTTTTTGTGTAATAAATATAGTCCTCGAACTTTATGACTGCCCCTCGTACATGTATATTTTAGTATACATGTAGGAGTAAATCAAGGCAAATCAAATAGCAGAATTAGTTACTGGTTATGAACCACACTTGAATCATTAGTTAGGATTCAATAACTCACAACTTGAATCACTGGTTAGGATTCATTAACACATAACTTGAATCATTAGTTAGGATTCAATAATTCACTACTTGAATCATTAGTTAGGATTCAATAATTCACTACTTGAATCATTAGTTAGGATTCAATTACTCACAACTTGAATCATTGGTTAGGATTCAATAACTCACAACTTGAATCATTAGTTAGGATGCAATAACTCACAACTTGAATCATTAGTTAGGATTCAATAACTCACAACTTGAATCATTGGTTATGATTCAATAATTCATAATTAAAAATTGGTAACAAATCAGGTTCAGGCTAAGATCTAAATTGAATTTCAAAGGAATTAAATATTACTAAAAATGAGCAATTAATTCAAGAACCAAACGCGTTAATTTAGGCACAACAAACAATTATTAAAAGAATAAAAGAAAATTGAACTTTACCCGAGTAATTTCCGGATTATACTAAAAACTGAGTTATTAAATTAATAAACTAAAATTTCGTTCATGCCTAGAAGTATTATTAGAATGGACCTGACGTTCAGTCAGACTGACTGTTTCCGCAAAAATGACTGTAGCGCCCTGAATCAGGGCCCCCTGGCTCCTAATAAACTGAAACTGATCATGTTTGCCAGTTCAAAGGCGAAATTATTTAAACGCAAAACAAAAACAGAATGGCTTATAAAAGGATGACAAGAGTGTTAAACTCTAAAATGGTAAACTTAATTACTGAAATTTCCAATAGGAGCGAAGAATACAGCTAGGAAGAAAATTAGAGTGACAATTGAAGTAGCCAAAAGAAACCTAACGAAAAGTAGTAACAGGTACCTAAAGTAACCAAGTACCTGCTAGTAGGCAGTGCACTAAGAGAGAGACCCGTATCTTAATATATCTTACATCATAGTATATATTAGCGACGTCGTCAATGGCTGGCACCAGTGGCGATATCCCTAACATATACGACCGCAGATCAGTACGTGTGATTTCATATCCTGGGCTCTCTCCCACTCGAGCTCCTTTTAATGTACTTACAGATTTCCTCGCATCTAGTACAAGCCCCTAGCAGGAGTTCGCACCTTAGTGAAAGTGAGATCCAATGAGATCCAGTGTAATGAGTTCACTTGCGTCCCCCCAATATCTCTCTCTCTTCTCTCTCTTCAGTGCACTGCCAAGTGGCAGGTTCAATGTAATAGGTACATATTCAAACTTAAAGTCTACTTTCTCGCACCATAAGAGCACTCCTTGGATGAACAAGTTAATCCTTTCAAAAAGTCTATGCCTTATACATAACTTATGCAGCCTATAGCCTGGGATATAACCACCCCCCAATGTAACCTATGCATAAAATACAAGAGATATAACCAGCAACCTACTAACCGATATCAGCTTTCTTGAGAGCCGGGGAGTCGTTGACACCGTCACCCGTGACAGCCACAATGGCGCCCTGACGCTGACAGCCCTCCACTATGATGAGCTTCTGCTGGGGGGATGTGCGAGCAAACACGATCTCAGTGTGGTAACGGAGTACGTCGTCTATCTGTGCGGGAGTCATGTCGCGTAGGTCCATGCCGTGAATAACACACGAGTTAGCC
The DNA here is from genome assembly GCA_905160935.1 of Enchytraeus crypticus. Lineage (NCBI taxonomy): Eukaryota > Metazoa > Annelida > Clitellata > Enchytraeida > Enchytraeidae > Enchytraeus > Enchytraeus crypticus. The sequence continues at coordinate 70,560 of CAJHZI010000417.1, read as the reverse complement.
TCTCTGATCAATCAATCAATCAATCAATCAATAATTCAATCAATAAATAAATCAATCAATCAACAAATCAATCAATCAAGCAATCAATAAATCATTAAATAAATCAATAAATCATTAAATAAATCAATCAATCGATCAATCAATTAATTGATCAATCAATCAATCAATAAATATGTCCATAAATCAATCAATAAACCAGTCAATCAATCAGTCGATCAATCAATTAATCAATCAATCAATCAATCAATCGGTCCATCAATCAATCAAACAATCAGTCAGTCAATCTGTCAATCAATCAATCAATCAATCGATTAGTCCGTTGATCAACAAACCAGTAATTATTTCTTGTTGATACATAGCACTTTTAATACTATTGTCTATGTTATTGGTTTTGCTAATGTATGATATTTGACTGTTTGGTAATCTCGACTGCCAATTGATCCCAGGACCTCAAAAACAGTCAATTAAAATTTATCGACGTTACATACTGTTCTACGCATTGATCTAACTATTTTTACAGTTTAAAAGGCATTAGATACAAGAGAGAGAGAGAGAAAGAGTCAGGGTTAGATCTTACTCAACCGACAAAACGTGCAGTTATAATATTATCTAATATTCAGTTACAATCAAAATAATTGATTATAAGTTGCCTCGGATTGACTTCTGACACTGAACATTTTCGACGTAGCGCAATGTCTTCCACCGTCTCGCTGCCCTCTGATATGATACCCACGCCCTTAGCTATAGCCTTAGCCGTGATAGGATGATCTCCCGTCACCATTATAACCTGTGTATCAATCAATCAATCCACCAATTAATCAATCAATCAGTCAATCAATCAAACAATCAATCAATTAAAATTCAATCAATACAAATCTACAGTAGATCAAGAGCTTGTCTTACCTTGATACCAGCACTGCGACACTTGGCTACAGCATCAGGCACAGCTGTTCTGGGTGGTTAGATCATGTTATTATCACAAGAGCTTGTCTTACCTTGATACCAGCACTACGACACTTGACTACAGCATCAGGCACAGCTGCTCTGGGCGGGTCGATCATTGCCATTAGTCCACAGAACCTCAGACCAGTCAGAGGAAAGTTCGCTTCCTCGGCGTTGAAGGGGTATCCGGGTGGGAACTGATCCCTGGGGAGGATGTAGTCACAGAATCCCAACACTCTCTCTCCCATACCTGTGTGCATGGTATGAACATGCATGTAACTAAACACAAAATACCAGAGACAAAAACAACAAATTAGATAACATGCATCATGGATGTCATACCAGCGAGTGTTGTTTAATAAAAATTTTGTTAAAAGAATTCGATGTAAATTTCGCACCTATGAAAGGAAACTATGTAGCATATGCGGTGTGTCATGTGTGTAACTATGCGGAATATTAAAAATCATCATTTTCCAATACGTAGAATATACTCCAGTTTAAATATTCTCATTCTTAAAATTGGACTATTTGTAAACGATAAAAGCAATCTGCAATTTATATAATTAAATCTAAAATATAAATATATTTCGTAATTTAAAGTACTACAATTTTGTTCTCAGAGATGTAAAGGCTGGCTTTGGAAACCGGTTTTTATAGTAACATCTCGTGAAATCAGGTCATCTTTCAGACCCTGAAGAGTTTGACGTTCTAGTTCTATAAGTTACAGTAGAGCTCAGATATAGGAAGAGTGAATCGAATTCCCGCAGCCTATAGTAACACGTCCCCTTATTGTATCGCGAACACTGGTAAAAAAGGGCTAATGTTAACGTTAGTTTCCTCGCTCGAAAGCGATGTCAGTGACGGGCGAGCCCAGGATTTGAACCCCGCACATACTGATCCGCGATCGAATGTCTTACCGACATCGCCACCGACTCCAGCCACAGAAGAATAGACCACCGTTAAACTGCATGTGTCGTAAGATGCGACTAAGCAAGAGCTGAGGGAGGCGACGCGAAACCAACCCAGACGCCATATTATTATCAAGTCTTAGGCTACATTAAGGCATAGACATTAGTGAAAGGATTAACAAACAAGTTAATCGATGGAGTGATCTTTCTTTATAGAGCTTGAAACAGCTTGAAAGTCTAATGTGTACATGTATATTGGACCTGCCACTTGATAGAACGATAGAGAGAAAGGGAGGGAGAGAGGAAGAAAGATGGATAGATAGAGCAATACTGACGCGTAAAAATTAAACATAATTGTAAATGTTATGTAATTTATTGAAGTTCTCCTATAATACATATGTGAATAAACAACTACGAATTGACAGCTTAGTATTATAAGTAAAAGTGCATTAGTCCATTAGCCACTCTATTAGGATGCCAAATGAGACCAAAGATTATATTCTCGCTCTTCCAATATAATATGGACAGGTCCGTGACATACAATTCTTCCACACATTTTTATCCTCTGTGTTTCTCTTCATCTCTTCATAAGATTATATGGAATCATCTAGTACCTCAATTCTCTGCCTTCCTCTAACTTCTTCGTTCCATTATTCTTTCAATTATCACTGTTTAAAATTATTCCATCTCACTAGGCCTATATGATCAATTCAATTCTTTTAATTATTATACACTTTTAACTATTTTGTACTTGTATCAACTCTACATACACGTATGTTCAACACTTCTTCGTAATTTATCATTCCATCTAATGTTCTCCATGACTACATTACGATCGACTAACCACTAACTCATTGAGCTCATCGAGTGATTGCTTAGCACCTGGGTCTTAGCCTGAAGGCTACTTTAAAGACTTCGTTAACTTATTTTTATAACTATTTAAATTCTAATTCTAATTACGTAAATACTTGTAATTATAATAATTATAATAATTTAAATTTATAGTCTTAATTTATAATCAACCAAACACGTATATTGATATCTGTGTAAAGAGAAAAAGAGATCCTAAACGGTGCAAGTCCAATATTCAAAGGCTTACTTCCTAGCTCGTCGTATACTCTATTGAACGTCACTCGCTGATACTCGTTCATTGGTATTTCTTTTCCTTCCATCAGGATGGTGGAACAGAGTTCTAAGATTCGTTCCGGAGCTCCCTTCATCACCAGCAGATAGGGACAATCTGGATCATCCGCCAGCTCATGGATAGACACCTTCATATAGCAACAACGACTGGGTTTTTTGAATGTCCTAATAGCGTAGGGGTAACGTCATGAAGTTTTAAATGTCAGATCCCGAGGCGAATTGAACGCTCGTGGGTTCGAATCCCAGCCACTCTGATTCGAGAGTTAAATCTAGGACATTCACTGGACTGGTTACATGGAAAATGGTCTAAATACATATAAATGAAAATTCTAAATTTCTAAACAATTTATACATTAATTGACTGCAATGCGCCCACTAATATTGCGATGTATATGATGGAGTTGTAAAAAACATCACCATTCTAATTTAAATAATTTTTTGTTGATTAGAACAATAGCTTGTTCTGGGAGGGCATACACTTAGACCGAGGGCATTTGCTAACAGATTTCTCAGTCAACTTCTTAAATGAGACTCTGCTGATTTTCTGATACATAAATATTATAATAATAATTATATAATATAGTATATGAGATACCAAAGTTGGGCTACTGCAGAATAGGGCAATCGTAAACAATCTGCTGTGTGTACGAAAGAGGCGACTAAAGCAGGAGCTGAGGATGGCAAGAGGGGACCTACGTCACCATGAAATATTTTCCCCAAGGATTAAATGCTAATTAATTCCTCTAACGGAGGAAGGCAACATGAAACCACCTCAGAAGCCATACTTTTCCCAAGCTATAGGCTACATAAGGTATGGATAAGGCATAGACTTTGTGCAGGGATCAACTTATTGATCTAAGGAGTGCTCTTATGGAGCGAGTAAGCAGACTTTGTGTATGAATATGTACCTTGAACCTACCACTTGGCAGTGCACTGAAGAAGAGAAGAAGCACTTCTACTTTAATTCTTATCGACATTAAATCAAGATCAATTAGCAAAACATGAATCAGGAACAATTACACACGCTTGTTTAACACTCTTTAACTCTCTAACACATATACAAAACTCGGTGAGATAGTGAGCGCATTATAAAAGTATATTTACTAAAAAGACAGTAGCCAACTAAATATTTACACGTAAATGAAACTTCTAAATTTATAAACAATTTGTACATTAATTGACTGAAATGCGTGCATTAATATTACAATGTAAATGATGAGTTTTGAAAAACATCATCATATTTATTTAGATAAATTTTTGCTGATAAAAGCAATAACTTGGGGAAAAGCTTATTCTGGGAGGGCACACACATAAACTGGGGGCATTATCTAACTGATCTCTTAGACCACTACTTAAATTCTGCTGATGTCCTGATATAATATCATAAATAATAATAATTGATAATAAATAATAATAATGAAATATAATAATAAGCATGCAATATAATATATGAGTTACCAACGCAAAATCTCAATTTTCAAAAAAATTGAGAGTTTCGACGTAATTTTTGACTTAACCGCAGAATATTCATAAAGCTCTTATTAGCGCCGGTAAAGCTAAGGTCAGTTTCCTCACTCGAAAGCGATGTCACATACTGATCCGCGGTCTAGTATCTTACCGACTTCGCCATAGGCTAATGCCAAATTTTTAGCTCATTAGTCACATAATGAGTCCATTTATAATGAGCTCTCGTGAGGTTCTCGATGTATAAATATGCATGAACTATGAGTAAGTATTGACACAGGTATTTAATAAAAGAGTCAATGTCCTAACCTGATATTTGCTGGTAGAGTTGAAGGGAATTTCCATGATTTTTCTGTTTCTCTGTCTGTATTCAGACACGTTACCAATGGACAGCTCGACACATTTCAATAGGGCTGACTCACTGGCATCTCCGTTACACTCTCTAATCAATCAATCAATCAATCAATCAATCAATATACAATAATAATACTATTATAATGCTAATTGCTGATTTGGCTATTCTTACATGCAATGTTGACTTTTTAATTTTCCATTAATATTATTGGATTTTTGTTTTGTTTGTTGACCTCTCTCTCTCTCTCTCTCTCTCTCTCTCTCTCTTAGTGCACTGCCTACTGGCAGGTCTATGGTATATAACGCTGTTATTATATTGTTGACCTATGCTCAATAATAGAATGCATGAAGTGAGTATATCGATCCAATTAGGCTAACTGTAACTCTAACTCTGTTTTTGGTGGTGGTTTATTTTTGATACTAATTTTACGTTTATGCTGTTTGATTTGTTTATTGTTGCTTTTGTTCCTGTCAAATGTTGACGAATAAAGAAGTGGATATATATATATAATAATAGTATACCTCACCATCCCCTGATCCCGGTTTAATTCTTTATAGTGCTTCAACTTTGCTTACTTTATTAGGTGTTTGTTTCTTAACACATTCTCTATTACAAATTTACAATTAAATGTTTTTAATAAATTTAATATTACAAGAAGTAAGTAGTTGAATTTAATTATCTTAGATACAGTGATATCTGTTCTGCTTCAGGGGGTACGACCGCGAGAGCTCTGGGTCCATCGACAAGGCGATGACCAGCTTTGGTAAGAGATGCAAAGTGGACGAGAGAGAGAGAGAGAGATAGATAGAGATAGAGAGATAGAGAGAGAGAGAGAGAGAGAGAGAGAGAGAGAGACAATTGTTATATTATTAATTTGTAATACTAAATACTTATTATTTTATTATTTATTACAACTAGGAACCTCTTGAGCACGGGCACGTTCTCCTGACCCTGTTTGAACTCTGCCCTGTTACACAGCATGGCCACTCGAGACAGGCACATCCACGTCATTGACCCTCTGTAGAATGAGCCGCCTAGAGCAACAAAAACCAGTTAATATATACACTACTGACATAGGCCTCTATATATAATCCTTATTTCAAAAAAGTCATGGCAGTAAACAAAAACGGTAACAGAAAACAAACAAGTATCACCTACAGATGCAACATAAGATACACCTTATCATCACAAATAAAACTAAACAGAACTAAAATTCTTACTAAATAGATAATTGTTAAAACAAAAATTTACCTATTTAGTATTTAAAACTAGACTTTCAAAATATGACCAAAATCTAAACCGAGTCACAGCTGGTGCATCTTTTGGCTGGAGTGCATATTTATTTTTTAAAACTTTGTAATCCAAATAGTCAGAATTGTCTACTTCTATTTTATCATTTAACTGATTACAGGCAATTAATTTACTCAAAAAGTTATACCTATGAAAATCAAATAATATTTCAAATGGCCAGAAACCACAATATCATTGACAATTCAGTACAACATTTTTATCATACGATTTAAATGTTTTAAAGAAAATACTGTTATACACATACGTAGTCTTTTAATTCAGAAAAGGACAAACCTGAGGCCGCAATACCATAGAGTAAGATCTGCACCGCCTGAGTGAATATTAATTTTAATAAAACATCAATATGCACCTCTGTTCCAAGTCTCCCCAGTATAGTGTTAACTGAAGTATAAAATTTACATTTACTGTCCTTCCAATCACATCTATTAGCCTTGATTGATTGCATGATTGATATTTGACCGATTGATCTATATATAGCTTCTAGAATATCTTGATCGACTAATTGCACATTGATTGATTGACAGGACATACACTACTGATATTCGCTGGTATCGGCCTCTACTATCCTTGATTGATTGGTTGATTGACTGATTGATGGATTGATTGAATGATTAATTGTTTGATTGATTGATTAACATGACATACAGGACTGATCTTCGCTGGTATCGGCCTCTACTATACTTGATTGATTGGTTGATTGACTGATTGATGGATTGATTGAATGATTAATTGTTTGATTGATTGATTAACAGGACATACAGGACTGATCTTCGTTGGTATCGGCCTCTACTATCCTTGATTGATTGGTTGATTGACTGATTGACGGATTGATTGAATGATTAATTGTTTGATTGATTGATTAACAGGACATACAGGACTGATCTTCGCTGATATCGGCATCTACAATCCTTGAGTGATTGATTTTATTAATTGCTTGATTGATTGATTGACTGAATGATTGAACATACACGACTGATCTTCGCTGGTATCGGCCTCGATTATCCTGCCATCAAACCACATGTGAGCCACAGTCATCCTGTTCTGAGTGAGCGTGCCAGTCTTATCAGAGCAGATAGTAGACGTGCTGCCCAGCGTCTCCACCGCCTCCAAGTGCTTCACCAGGCAGTTCTTACTGGCCATCCTCTTAGCTGTCAGTGTTAGACATACCTACATCAATCAATTAATCAATCAATCAATCATTCAATCAATCAATAAATCAAGTGCTTCACCAGGCAGGTCTTACTGGACATCCGTTTAGCTGTCATTGTCAGACATACCTTCGTTAATCAATCAATCAATCGATCAATCAACCAATAGATCGATCAATCAATGATCAATCAACCAATCACATGCTACACCAGACATTTCTGACTGGCCCTTTGATAACTTTCAGCGTCAGACATACATGTACTTGAGTTAATCAATAAATGAATAAATCAATCAACTCATAAAGTGCTTCATCATTATTACATCGTCTTAGCTGTCAACGCGCAGAATACATGCATCAGCCAATACATCCGATCAACCAATGGAATCTCTCAATCAGTAAATCTTCATCTTCAGTTAGTTCAGTCAGTCAATCATTCAATCGGTCAATCAGTCAATCTACCCAAACAAACAACTCAAGAGCCAGACAACCAATAGATAAATCAATCCATCAATTAATCATTCAATAAATCAATTGATCAATCAATCAATCAATTTGAAAATCCTTCAAACAATTAATTTACAATATCAGTAAAATTAATAATCATTAAATCCTTAGAAAGGCAGTTCATATTAGCCATATCTGCGTCTGTCATTAGCTAGGTCAGTTTTTCAATTAAACAATAAGTCAATCAAACAATTAAACATGAAATCAATCCATCAGTGACTTAGTCAAACAATCAATAAATCATTCGCTAAATTGAAAAAAGCCTTTCAAGCATGATGCAAACACGTGGATCCTGCTGGATTACAATTGTAAACTTCCTTTATCATTTATCTGGAACTTCACGCTTCCGTAAAACATCAGTGCCGGCGAAAGAGAGAAAGAAAGAGAGAAAGAGAGAGAGAGAGCGATAGTTAGTGGGAGGGAGAAAAAAAGAGAGTATGTAATAGAAGAAAACTGATAAAAGTTTAAATACATTACAGCCTGTAGATCTCCAATAGCCTATTAAAAGAACATAACTAGTTTATAATCTACTCGATGATTTCCAGCCAAATAAGATGAACGGTCAACTATTACTGAGAGAAAGAAAGAAAGAAACAAGGCGAATGTTGGAGATGGAGAGATAGAGAGGAGAGAAGAACAGACACACTCACAGTCAGCATAAAGGCAGAGGGTGTATCTGTTGGCAGATATCTATTAATAGCTTACAGTGACTGTGGCCTGCAGACCTTCAGGCACATTAGCGACGATGATACCGATGAGGAAGATGACGGCTTTCAGCCAATCATAGCCCAGGATGAAGGCTATGATGAAGAAAGCCACGCCCAGAAACACGGCCACACCAGTCACTATGTGTATGAAGTGAGACATCTCACGGGCAATGGGCGTGGTTCCAATCTCTAGGCCTGCAGCTAGGCCGGCTATCCGGCCCATTACAGTACGATCGCCCGTCTTTATAACTAGGCCAATAGCTGTGCCTGTAACAACAGTGATAGACCAATGGCTGTGCCTGTAACAATAGTGATGAACAATAGCTGTGCCTGAAATAACAGTGATGGACCAATAGCGGTGCCTGAAGCAATAGTGATAGGCCTAATTGCAGTGGCTGAAAAAATAGTGATAGGCCAATAGCTGTGCTTGAAACAATAGTGATAAAACAATATCTGAGCCTAAAACAATAGTTGCAGACTAATAGCTGTGCCTAAAACAATAGTTGTCGACTAATAGCTGTGCCTAAAATAATAGTGATAGACCAATATCTGTGCCTAAAACAATAGAGGTAGACTAATAGCTGTGGCTAAAACAACAGTGATAGATCAATATATGTCCCTGAAACAATCAAAAGCTGTGGCTGAAAAAATAGTGATAGACCAAAAGCTGTGGCTGAAAAAATAGTGATAGACTAATAGCTGTGGTTGAAACAACAGTGATTGACCAATAGCTGTGCCTGTAACAACAGTGATAGACAAATGGCTGTGCTTGAAACCATAGTGAAAGAAACTTGTTTGCTACGCTCAATCAAGACAATTAAAGTGATTCTCCTGTCAGTAACGAGTTTTCAATCTGTCAATCCATCACTCAATCAATAAATCAATTAATCAATCAAGATGATTATCATGAATGAACTCTGGATCTTTTGATCGAAGTTCTGACTCTCCTGTCAGTAATCAATCAATTCAGCAATTAGTCACGAGGAAGTTTTGAGAAATGAATTTTGGTGAAGTTACGGAGATTTCGCTACGGGTGTGCCTTTGCTCTTGTCTGTTTGGATATATTGCTGAGTTAATTGCTGAACAAGCATCATATGATGGTCTAATTCGTTTCGTATTCATTAGCCTAAAAACTCAATCGGGTTGCCTGTAAGAGAGTTTTTGGTTTACTGATCAATATGAAGTAATTTTATGTCACAAGTCTGTACGAGTTGACTCCAACAAAAACACACGTTGAAAGTAATGTTAGTATAACAATAATAAGTATCAAAGAAGTACTGGTAATAGCAATAATAATAATAATTATGATAATAATAATAATATGTTATTATTATTATCATATTATAATAATAATATGTTATTATTATTATCATATTATAATAATAATATGTTATTATTATTATCATATTATAATAATATGTTATTATTATTATCATATTATAATAATATGTTATTATTATTATCATATTATAATAATATGTTATTATTATTATCATATTATAATAATATGTTATTATTATTATCATATTATAATAATATGTTATTATTATTATCATATTATAATAATATGTTATTATTATTATCATATTATAGTTATTATTATTATCATATTATAATAGTAAAATGTAATAATTATTATCATCAAAATTTTTCTTATAAAAAATACTTTCTAATTGACTATCCTGCATGAGCCTGCTCCCACAAGTAGCACAGGAAGAGAGTAATACTATTAAGATCGAACCTTCGACAGCGTTGGTAGAGAAGAAAGCGACGTTCTTTGTCTCAAGAGGATTATCATGAGTGAACTCTGGACCTCTAGACTGAGGCTCTGACTCTCCTGTCAGTGATGAGTTGTCAACCTGTCAATCAATAAATCAATCAATCATTCAACTAATCAATCAATCAATCAATCATTCAAGAGGATTATCATGATTCATTAGTGAACTCGGACCTCTAGTTTGAGGCTCTGATATTGCTAAATAGTCTCTGATATATAATTAAACTTCTTCTGCTTGAAAATTAATTTACCCGCAGACCTCACTCTTTGTTAAAGCAGTATTTCTACTGTTTCGCTCGCCTTGAACCCTGAATTATAGTTACTACAGTATTTCTATGTCTCACTGACCTTGAACCCTGAGTTATAGTTACTACAGTATTTCTATGTCTCACTGACCTTGAACCCTGAGTTATAGTTACTACAGTATTTCTATGTCTCATTGACCTTTAACCTTGAGTTATAGTTACTACAGTATTTCTACTGTTTCACTAACCTTGAACGCTGAGTTATAGTTACTACAGTAGTTCTACTCTCTCACTGACCTTGAACCCTGAGTTACTACAGTATTTCTACTGTCTCGCTGACCTTGAACCCTGAGTTATAGTTACTACAGTATTTCTACTGTCTCACTTACTTTGAACCCTGAGTTATAGTTACTACAGTATTTCTATGTCTCATTGACCTTTAACCTTGAGTTATAGTTACTACAGTATTTCTATGTCTCACTGACCTTGAACCCTGAGTTATAGTTACTACAGTATTTCTATTATCTCACTAACCTTGAACCCTGAGTTATATTTACTACAATTTTTCTACTGTTTTACTGATGTTATTTTTATGTCCCACTGACCTTGAACCCTGAGTTATAGTTACTACAGTATTTCTACTGTCTCACTGACCTTGAACCCTGAGCTATAGCTACTACAGTATTTCTACTGTCTCACTGACCTTGAACCCCGAGGCACTGACGATGCGAATGTCCGCAGGAACTCTGTCACCAAACTTGACCTCCACAAGGTCACCCACCACCAGCTCTTCTGCGTGCAGGTTCAACTTCTCTCCGTTACGTATTGCTAGAGCAAACTGTTCAAATACGTCAAAATACAACACAATACAATATAATGCAATACAATATGACACAATATAAATTATGTGATATAATCAGGTGTGACAGAATCATCACAATAAAATATGTAACAATGAATAAAAATAAAAATATATACATGCACATAACATAGAATTTAATAAAATAAGAAATTAGTTCATATAATGTAATCAATATAATGCAAAACAATGCATTTCCAACGAATTGTGTAAAGATATGCATCAGATTAAGGTCAGACATTACAAAATATTTAGCTAGGTTTAAAAGTTTAGTTAGGGTCGGGATATATCTTTGGCGGCATTTATCGACCTTTACACGAAGAGGGGTCATAAAAATTATTAGCAGTAAATAAAAAAGTAAATAGGAGGAAAGACAGGAAAAGGGATCTAATAAGTGTCATGGATTGATGAAAGATTAAATTAAAGGAATAGTGAAAGTAAATAGTGCTATAAACATACCGGGTCATAAGATATTAGACGATGTTAGAACAATTCGTATAGAGAATAAAAAAGAAAGCTGAATAGAAGTGGCTGCACAATTATACGCAATGGACCTGCCGTTCGACAGTTTTTCAAACTGAGAGATTAGTCTTTTCCATATCTCATACCATTATCAATTTAATTCATGTGATCACAGTATTGAATCAGATCACATCGACGGAAAAGTTTCTGGAAGTGACTGAAGACAGAAAAGCTATCGGACAGAAGGAATCCCAGAAGAGTCAATTGTGAAGGATTTGCAGTAAAACTGAACGTGATGTCGAGGTCGAGAATATGCCAAGCAAATTAAGAATTCTGCATTGAACCTGTGGTATGAGGCTTTTGAAGGACTCCATTATCTTAGAGCTCTTTGCTTCCTGTGTGTAGGAGAATATGGCTGTGATCAGCACAACACCAGTGAGTACTGCTCCTAAATACAGCTGATCAATTAATCAATCGATTAGTTAGTCTATAGAAGTCAATATATAATAAAATCAATATCTCAATCAATCAATAAATATCCAGTTAACGATTCAATTAATGAAGCAATCAATCTGTCAATCTAGATATATTACATGCAATGATAAATTTTATTGCAATGAAATCTTAATAATTTTGATATGAATTGAAATACAATGATATGTAATGAAATAAGAAATAAGCGGGGCTATGTTATGTGTTTATTACGTTTTCACCTGATTTAATTCTTGTGAATTGTTGTTAGGCATCCATATCTAGTGCTCTGTTCTGAGCATGATGGTCTTAAGCATCTATTTAGGAAGGGGCTATGGCGTTGCATGTTTGCCTCGGATGTCAGTGGCCTGCGTTCAAAGCTCGGTCAGTTAAAAATGATGGATATCCGCATAGTCTCATGCAACAGTTGCTCACGAGCTTGATGCCATTCTTCTCCATCAAATGAATTCCCGGTACAGCTGATCGGTGAATAAAGCCTAGGAGATTCACCTTTCAGGTTACTCCAGTACACCTGATGTCTCGAGGAGAAGCCCTTCGGTGCACAGACGACGATTATATCTGAGCTTGACGTTAAACACACATTACAATAACAAGATATCAGCAGCATCACTCACATTATCCTTGGTGGCCTCAGTGTATGTGGTGACCTCTATGACGTATGCTATGTAGCAGAGTGCTGCACCCACCCACAGCAGCAGGGCGAAGCCTCCGAACAGCTGCCTGCAGAACTTGACCCACTCAGGGGTCGTATGAGGCGGTGTCAACTGATTCTTTCCATCCCGGGCTAGGACCTCCCTAGCCCGCTCTGACGTCAAGCCCTGAAGTGCGCAGTGCGATAAGATAATATAGGGATGCCTCTGATATTGTAAACGACCGAGGAAACGGACGTTAAATCATAATTTCATTGTATTATGATGGGGGAGTGTCCTGTGCTATAGTCAGGTTCCCGTGTTGTGTCCGGGACGCTGAAGAGTAGGCGAACCGTCAACTGGACGTGTTCACGACGCAACTTAAGCAAAATCTGAGGAAGGCAACTGTAAAACACCCCAGAAGCCATATTATTGTCAAGCTATGGACTACACCCATTAAGTTTTGAAAAAAGTATAGTCTCTTGGCTGGAGCCAGTGGCGAAGTCGGTAAGATACTCGACCGCAGATCAGTTGATGCGGGTTCAAATCCTGGGCTCGCCCGTCTCTGACAACGCTTTCGAGTGAGGAAACTGACGTTAACCGTAGCTTTTAGCTTTAGCTTTTCTTGTGAAGGGCTTAATCTGTTGAGCTATGGAGTGCTCTATTTGAAACGGGAAACAGACACTGAGTATGTATATGTACCTTGGACCTGCCACTTGGCAGTGCACTATAAAGAGAATGCAAGAGTCGATTGATTCGAACACCAGAACCAATAACTTTGACAGCACCTCATGTGGCTCAGTACCATTGATGATTTACATGCACAACTAAAAATATTTGGATCTCCTTCTAGATCTAAATACTCTAAAGCAGTATAAATCTTTATTATCTGGGTAGTATATAGTGTACATGACAATTTAGAACCAGTGAAGTCATATTCTATGACTTCATCGGAGAGCGGCAATGCATGTAAAAGTTTTACAATTGATAAAAATTATAATAGTATCAAGTATCTTTATTGCAAAAATCAGCGTGCATTCTCCTTAAGCGTATGCCGCAGTCGTTCAACCGTTCAAAGTCGTTTAGACTTTTAGTCGTTTAGACTGTTGACTGTGTTATGAGTTGCTGCTGACAACAAGTATGACCAAGATTCTATTTGCTTTGAAATTGAAAAATGTGCATTGAGACTCTAAATTTAAAGAGTGATATGAGTGATATTTAACCATAGTTTGACTTTCTTTAAAAAAACTTTTTATGGAGATAGAAAAAACTAATTATTTCGAGTTGCCAGTTTAGGTTTAAGCCAGCCATAGCAATTAATAGATGTCATAGAAGGTAGAATGGAAGGAAATATAGACAGAGGCAGGCCGAGATTAGGTAGATAATTTAAATGCCCACTCATATATGGAAAAAAAGAGGAAAGAGGAAGACAGAGAAGTATGGAGGTGTTATATTCCATGGACCTGCCAGTAGGCTGTGCACTAAGAAGGAATAGCCATTTATGAACAATTTCATAAGCTGAGATCAAAGCAGCATTATGTACGCTTCGACGGCCGACCAATACATGCTCCATTTCGAAAGATAAAACTGATTTGAAAGACTGTCTTGCTGGTGGCTTGTATGCAAGTTGTTCGGCAGCGGATCAGAAGGTGCAGGATACAATTCAGGGCTCATCCCGTCCATGACATGCTATCGATCAGGAAACCGACGTTAAACGTAAACTTACGTTAAACTTGGCTTTAAGATTAACTGTAACAACCTATTTAACATTATTTTATTTATACATACTTTATTACTTTTTATGAATACTTTGTTATTTTATTTATAGATAGATATTAAATTCTACGTGGAGCAAATATACAGACCGTCACTAGATTCGTTCCAAACCTCTCCACAAGAACGTCTAACGGAACCTTATGCTCATCCTACGGACAAATGGCGAATTAATTAAAATGGTGAATTAATGTTACAAATAACTGAAGACAAACAAAATCAATTATGGAGACGTCACCATTCCGAAGGGTGACGTCGATAGGGAACGTTGGCAGACTGTTCCAAATGAAGGGTCTGAGCAAAACAGATCTATCGTTTGGAACAGCCGGGTTGAGCCTGTAGCACATCGATATGGTGACCATCTGCTGATCAGTAGATGCGGTGTTCAAACCCAGTGATCACCCTCTTTTTGATATATTTTCTAGACGGGAACTGACGTTAAACGTGGCTTAGTTCTTATCGAAACTGAACCTAATTGGTTGTCAGTACCATTATTCCATTGGTTGATTGCATACAAGGGTAAGTTGTATACATGCTCTCTTTGTATTTATTGAACCAATAATTTATAGATATATTGATTCATATTATAAAATATAATCTTACCATCTCCATTTCTCTCTTCAGATTTTCTATTTCCGCTTTGTTGTCTTTCTTAGACCAACACTTCCAGGAGCTCCAAGGTCCCTCATTGTCTTCTGCTTTGAAATTCTCTTCACCTTTAATTGAGTGCACTTGTGCCGGTGTACTACCAAGTGTGTGAACTTGTATAGGTGATCTAACAACTTCATCTCGCTGTCCTGAAACCTCAGTTGCTAAGCGAAGTTCAGGTGTTGTGAATAGCTTTTCTTGCACTTTGTTCACCTCATGAGTTTCCCTTTCACTTTTCCTCCCTTGTCTTTTTTCCACAAGCTTACGAATTTTTTGGGATGATGGCGCCATTTCATTACCTGATCTAATCGATCCATTTAGTGATAGAGTTGCATTACTTGTCGTTCCAGCATACGCTGCACTCGTTAGCTCTGAAGCTGATAAAATCACTGCACCTGACCTACCAAGCTTTCCAGTTTTAGAGGCGCGAGGAGCAACTGGCTCGCTCACCGCTACATTCGGAGTCACAGAAGCTTTCAAAGCTACGTCCGGTGTCCTACATTCCAGATCACGTGGAGGAATGTCCGCATACTTTGCTCCATAGTTTGGAAAGCATTCATTTCCAGCCGGAACGCGGAACTTCCCATTGCTTTTCTCCGTTTCATCATTTGGAACAGTCTGCCTATGTTCTCTATCGACGTCGCCTTCTGAGCGGTGTCGTCTGCTGCGCTCTGGTGAGAGAACTGGTGTGTGGTTGTTCTTCTGTCCTAGTTGATCTGAGTGGAACACTGAGGTTCTGTCTCCCACACTGCTGTTCTTCTTTTCCTCCTCCTCATTCACCTCTATCTGTACAGTCTTAATACAAGCACTACACTGATTAGGATTCCAAACAAACGTTATATAAAATACATTATTATTATTATTATTATTATTATTATCATTATTAATATTATTATTATTATTATTATTAAGTAAACATCCTAGCAAACATTAAAAATCATGCATAACAATAGAAAAAGTAAAGGTACATATCATCCATCAACTTCGCTTGAATTCTGGTTTAACTAGGAATATAAAGATTTGAACCAATTTCTGGAGCGTAGGCGCTCATCAACTGAATGCCCTTTCTAACGTTGATTTGGATCTTAGTAGCCTACTTTATCGCCCTTTACTACACGTGCTGTCGCGAATGGTCTATTCTAAAGCAACCTGGTCACAGCACGAGTACCAAAATACATATCTCTCTATCTTAGTGCACTGCCTACTGGCAGATCCATGGTATATAACGCCTCCACTCTTAGATGTCTTCCGCTTTCCTCTTAATTTCCACACATGAGTGGGTCTTCAAATCATCTAACATACCTAAATCTAATCTCGGCCTGCCTCTACCTCTATTTCTTTTCATTATTAAATATATTGTACATTGTACATGCAATATGCAAAATTTAATATACTATCCATGCATTGACTTAGATATTAGTCCGTGATCTTACAATAATTTATTTTATTTTAGATTTTTATTCATGTCAGACAAACTAGCCCATTCGTCGTACAATTAAACAACAAGCAAGTCAAAGAGCATGAGGAACTGCAACTAAGAAAAACTCAAGAGAGAGAGAGAGAGAGAGAGAGAGAGAGAGAGAGAGAGAAAGAGAAAGAGAAGGAGAGAGAGAGAGAAAGAGAAAGAGAAGGAGAGAGAGAGAGAGAGAGAGAGAGAGAGCGGAGGTGGTCTTGGTATTTAGCCTGCTATGTACGTGTACCTATTTAAACAGGAAACCAGGGTTACCCTGTTTTGGGTAAACATGACTGTTTTCTCAGGGAATGACGCCCCTGCCCAGTAAATGCTAGTCGAAGCTGAGGAAGGAATAGTGGCCCACTTCATCATAAGCAGAATTCCGCAAGAAAATGGTATATAACAATAAGAATGAGTATTGCTAGATAATTTAAATTTCCACTCATATGTAGATAAGATTCGGGCGACATTATAGTCGAGTGGGAGCTTGTTTAGTTTTCGACATGCTAGTGCTGGATATGATTAGTAAGTGTAGCAATCTCTTGTTATTTGTACTATAATCGTCTGTCAAATTGTTTCTGAGAAAAGCATGCATTAATATTAGTTCATTAACATATTTTATTCTTTCACTTCAGAAACCAGAATCCCCCAAAAGATTGGTATATCAAAAGGAATGCTATTGATGATTTAAAGTTCCACTCATACGTAGACATGAAGAGGAAAAAGGGAGATAAAGAAAGAGAGAAGGATTTATAGACCATGGACCTGCCAGAGTAAGAGAGAGAGAAAGAGATAAAGCGGGAAAGAGTTACGATTATTGCGTTAGAATGGGCCATGCAATTTATTGATTTATTGTTAATTTATGTTATTGCTTAAACTTAATTAGTAACAGAATTTACTGTAATTATTAATGTAAATGTTAAATGTAAGCTGTAATGAGTTGTATCAGGCCTTACCTCAATCGTCATAACCCTTCTCTACGAAGCATTCGAACGAATAATACCTACTCACGTAAATATGTCAGAATATTCTTTAAAAAGGTGTGAATCCGATTTATATATAGTATCCAAAAGGAATGCAAATAACATGCATAACGTAACTGCGTTAACGTTCAAACATTGCAAACATTGCGAAATGTTGTTACGGAATTGCTCCATTTTCATTACAGGTCACAGTCCAATAGCCTTAGCAGGCAGCTAAGTTAACTACTGACGTAGGAACTCAGCTAATGTGTAGCCTATAATTCACTGATTCTTCAGTCAAGCACTGTAATGTCAATCAGGCAGACGGTATAACAACTGAACGCTTGGCTACTCTAACCAGGTAACGGTCATGAATGGGTGATGATACAGGTCAGATAAATTTAGCTCACAGTCGATAGTGAGTGCATAGGATTAGGGTCGTCATTTTAAGATTTACATGTAAGTTAGTATAGTATAATATGCTTGAATGTCTCAATAGCGCAGTGGTTAGAGGCGTCAGGTAACGTCATGAAGATTTACCAGAATTTACCAGAACTGCAACCATCTTTCGTTATTCAATCATTAGTCAAAAGTAGGTAGTAGGAACAAGGGAAGAAAGCCAAGGGCTTATTTCAAACCTCAATCACACATGATTACAGCATGCAGCTTATTTTTAAAACTAATCACCGACACCGCATTCACCATCTTCTCACTCAAAGAGTTCCACCTATCAATCACCCTTGGAGAAAAAGAAAACTTTCCTAAGTCTGTCCTTACACTAGGCTGAAACAACTTACAGCTATGACCTCTTAAACCATTATTGGAGAATTTAAAAAAATACGTTGCTCTTAATTCGGTAAGCCCATGCATTATTTTATAAACCACTAGAAGATCACCTCTAATTCTCCTGATATCTAGGTTTGTCAGTTGAATGAGAGATCGTGAGATGAATTGAACCATCTTGGGTTCCCGGCCGCGTTGATCTAAGAGTAAAATCTGGGACATTCACTGGACTGGCTACACGGAAAATGGACTAAATTGCCTAACGGTTTAATTATAGTTATTGTAATTGTATCATTTTAATAACATAATTTTATAATTTCTACTTACGAGTGTTGCCTTCACTAGACCCTGCAGTTTTGAACGAGTTAACCCCCTCAATGAAGGAAATCCATAATTGCACATTAGGCCTACGTAATAAAGTAGTCCTATTAACTGCCTCTATATTCTTTTCTCTGATGCTAAATCACTTGAGTCCCTCGAGGGTGGAGTAATCTTTAAATCTGTTACGTACCTTCTTTTATTTTAAAACCATCTGTAAACAGTAGATAGGTAACATACGAACATACGAAATAGAACATACGAACATAATTACAGTGTACACTAAACGAGAAGATAATATCATAAACATGCAAATACAAACCATGCATTTTAAACCAAGATCATATTAGCTATAGTTTTATAGCATCACATAGTATCATGCGGGATAAGAAGTTTCTATCACTCAAGGAGCTACGCTTAGTTGGCACAGGGATCTTCTTTTGACTTTTGTGATGCACGTTTTAGCGACGTGCATTCAAGTAGATATTGCGACATACTGTATATTTACATTCAATTGAAGATTATGCTATATTTGTTATAGGCCTAATGTCGCACTAAGGACCTTTAACAGTCCAGTAATCTGTGCATATAAAACGAGTAATTAAGAGTTGTGACGACTATGTAAATATAAAATTGATTAGAATCAGAGAGAATGATGTCAAGGCACTGAGGCTTAGGATTTGATTTGGAGTCGATTCTTTCTGAACTAACTTATGAGATGGGATTAACGTCAAGGTTATAGCTATTAGTAATGCTATAGTTACTAATTATGGTATTACCATAATTAGCAAAGGATATAAAAAGCTATGGCTCTTTTTGGTAACCTCTTGTATTGTTATTTGTTTAACTAACTACATGCACATTCATATTTTTAGTATAATCACTCCTGTAATGAACAAATAAACATTACTAAATGAAAAAAGTTAGAAGCCCGAAGTGCTTCTTTTCCAGACACCATCTTTTTTCTGATCTGGTTGATCAAAGTGATATGTCGCGGATAAATATGCTACTAAATATTAAATGCCGACTGTATGTCTTTTTGTCATATTTCATTCTCTCGTACAAGTTTATATATAGGCCTATCCAAGGATATATTAGGGTTGATTTATAATTCTGTGTTAGGATTAGGATAGTTAGATTAGGGCTAGAAGATTTATAGGGCTTATGAAGTTTTATTTGTTGCTGCCATATCGAACCGCTAACTTACGGCTAGCGATAACTGATAAAACCCTCGATCCGCGAAATAGGTACTCCATAAATCCAGTTTAAAAGAAGACTGGCTGAAAAAAACATCAAAACTGGTTTAATCTGGTCCAATATCAACTTCTTTCAGTAAGTTAATTCAGTTAATACAGTAGATCTGTAATGCCCGTCAGTATTATTGACACTGATAAGGATTCAACTAATGTTTTGTTATAAAATAGAAAGGCTTGCTGAGGAAATATTATCGCATATAATTACTCATAAATTGTATGTCTGGAAGTCATATATATATATATATATATATATATATATATATATATATATATACATAGTTGTTATATATATATATATATATATATATATATATACATAGTTGTTATACAGTATATATATATATATATAAATAATGATAAATAAATAATGAATAGATTTTGCAGTAAGTAGCGCTTGCATATATATATATGCTATATATGTATATATGTATATGTTATATATATATGTTATATATATATGTTATATATGTATATGTTATATATGTATATGTATATGTATATACAACTATGTATATATATATATATATATATATATATATATTGATATTGCAAATATTGATATTATATATATATATTAATACTGCAAAATCTATTCGTTATCTATTTATCATTATTTTAGAAATAGAGGCAGAGGCAGGCCGAGATTAAATATACTGCAGGATGTAAAGATCTTAAAAACCTTAAAAGATGTCATAGATGGCAGAATGGAAGGAAATAGAGCCAGAGGCAGGCCTAGATTAGGAATATTAGATGATTGATTGATCCACTTGTCTTTGGTTATGAATAGGAAAGCGGAAGACAGAGAAGAGTGCACTGTAGGCAGTGCACTAAGAGAGAGATATTGATCATGGCCTGCAGTCAAGATAAACACACCCTTCCCCATTCTCCCACCACTGCACCACATGGCTTTGTTTATTGTCTGAGCAGAGCTGCCACTACATAATATAAAAGTACATAAAAAGATCGGTTGCAGTTTTATTAGCATTACATATATTTACATTTAAATGAAATTCTTGCGAAATATGTGTTGTTATAAATCTGCATTTCACTGTTCTAACATGATTACAAATTTTCAAATAGTTAAATTAAATAGTTCATAGAAGGAGACTGTGATAGAAAATAAGTACAAACAAATCTTTAGCAAGGTGTTTGTACTATTTAAGTTATTTATAAATAGAAAGCACTGAATTATAATAATTGCTGCTTAAATAGCTTTCGTCTTGTCAAGTTAGCTAGCTGAATATATTCAATTGATCGATGCAGTGCTCATATTATTGGACTCATCAGATAAAAAGGATACAGTGGATCACAAGGTCAATCGTCTCAGACCATATCATGTTCTTTACTGAAACTGACGTTAACATTACCGTCGTAATTTTATAATTTTACTAAATTTTAAATGTCTCAAATTAGCTAATTTAAGCTAATTGTCTCTCTCTAGTTTTCGGCTAAGTGGCAGATCCAAGGGAAATATTCATACTCACATGCTACCTTTCATTCTCCGTAAAGAGCACTCCATCCATCAGCGAATTAATCCCTTCATAAAAGGATATGCATTAACCATGCCTTAGTGTAGCCTATAGCGTGGGAATAATTTGACTTCTGAGGTGGTTCGCAATTCCTTTCCCTGTTCTTGCTCAGGCGCCAAAAAGCTTATTATCTTTCTGTGAGCTACATAAGTCAGAAATTTACTCTAATAAATTAAATTAATGTATCGTTTAAGTTTGCAAGTATTAGAATTTACAGAGACTAAATCTTTATCTGCCCGTTAAACGAAGCCACAATAAATGGTACGAAATTGGAACAGGTAAGGAGTTTCAAATAATTGGGTCATACTATAACCGATGATGGGAAATGTGAGACAGAAATATGCAGTAGGATTGCACAAGCAAAAGCGGCCTTTGGTAGTAGAAAAGAACTATTAACAAAAAGTCTAAAGAAAGACACAAAGATAGAGATAGTGAAAACTTTGGTTTGGACCACGCTATTGTATGGATGTGAAACATGGACCTTAAGGAAGGAAGATATTAGGAAACTAGAGGCATTGGAAATGTGGATTTGGAGAAGAATGGAGAGGATTAGCTGGACTCAAAAAGGTTACAAATGAGGAAGTCCTGGAGAGAGTTGGCACAGATAGACAGTTGATAAATGTATTAAGAAATAGGAAGAAGAGATGGAGAGGACACATTCTAAGGGGGAAGGTCTATTAAAAGAGGTCATAGAAGATGGAATGGAAGGAAAAGGAGGCAGGGGCAGGCCGAGATTAGGTATGTTAGATGATTTAAAGACCCACTTATATGTGGAAATGAAGAGGAAGGCGGAAGACAGAGAAGAGTGGAGGCGTTATGTACCATAGACCTGCCAGTAGGCAGTGCACTAAGAGAGAACCGAAGCTAGATAGCTTAAAAAATAAAAACAATACCTGTGTGAATCCAATAATGAACAGAAATAAGAACAAATAAATATTAAACTTTCGTCTCGATATTATGATTAGTATGAAGGCACGATATAAACTAATAGCCAATATTGTGAAGGCACGACATCTGCTACTCCGAACGATATCGTCGCAGAAAGTCACTTTTGGTTTTTATGAACCATTTTCCCCCGATATCTGAGCTTATTTCAGCTAATTTGGCTGGAGCCAATGGCTAAGTCAGTACGATACTCGACCGCGGATCAGTAGGTGTGGGTTCAAATCCTGAGCTCGCCCGTCACTAACATCGCTTTCGAGTGACGAAACTTACGTTAACCTTAGTTTTTTTACTTGTGACGGGGAAGATATCTGCTGAGACTCGGGTGTTTATTTTCTCGTGTAAATTGAAACAAAGTTGTCGCCAGGCGACTGACATTCAAACGGCCCACGTGGCTACAGCCAAGAGGAGAGCGCGAAATCCTTGCAAATGTTTAGAATTGTTGTAAATATGACGTTATAGACACAAGATAAAGTTCAGAATAGAAAAGCTTCATAAAATGCAAAAAGCAGATTTTTATTTATCTCGGGGATTAAATCAATTGGTAGAGATTGATATCGGCGACAATATCTTCCCCTTCACGATATTAGCCATAAATATCATTCAATGACTCGCTATCAGCTAACGGCTCGAGAAATCAATCTATACATCTATGCTCTTCCATTTCAAAATCTCTCAGAGTTACCATTCAACACGAAAACATCTTTTTTCATGTTCATTTCAGACTCTGAATGAAGATTTTTATCGCTTTTACCGTTTCTAATATCACGACGATTTTCATCAGGGCTTGGTTTCTCATCGCTGAAGCATCGGCAGATATCAAATCTCTTGGGCAAAAGTTCTCTCTCAAACAGATACTTCGCTAAGCGCGAAATAGAGATGTTCAATACGAATCCCATCAGCATGCAGAACGTTATGAACGGAAAGACCTGAGTCTTTGTTTCATAGTCGTAGAAAGGAAATGGAAGGATAGGTGGAAGCCCAACCGAAGACTCCCCTCCCAGGATTCTAAGGAAGACGCTGACCGTGTAGGCTGTGAAGGAACCGTAGGTGTTGGTGGAGGGAATGAAGAGGACACAAATGAGCTGAGGAAAGAGGATGACATAGACGAGATCACTGCAGAGGAGAAGCAGTAGGTAGACAGATTTTATGACTATTCCTAAGCCCATGGCTGAAATTCCTGCTACCAGTATTCCAGCTCTCAGCACCCAAATCACTTCCATTTCACTGGCCTGTAAGATTAATGTAATAAAGTCCTTGTATTGTTGAAACTACTGAAAGATTTACATAGTAGTCAACATTAAATTTTGCCTAACAAGAATTAGTTGTTAAGCAATGGCAGCGTAATATATAACAAGATAAAGTTACCTAGTACAGATAACATTATATCTAACAAACTAGGTTTACCTGGTTAAGATATTATGATATCTAACAAGCTAGATTTACCTGGCAAAGATAACATGATATCTATCAAACTAGATTTACATGTAATTAGTACAGAAAACATGACATCTAACAAGCTAGATTTATCTAGTAAAGATAGCATGGATAGTAAAATTAAATTGAGACCAAAATCACGTACTGAGAGGCTGATTGCTCTC
This sequence comes from Enchytraeus crypticus, assembly GCA_905160935.1. Classification (NCBI taxonomy): domain Eukaryota; kingdom Metazoa; phylum Annelida; class Clitellata; order Enchytraeida; family Enchytraeidae; genus Enchytraeus; species Enchytraeus crypticus. The sequence continues at coordinate 46,347 of CAJHZI010000417.1, read as the reverse complement.
TTACACTCTTACTCTCTCTTTATGTCTCTCTCTTTCTCACTCTCACTATCTCACTATATTTCTTTGGTGTCCTGCAAAGTGGCTGATCCAAGTTACGGATTTCTATTGACAGATTGCTGCTGTACCTATCCAAAAGTGGCACTCCATCAATCGACAGTTTAATCCCTTCACAAAAGACTATGCCCTATCAATATCTACATGTAGACTATAGACCTTTCATAAAACGTGTTTACTTTGAAAAAATCACATCGTATATTTTCTTATTCGTCGGAGGGCGCCACTGTGCAGTCAACAGTTGACTGTTTTACGGCAGACATTTAAAATGTAAGATATCTCTGAAATATAAGGTATCTTCACTATATAGACTATCTAGAAATATTAAGTGTTAATTACGACATTATTTTATAATAATTTGGTAATCAATTGCAATATAATTTCCTTTAGAATTTATAATAAATGTCATTCTCTTAATAAATGAAGAAATACCTAATAGATATAAACATATGTATTAAACATTGCTTGCCGTCAAAACCCCTGCCCGCTCCCCCACCACTGCCCACCTGGCTTTGTTTATAGTCTGTGAAAATGTGCCACTACATATTATGAAAGGTCTATAGGCCTACATGTACAATATTCAGTGCAGTAGCTAGCACCCCCGCGTCCCCCGGCGTGGGGCCCCGGAGCAAAGGGGCCCCGGATGATCAAACATAGAGAAATTTTATTTCGCAAGAAACTTAATATCTCGCAAACAAAAGTTAGCCTATATTGCGTGGTTCAGTTACTGTGAGGGCCTGGGGCCCCTTGGCCTCCTATATCAGGCCTTGAATCAGATGCAAGAAATATAAATGGAGTTCAATGACAAGTGAAGCCTGATTAATGTCTATAAAAGTCTAGTCTCTGAGGTAACTCAGGACAACAGACTTTTATAGCGCCCCGCATTAGGCTGCCGTGATACAGTTGCATCAGCAGGCTGTAGACTGTCGCAATGGCGCATCATTCAAAGCCGCTTAGTGAATTATTGGTCATTATGGTCTTTAAGGTCACCCGCTAAAATTATAGCACTCTGCCAATGACAGCGCTCTCAATAAGATCGATCGGCCAATCAGCTTAGTTCGTAAACAAAACGTGTTAGTTTAAGTTACTTCGCAATGTGAACTTCCGAAATACCGAGGCGCAGCTAGGCCCTACGCTATACTTTAAACCGTGATTTACTACATTATAGAATACCAAATTGTGACTAATCCGTTGTTTACGCCACTGTAGAGGCTTAAACTGCGAACTTTCTCAGTAGTAAATACGGCCATAACAGAGTTGCAGCAAATAGAATTCGTTTTTAGAACCCTGCGCCTACCTGAGGTCGGATGATGGCCTTGTAGATGTTCTTGGAGAACATACAGCTGGCGGAGAGTATGGAAGAATCTGCGGAGGACATAACGGCAGCGGCCACGGCGCCCAGGCCTATCAGGGTTACCACTGAGGGGCAGAGGTGCTGCATGACTAGGGGCAGAATCATCTTGGCATCCGACTCTGGGTCCATAGTCCTGTTGTGTACGGACTCAAAGTCTGTCAGAGTCCAGTCTAGTCAGTCAATCAATGAATTAAATATATTAAATCCGTGATTTGTCCAGTCTAACATCAGTAATAATAATAGTGCTGGTTTTAACGTCCATTCTCTCATCCAAGGATGACGTAATGGGCGTCCTTATAATTAATCATACTATTAACTAAATAGCTTCAAAGCAGTCGTGGTCTAATCCAATTAATTACTTAATTAATTTAATAGATTCATATCAGTTATAGTCCAGTCCAATCAATCCACCAATAAATTAATTAAATTTAGTGTAATTTATTGATGAAACTCTCTGAGTGAGGAGGTTGTTAAGGCAGTGTCGGTGAATTGTTTGAAAAACAAGCTGGATGTTGTAATCATGTATGATTGGAAATTGAAAAAAGATCTTGACATTCTTCCCATTTTCCTCTTACCAAAGTGTGTACAAAGAAGGGAATAACGAAAGATGGTAGCAGTTCTGGTAAATTTCTAGTGTAACAAGAACTATGGTCTTTATCTTTTTGCGAGCCAAGCGTATTGAAAAGACTGAAACAGCTAAACAAGCCTGTCCTGTCGTGACTTAACGATCACACTGGATCAGACCCTGACTCAAGAGGTCTGCAAAGAAAATTAGATATTGTTTAGTCTGGAAATTTTGGTAAACAATATAAATACTTTTATTCAATGTTAAACCACAAATCAGTGGTCAAGCCGTTTCTTGACCAGGATGAAAAAGTGTATGCGGATGATTATGAAAAGACTAATGCCCATATTATAAAGGAAAGATATCTGCCACTCTCACGATATCATCATAAAATGTTACTTTACATTTTATAAAGGAATTTTCGCCCGGTATCTCATCTGATATCAGCTACTATAACGGGGAAGATATCTTCTGAGATTCGTGCGGTTATCTTCGCGCTTGAATTAAACAAGGTTATAGCTCGGCCGATTATATTCATACGGCCCAGGTGGCTCCAGCCAATAGCATAGCGCGAACTCCCCATAAATATTTAGAATTCTTGGAAATATGACGGTACAGACTCAAGCTAAAATTAAAAATAGAAAAGCTTCATAAAATACAAAAGCACGTTTTCATTTATTTCGCGGATAAAGTTAAATTCTATCAATCGATATCGGTGAGTATATCTTGTTTATATTATTGGGCTTAAATTACTTATTCCCGATCTTATAAACGGAAAGATATTTTTACTGGTTCAATTGACAAGATATAATTCTGGACTTACTAGCTGTTTTACCGACGAATCCGATGATTATGGCTGGAGTGACAAGGATGAGACTTCCAAAGGCGGCCACGATGGACAACATCTGAGCTCTTAATGGAGTCCTGGCGGCGTGAACTCGCTGGAAGTAAGCCTGAAATAGTAGAACAGTTAATATGTGCTTGTTGGAAGTCAGGCTGAAAAAGTTGTACAGTTAATATACATTGTAATCGTAGGGTTATATAGTACGAGTGTTCTTGTGTCTTTCTCCCTTTAAACAAGAAGATTTATCTTTAGTTCTTCTTAAATCGAATTTTGCATAATAAATACGATTTTCGGTTTATCTACTTTCAGAAATCTTTGATCCCAGCTCTACCAAGATCTATCAGTCGTAGAATAATCGGTGCACGACCCCAATCATCACTTGGCAATAGGTTTTAGTTCTTTTCACTAATTGTGTTCTCGTTAATTTTTAAAAGAAAAATAATGTTAATTTTAGAAATTAAGCTCGACTTTAACTTTAAATTTATCTTTAATTTTATTGATGTGAACAATTATATAATTTTTGTCATAAACTGTTAACGAAATAATGCACATTTTTGCATATATAAATTTAAAATATGCACCTGCCACGGAATACCACCAAAGATCGTTATCATTGCTTTATCAATCCAAGAGCCAATGTCATTTGTGGATATCTTTCCATAGGCCGATGTGGGTAGTGATGTGATGGATCTTCCTTCCAGAGCTGGGTGGGTGACGGCGAATGGAAATACCAACCACTGTAAGTAAACAGAAGGAACGACTAATGGAGATTAAAATAATAAAAGAAATTTACAACCTGTATAAATGTCAGGTAAGCAACCATTAGGTACGGATTAAACATAGATTTTGGAAAGATTAACTGTTAATCCTGCTCATGGACTGAGTTGATGGCTTGGCGTCAAGTTGTTCGACAGCGGATCAGTAGATTCAGGGTTCCAATTCGCTGCTCTCCCCGTTAATAGCATGCCATGAAGCAGAAAACTGACTTTAAACTTAATTGTGGTACTTTTGGTTTTAATTTTCAATTTTTTTAATAGAGCCTTACGGGCAGATTATTAATGTGATTGTGTTTATTGGATCTGCCATTTTATTGAAAACTGGAGAGAGATTGAGAGAGATAGAGAGAGAGAGAGAGAGAGTAAGAGATTTGTCAGTAATCAAATGACCAATGTAGATTTTATAGTAATAAAAATTAACACCAAGCGTTAGCCATTTTCCACATCTTACTAACTCTCTAAAGATAAAGCCGATTCGCGCAGAATTCTCCCAGCAATGGATGGATACATCCTAACATAGACGAGGAGTTATCTAGTTACGAGTTGTTAGCGTCTGTTTCATCTCTATAAAGTGATATCAGTGACAGTCTACACTAAGTGTAGTCTCTCAGAAAAGCATCTATGACAACAGCGAAATTCAAAACAATAGCAACAAGAAAAACTAACAAAAAAACGATCAGAGTGTTGTTGTTAATTATATTAAAAAACTGTATCAGAATTAAAGAGTTAAGAGAGACCATAGTAGAAACGGATAGTATATAGCCAGAACAACAAAAACTGAAACAATTAATAACAACACGACTTGAGTATCACAGTTTTCCTTGACAATGGGCGCATTTTTAAGACAGGGTAGTCACAGCAATATTCAGGTAATATATTCTAAAACCAATTGTTTAATAATCGAATAGATCAAAATTTCTCCTCTTTGAACAAACTACCCCTAATATCTAAAACATATTTATCAGTTTTTTGTTTCAAAGATTCCAAATTTATTGATTGATCGAAACTAACCAATCCAATAAAAATGCAGAAGAGTTGGACGACATCAGTATAGGCGACAGAATACAGTCCACCGAACAGCGTGTAGGCTATCACTAGGAACGTCGACATGACGATTGCCACCGTGGAATCAAGGTTGATTATCACAGCCAGGGTGTAGCCTTAAAGCATTCATCAAAGCCATCAAGGAGTAAGTTCCGCAATTTTCTGCAGAGTCAACCTCACCGCAATGTTTAAAGGATGCATTAATTAAACTATAACCATTTCATCGCTGTAAATCGGCTAATAGTGTCATTAATATGATGTTAACAGTGATAACTGTTAATATCAAATCGTCAGAACCTTCGGGCCTGTATGTCTAATTTTTACGTCGTTCTATGCAGTGTGCAGAGTCATTGTGATTTACGTGAAAATAAAATATTTATCTATCTATCTAACTCTTAAATGATGAAATGACGCTGATTTTAGCAGATATGTTGTATAATGACGTCCCTGGCATCATACTTGAAATAGGAAACCGGAATTATTACGATGCTTATTATTATTATTATTTCACCGTGTTGTGTCCGCGTTATTTGAAGAATTGACCAAGCCGATGACTGCACGTGTCGTAGAAGGCGACTAACGCACTAAAATCCACACCATTCGGTTGGTGAGCGCCTAGGGTCTAGAAATTGCTACAAAAATTAAAACGAATGGAAAAGTCTCAAATAGGGGAATGTATGATGATTTGATGTAGGACAGTGAGGAATTGAGATTGATTTACTGATTGATTGATTGCTTGATTGATTGATAGATTGGTGGATTGATTGATCGATTGATTGATTAATTGATTGATTGATTGACTGATTGATTGATTGATTGATTGATTGATGTACCGAGAGCAGAGAGGACAGCGGCAGTCCAGAATATATCACCCAGCAAGGCTGGTAGGTAGAGCAGACCTCCCATTCTCTTTCCGTAGTTCTGCTGGAACGGGTCCAACAGCGTCGTGTAGTTCCTCTCCCTCATTCTACCGGCCAGGAATATCCCACCTGATTTTATTTATGATAAACCAATCAATTATTTGCCATAATTAAATAAATCTATATCTATTAAGCAATAATCTACAAATAGCGCTAAACATTTATCGATGAATTAATAGGCTAATTAAGTTAAAAGAAATATCAATCAAAATATGTTAAGCATTATGCTACTAATATCGCAGATCTGAAGAAAGAGTATAAGAAATAAAGAAATCGTTAAATACAAAATAATATGACCACCTGTGAAAGAATCCACTTACGTGATTAAGATGTAAAAGACAAATAAGCAACAAGAATGCAATAAAGAATAAAAGTGAAAGTTTAGGTAGGAGAAATAGTAAGTAATAAGAAGTAGCAGAGGAAGGTGTAACTGGTACATAGAGCCATTTTTTCCCTGTGTGTACTTCAAATGTTAAATGCTGACTACAGGATTGTAAAAGGCAGAAACTCCTTTTCACATTTCAGTATTACATAACCTTTTAATATATGTTAATGTTTACAGCTCATTCTCTAGTTCTGATTCTTTTCATGTTCTGACCAATTTTACATCTACCCTCGATCCAGTTCTCTCCTGATTTTGCGCTAATCGTCCTGCGAATCCTTCAAAAACTGAATACATTCTCATTGGCACTCTACATCAACCAATATATATATATATATATATATATATATATATATATATATATATATTACACATGTATATTATGTATTTCCTCAACATCAACATCATCTTCCCTTGAATCTCAGTTTAACTAGGGTCGGGGTACGAATAGACTGTCTCAAATCCGCTCTGCCCTGCACCGCACCACAAGCCAATCCTCTATTTGAAGACTTTTCCATTCGTTTAAATATTAAACAAGATACATTTGTTTATTTTAATATACGTATATTATATATTTATATTTATATAAATATAAATATATATATATATACATAATATTATTATATATTGCATAATTATATTTTCTCAATATAGGTCTATTTCAGTACTCATACATGTACTTTTATGAATGCTTGGGATTTCGCCTGTCTAATTAAAAAATCCGTATCATAATTATGATATTATATTATCTTCAATTGATTTTACTATGCTTAACTCATTAGAAGAATTCATGATGATAGATGCATTTTTTAGTAATGTTACATTTTAGGTATACCTATTTTATAAATATCCTAGTAAGTCAGTCTCCTAATTTATTGATATTTTATCAAACTTTACGTCAATATGTAAGTGCAGGGTATTGTATGCGGTGACTTTATTATTGATATTGGTAAATACGTAAATATGTAAATTGGTAATCTAGTAAAACTCTTCAACATTTTGATTACATTTTTGAGTGAATTGAATTTTACTCAATTGTCTGTGGTGCCACCCACTGCATGAATAATGCACAGGGGTCGAAGTCTGAATACCCATTCAACATGCAAGGTTCTATTATACATGTAGATCACGCATTTTCTTACTTTATTTCAATCAACAGTTATTGCAAACCGAATGTACCCGCTATCATAAAACTAGTCATATATCTATCATTACTATGAGGAACATTTTGTTGGAAAAACTGCAAATCATGATTAATTGACTAGATTGTCACAATATAGCTACTTGTATCTTTATTCTAATCATGCAGTCTTTAATTCAATTGTATTTCTAGTATCCAAATCTGAAATAGTATGCCTGACTTTATAAAAACTGCTTTATATTTGTAAAAGTTTCAACTCTTTTATAAATATTACTTTATTTGAGATATGGTATATTATTTTCGTTCCTCTTTCCATCATACTTTTACGGTGACTAGCTAGATAGGGCACTGCTATCACAAGAGACCGATGTATGGCATTGGTTTTACTAGACTTACACTGCTATTTGCAACAAGTAAAATCTTTTCCCACCTATGTATGGTTATTGTCTGCATTTACTTTGTATGTTTTGTTCATTATTGTATATGCAGGATCTTGAATGAAATAAACATACTATCTCAATGTTAATATAATAACCAACTCTTTCATTTCATTCAAAAATATTCTCTTAGTATTTAAAAATTTGACTAGGCATACATATCATAATATGATCAACTGAACGGTTGAAAAAGTGCTCTTGAAGAGCGCGACATCAAACAGTGATTAGAAATATGTACGTTGAACCACTAGGCAGAACATTATAGAGATATGGATTGGTAATTATATCTAAGATTCAATTAATTAATTGTACAATGGGGTTGTTCCGGTAGCTAGTTGGCAAGTTGTTCCACATATGCATTCCGTTGGTGCATCTTTGAAATTCCCGTCACTGGCTTACCACCGAACAGAAAATTAAAGTTAAACTTTTCTATGGTATTTAGTATTCAATGTATATAAAACAAACCTATAACCAGACTGAGAGCATAGCCGAATGTAGCATGCAACCACAGTAAGCCCTTTTTTGGGGAGAACACTGCCTCAGCCGATCCGTTTATATAGGCTCCTCCCACCCAGGTAGCTGCGGTTATGCAAACGTATTAACCATAATCATGAAATATAATTATATGGTCGTTAATCTTGTTACAATTTAATATTATACGGGATGCGGTAGACTTCTTCTTCTTCTTCTATTGCACTGTCTAAGGGCAGGTCCATGGCGCAAAACTCTTCCAACCAATTTTATCGTCAGCCTTTCCTTTTCTTTACTACATGTATAAAATGTAGTAAAGAAAAGTTCTAAACACACTCATAATATGAACATATTATAAGGGTTCTATTACACACTTCTTTTATGTTCTATCCAGCTTTTTCTTCTAATCCTTGTCACATATATTATCTGTATTTTTCATCTTTCTCCATAATTACATTTCTATTGCCTCTAGTTTCCTCCATATCTTCTTTCTCTAATTCTTTCTTTAATGCCAACTTTACATATCCATATAGAAGTGTCGACCAGACCAATGTTTTCACAAACTTTATTTGTCTATTTTCGTAATGCCTTTTGTTAGTAGGTCTTTTGTCTTGCCGAAACCTTCATTTTCCTGTGCAATTCTCATTTTATTTCATTTCCGTTTAACACTTTCTATCACCCGTGATAGTGTGGCCCAAATTGTTGATCTTCTACCTGTTACAATAGCGTATTACTCAAAGTAATATTGAAATCCCTGTGATTCCTATACACTCTCATAACCCTTGCCTTCTTTATATTAAACATCATGCCATATCTAAATTCTGTGACATTCAGACCTTTCGTAACCTTTTTAAATCTTACTTTACTAGTGGTAAGCACATCTTGATCATCTGTAAACCTCACATATTTCAGCAAATTACCTAAAATAGTTATTCCTTCTTCAATATCTTCTATAGCCTCTACCATTATTGCCTAGTCAAAATGTTTCAACAGTATTGGTGAAATACAATATCCTTCTCCTATATCATCCTTCTTTTGCTCAATTTTGACTAGTGATTTCTGATTCATGTACACAATTTAAAATCAATCTTCAAGAGTCCCTTAAATAATCAATTAATAGTATCACATCCCTTTCGAAAGCCAACCTGTTGCTCAGTATTGCATCTGATTTTGACTGAATACGATTATGTAGTATTTCAATGAGATTTTCGACGCATGTGCTATTAAGTGTATTGTTCTTTAGTATGAACATTGATATTCAAATCTTGGTGCAGTCCTGTGAGCCATTTAGTCATGGGAAAAATTACATGGTAAGTTAAGTCAACTTGGTCTTCCTCATTTATGTCTTAGTCACCTCTTACGTGCACGCGGCAGTGTGCCGGTTAACCCTGTGTTGCAGTGGTCACCACAACCGGGCACAATACGGGGAACTTTGTATATACAAATAGTAAAAATGCAATTGATATAAGAGACGACTAATCAGTAACTGAAGATTGCAAGGTGAAACCACCTAATAACCAATAATTTCAAGCTTGAATTTATCTTAAGCTTTAGTAAAGGCATAAACTTGATGGATGAATGCCTGACTAAAATGGCAACTACATTTATATTCGATATTAATGTATATTTGCCTTTCTTCATTCCTCTTTATAGGCATAACTTTTAAGTTGTTATAACTCAGTTATGCCTACCTTAAATATAGTTTATCAATTATATTATTAATTCTAATGTGCTGCAAATATCTCCATTAGGCCAATATTTTAAATTTCAGCATTGAGTATAAAGTTAATAGTATTTTCATTGAGTATAAAGTGTTATAATATTTCAGAGAGTGAAGTAAATTAAAATTATTTGCCCTGTTTAATTTGCCTATATCAGCTTAATTGCATGCAGTATCAACGGATGGTATAGTTTTAGCTGTCCTGGTGAGCGATAGGTTATAACTTATAAGCTCGAATTTTCACCCGTCTCTGACAGGTTCCGTAGAGCGGTGATCCGACGTAACAGTTTTAATGGCTTTATTGTTGTTTACATGGTTAAAAGCTGACCGATGAGTACGCACTCCGCGCATTATTTGTGGACTACTTAGTAATATGGCCACATGCAGATCATATGATATGTAAGATCTGGTTAGCAAATTAGAGATCTGTATGAGAGAGTTTATTAGTTGCCAAGGTTATGCATTCAACAAAATATTGAACTGCAATGTTTTACCGATAGAGGAGTACATCACATTCTACGAAATTCGTTTGACATGTGACAATATAACGAGAAAACTCTTTGATTACAGCTTCAATTTTATAAACTGATTTATTCACCTTTAAGTGAATAACGGCGGACAGTCTCTATCTTAAGTGTTTTACTTTATTGCACTTATTTCACTATTGCAAAACGAACAAATACATGTACATGAATAATATGTATGAAGTTTAGTAAATTGGTAGAGCGTTTGCCTTAGAATTTTGAATATTGAATAAACACCATGACTGCACATGTAGACAATTATGCATAACTCCTTTTTTGCTGCAGGAGATTCAAAACAGTTATCTACAATCAAGTAGTAATGTAATGCTGCAATGCGTTGTGAGTAAATTTGTTAGTAAAAATAATTAACTCATAGCGGTAACCGAGCACTAAGTTCTGCAGCCAACACTTTACTGCAACGAATTTCAAACTCATTGAGATGGAAAAGCTGTAAGCCCGGGTGTGGTTGTGACCACTGCAGATTAGGGCAACCTCCAACAAGCTGCCGTGTAAAAGTAAGAGGCGACTAAGGTAGGAGCTGATGAAGACAGAGAGGATATACCTCACCATGAATTTTTTCCTCAGGATTAAATGGCAGTTAATCCATTATAGAACAGAGAAAGGCAACGGGAAATCAACTCAGAAGCTATTATATTTCCAAGCTAAAGGCTACACTAAGGTGTGGATAAGGCATAGCCATTTGTGAAGGGATTAACTCTTTAATAGATGGTGTGCTCCTCTATAAAGCGCTATGTGAGTAGGAATATGTACATTTACGTAGATTTACTACTGATATACAAAAAGTTATTTAATCTCTCCACAAATAAATGGCTGAATGCAGAATTTTGTGCTTTCATATAATATTCACATACATGTACTTAGGGATGATGAACTTGCGAGAAGCTATTAATTTAGAGGAGAGGGGAGGGGGCGTAAATATCAGAAAATCTTCCAAAAGGTAAATAGAGGCCTATCTATGTAGTTTAACAATTCAATATTAAATAACATTTTGCCAATTATTACTTGAAAATGTGAAAATAATTATTCTGCAACAAAGATAAAAATTATTTACAATCATTGCTAAATAAATGTAGGCCTATCCAGTAATCTACTTAGTGGATGTCGAACATGCAACATGGAGATAAAAGGTGTTAATTGTCTGAACACATGACAAGAAATGGCAACTGTCACCAGTTGATTGTTATATCATTGATTTGATAAATAAATCAATTAGTTGATCGATTATAATATTTATTGAATAACTATTGCATTAAATAACTTATAATTTATTGATCGATTGCTTGATTGACTGGTGGAATAATTGCCTGAGTGGCTGATTAATTAATTGCTTGATTAATTGATTTTTTGGCTGATTGATTGACTGATTAATTGATTTATTTACTTATGTTGATAATAGTAATAATAATAAAGGTTTATCGTCCGTTTCCTCATCCGGGGATGAAGTCAGGGCCATCCCCAACAGCACATATCACTACAGATTGATTGATGTTTGTTTTATTGATTAAACTGATTGATTCATTAGATTGACTGATTTATTGATTGAACGAACGATAGATAGATCAATTTATGACTGACTGATTACCTGTCATTGTAAACGACCCCAGCCAGAATCCAATATCTCTCCCAGCAAGCATGACGTCATCAACACTCTTCTTGTTTCTGTGCTTATAGGACGCGTATAGACCCACCGAGAGCATCATTAGATAGAACACCCCAATCACTACAGCGCCCACTATATTCACCTCCATCTTTCCGCTTTATCTTGAACACAACACGAATTTTTCTGTCAGTATCGCTATATCAGCCGATCAGGGTCTTTTAACCAAGCAATCAGTCAATGTAAATCAATCAAACAGCCAGTTAATATCAATATATCAATTAGCCAGTCAATATCAATCAATAAATCAATCAGTCAGTGTCTGTCAATCAGTCAGCCTGTCAAAATTATTCTATCAATCAGCCAGCTAATATCGATCAGACAGCTGGCCAGTGTCAGAAAATCAATCAGCAAAACGGTTGATATAAATCAATTAATCAGGCAGACACTCTCATTTAATTAATCAATTAATGTAATTTATTTCATCAATAAATTAAAATTTCACTTAATGAAATAGCTAATAATTTGCTATTTATATTATATATGCATTAATCATCATCATCATCTTCCCTTGAATCCAAGTTTAACTAGGGTCGGCGTAGGAATAGATATTATATTTGCATTAAATAGAAACTTAATTTCGCTGTAAATGTATATTAAATTAATATTATTAATTTAAACTATTAATAATATTATTATTATTATCATTCTTACAACTAGAATTATGATTGTACTATTATTGTTATTCTTATTATGTTAAAACTATTTTATCTTTATCAAGGTTTTAATGTTTGTTTATTATATTATGAATATTACTTTATTTCATGTACTAAACCTATGATAAGCTAGTTTTTCATATAAGCCTAACATCTATGCAGAACTAATGTCTAAATTGCCCTGCATGTTGATAATATAATGGAAGTACAACTTACATGCAAATGAGCTGAGGATAAAGAGAAGAGGACTACAGACGATCAGTTCTTGGTAAAAATATACTTATATAAACACACAGTCTAATTCGCTTCGGCTCTAATTTCTGATAAACATTTTCTTACAAAGCTGTTTAACATTAAGTACGCTAATGATCGATTGAATAACAATTGAATGGCCACTGAACTGCCCACTTTTTAAACTTAATTTCAGTAACGTAGTGGTTATTCTGTAACACAAAAATGTAAACAATGACCTAAGTGCATATGCTCGGAACTAAAAGAATTCAATAAGAGGATTAATTAGCAACAAGTTAAATTCAATAAAAGCTGATCGAAAGCTTCCTTGGCATTACGGAATAGAGTCATACTTTGCATGCTAGGGCCACTGCTCCAGATCACTGCTCCAGTTACTTCAATTTTTATTTTACATTTTATTTTTATTAACCCTTGTTTCGTAAGTTTCGTAACTTTTTATGGTTATGTTTAGCATTAGGGTTAAGGGCTAAGGGCTAGTATCATCCGTTATGCATTTTGAGTACATAATAACCAAGGCCTATCAAATAAGAACCTGATAATCTACATCACTGCTGAATTCATAGTATCTGAACTGATTGGGTTCAGCATGTCACTTGTAAAGTTTGTCGATAGTCCATCAGTATGTACAGATTTCAAAGACAATGCTCTCCTCTCTACGGACATGCTATCAAGCAGAAAATTGACTTTAGGCCTGCACTTGATGTTAGGTTTTGGCTTTACAGCTTATATGTATACTTTACCAATTATTAACATGGCTAATCAAAAGAGTTTAATTAACTAATAGCAGAAATACATGATGGAATTTGAGAGAAATAAGAACGACATATTTTGATATATTTCGATAAACTGAACAAACTGTAATCAATTTGAAGTAATTTAAGTAGATATTACTTTTTTATTTTGTCCAGGTATCTGTTACAATGGGATATCATTGCCCTCAGTATGTCATCTATCTGATTGCGAGCAAGATGTTTCTAGTCATGTTTGTATAATCTTAATGTCAATATCTTTGCACTATAATAATTATTATTATCACATCATATAATAATTATTATTATCACATCATATAATAATTATTATTATCACATCATATAATTATTATTATTATCACATCATATAATAATTATTATTATCACATCATATAATAATTATTATTATCACATCATATAATAATTATTATTATCACATCATATAATAATGATTCTTCTCTAAAATTTGCTTTTTGATAACGCTGTATTCACATTGTAATGAATAAGTTCAGTTAAATAGGCTTATCATGAGAGGATTTAAAGCCAAGAATATTGTTGGCCACTTTGCTGTTCAGGCGATAGATACAATACTGTTGAGTACAAGACAACGAGACTGAGATGACACATACTAAATTTGTGAATTATTTGCTATTGAACTATTTTGTTGAAAACCATTTTCATAGAAACTGTCCTTTCGGCATGTAGGCTAAATATATTTCGTCGACGTATGCCCAGATATCTTTCTTTTATTCTCCGATAACTCATGGTGCATGGTTTCGCTCATTGACTGGAGACTGCGTTGCAAAGCTGTTGAGAGACTTTGATTTACGCGTTCACATGACGTCATTGTATAAATCTTAACGTTATTGGATAAATAGAGCGTAAGATTTCTTCTATCTAACGTCAAAAGAACTGATTGACTAGAGACTGCGTCATCAATCATCTGGGTGACTTTAGTAAAGCATTTCATTTAGTTGATCGAGTCTATCGTTTGACCATATAAGGACAGATCGCTAAGATGGTGGCATGTTTAGTGATTTCATTTGGGCGATGCACATTAATGATATTCCAGCTCTATGCGAAGTCTGCTAGGTAACGATTGCTATGGGAACACACAGCAGGCAGCAGGTCTGTAAGGGAACGGTTGCTATGGCAACTCGTTTACCGCTGCTATTGGCACTCATAGCAAGTCGACTATCTTTCGAGTGTTGCGGTGTATCTGCCTCAGGTCGATACGCTTCAGATAACCCTGCACGCACTTCTGATTTTCATGGGCAGGGGCCGGGCAATATGCCAGAGAGTGAATGGGGCACCGTAACATCACCCTTATGAACAGAAAACTAACAGTCTTAACTCTCTCTCTCTCTCTCTCTCTCTTAGTTCTCAGCCTACTAGCAGGTCCATGGTACTTCACTCTTCTCTGTCTTCGGCTTTCCTCTTAATTTCCACATATGAGTGGATCTTAATTTCATCTAACTTACCTAATCTTGTAATAACGTCAACAATAATTAGAGTGCTACTGTCGTTAAAGACAGTGTTGAGCTGACGATAAAAAGAAACCGAAAGATCTTACAAACAGTGCAAATTCAATATCTAGGAAATCATGCAATGTTGATTGGTCTCAGATTTTAGTGACAATAAAGTTTTACAAGTTTTAGATAACAAGTTATTTTTACATTTGAATAAGAAAATACTGCAAAAATAGATCATTTAATTTTGTATTGAAAACTCCTTAAACATCGTATTCAAATGACAATTATAATGTAGATTGTTATTTTATCCATTTTCCTAATTGCACGTCTTTGGTAAATTATTATTTTGTAAAAATGTGCTTTACACATCAGTGAAGTTTTTAGTGTTCTAATCTTCAATAGTGGAAGCTTTTATATCTTCTCTATCGGTGACGTCATCTATAAATACCATGTATGACATTGATTGACACTTTATTTGAACCAATAGGTATTTGGCGACTGGATTTAGAGCACTTGATTCAGCTACGCGTCAAATAAACGAAGTTAAGCTCTGTCGACTTCATTAGTAATTTGCGGTGACAACCTTGGTAGACTGAGTGTTGACAATATCGAATGAGAAAATTCTCAGGGTGTTGGAAGGTTATTCTTAAAATTTTCGCAGGCTATAATTGATGCGCCATAAAAAAGGCAAAGATTACGAAAAACCATGGAAAGGAAGATGGAATGGGTCATAAACAAGCATGTTTTGTTCCTGACCCGGTGTTTCGTTATTATTATTATTATTTTTTTACATTTTTGTTATTTTATTTTACCCCGGTGTAAAGAACCTGGGGTTTGATCAAAACGATTCGAGCAATACGTGCTGAATCGCCGCCCGGCTACTCGAGGTCATCAATCAAGCCTTTGCCAAAGAAAAGATGTCTCTCGCTTATCGCCGGTTTGTTCTGCAATAAGTCTGCCTATGCCATTAATAAAGTCAACTCCTTCGGGATTCATCGGGCCCATGGTTTCAATGGCCACCGGAACAACTTCATATCCTAAGGACAGATCACGGTATTTATCCAACTTCCTAGAGGCGGCATGAACAGCAGCACCACCGGCTGTGACTGAAGTCGTATTCAGGTAGGAGTTTGCCATAGTGTCAATGACCGTGACGTCCCAAACGGCACATTTACCGTTGCACCAGGGCACTAAAGTCATGCCGTCCGGACGCTTGCCATCTGATCTGGACAACCCACTTGGTTCCTTATAGGAAGGGATGCCTGCTCTCGAAGGTGCTCGCCATATTATGTCATTTAAATTGTGATGGCGAGACATTCTACCTGAGCTTCGTTTGCAGGAGAGGCCGTGGAGACCTAAAGCGTCGACTTCATGACCGCAGGGGCACATGTGAGGCTCGCAAGTTTTCGCCCCTAAACGGAAACTAACAGCTACTCGAATCGCCTCATTGTCTAAAAATAGCCCACAAGAAGCAACAGGGAGAGCGTGAAGCCAGTCGCTGCTTCTTTTAGTTGATACAGCTAGGAGTCGTGCTCTGTCTACTGCATTGGACTGGGATTCTAACAGACTGTTATAAATCCGATCCACTATAGGACGGTCCCATGATTTCTGGCTACTGACTGAGGTAGAAGGTGGAGCACTGGAAGTGAGGCTTTTGGACCAACTGACAACGCAACGTCAATGGAACTATCGGCAGAAAGGGAGCACTTATTGAAGGAGGCGTCTGCAACTGCCTCGTTCCCATCGCTGATGCCAAGAAGGCTGAAGGCGCGATATGGAAACAAGACGAATTCCAAGACCACCCATGCCGCACCGGTAGACTTTGCTGCCACTGCAAATCAGACAAATCTGCGTTGATAACGGCGCACAAGCATTGCCTAAGAGCCTCGTCGTAGTCTAAAAGCCGCGGATTAGAGAAGCTCGGACTAGAGCGCAGAACGTGCATAAGTTTAGGTGCACTTAAAGAAAAGCGAAGGATTGTTAAAGCATCATGAGCGGCTAGCGACTTCAAGCGTGATGCTGTACGTTTGAGGTCTTCAAGGCGACTGGATAAAGCGGTGGTAGTAGCTTCTTCTCCAGAGAGTGGCGCGCCGAGTAGAGAACTATGGGATAGGCACATTGGCACAAATGATGACAAAATTGAGTTGCCCGGAGATTTGCAAACTGATGATATGACTTCGCACTTGGTACGATTCAACTGAAGCCCAAATTCTTGGCCTCTGTCGATGATAGTCTGTACATCATTTGCAATCGACGACTCGCAACCACCTAGAGTAATGTCATCTAGGTATCCCAACGTGAGATCGCTAGAGAGAGAAGTAAGGAGAGGGTGAATAGTCAAGCAAAACAGCATGGGCCCTAAGGGATCCCCTTGTTGGACTCCTTCCTGTGACTCAATGCACCAGTCTCCGAACTTCAACCACGAAGGGCTTCAGTAAGCTAGATGGTAGAAACTATACAGCTCTGGTATCCTGTGATGTATTTCGCTGAGCACTCGTGATCTAGTCAAGCAATTAAAAGCATTACAGAAGTCTAGCTTTACCACGAAGTGATCAGCTGGCATTGACTCAGCGTAACGGCGAGTAGCGTGAACAGCTGCCTCACAGCCACCTGGAATACCAGCTCCAAGTTGAATTGGGCTCAAGTATGCGCTGAGAGCAGACACTGCATAGCGATTTGCGCATTTAGCGGCTAAACGACGCCAAGTGTAACCCACTGCAATGGGGCGAATGCCGCCAGATTTCTTATTGAGTGCGAAGAGTTTACCACCAAACAGCACCGGTTGGACCTCAGGGGGGCAAACACCTCTAAGAAGGAGATTCACGAAAGAAGTCAAAGCGGTCAAAAATGTCCCAGCCGACTCTCTACAAGTCACAAGCTCCAGAAGATGCTGAGGGCGAAGGCCATCAGGACCACCTGCTGAGCCTGCTGGAAAGCTACGTACAGCTTTGACAACATCCTGCTCTGAGACTTGAATGGGCGGAGTCTCCATTGAGTCCGGAAGGGGTGCCATTATACTGCTACTAGCTGCGGGTGGGTGCTTGGCCTTCAGGATATTGAAAGTGTTTAACTGCATTGCGCTGGGCTTTCGTCTGAACAGAGGATGCGCACAGCTGCCGAAACATTTCCATCTTCCATTTTGGACCTGACTGCTGAGGCACGGGAGTCATGAGAATGATGAGCTCTTTTAATTCTTTCTACGACCGGCTCAGTGGGAGCACTAGCACCTAGGCCCTCCAACCTTTTCTTAATTAAAGAGCTTAGATTACGCCTTTTACCTGTGCGAGCAGGGACTTGCAAAACCGAAGATGCGAAAAGCAACAAATCTGACCAGTATGATAAAACTGAGGGATCGCTTTCGATCTTACGGAAGGCATCAATCAAGGCTGCTGAACAAGCAGGTCTGGCTGATTTGGGAATGTGTTTTATTGTTGGTCGCGATAAGCAGGGATGTTCAAGAATGAGCGGCTGAGAGGAAAATGAATTGCGAGATAAGTTAGCAGAATTGGGAGCAGCAGTGGGAGGAGAACTCTGTCTAGCCGAACCAGAGTCGCAGCTCCGATCCCTGATCCTATTCCTTATATCAGAAACTGCAAGACCTGGTTGCTAAGCTGCCGCCTGTGCGGAGATCTGCAAGGGAGGTTGGTTGGAACCCGGGCAACGATTATCCAATGGGCCATGAAGATGGACCTTTCCGTCTCCCGAATGAAGCTGACGTTGAGCTAGGCACACCGAACAGATGCCAGTTTTCTTGTTGGCAGTCTGAGACAGTGGCCAAGTCTGTCTGGCAGGCATTATTATTATTATTACTATTACTATTATTATTATTTTTTTGATGATTATCATTATTATTATGATTATTATTAATATATTGCTACTCGTCATAAACAGAAACCCCCAAGAATAATAGTATATCACGTTATATTATTGCAAGATTTACTAGGCCTATGTGGACATGAAGTGCAAAACAGAAGATATGTATACATGATGTATGTGAAGGATTATTTACAATGGACCTACCAGTAAGCAGTGCACTAAAAGAGCGATTGTAATATTACAATTACAATTTTTTAAATTAAGTAATATAACCTTTCTCTCTCTCTTAGTGCATTGCCTAGTGGCAGGTCCTTGGTATTTAATTCCTCCACTCATATTTATATTTTGTTTTCCTCTTTCTGCTAACATACTAGTGGAAGTGCAGTGGATACAATAATTGATATAATGAGAAGACCAAAAGAAAGAGTCACCATTTTTTTCTCAAAAATCTATAGAGATGTCGTATATTTCGAAGTGACATATATTTCTTTATTTAGTAATACTATTGTTGTTAATTGAACTACTCGTCGTAGTTATTCACAAGCTTTCGGATGAAATCCTTCTTGCAGTTTGATTTAGTTGAAGTCGATTTAGTTACAGGCTCTGGTGTTGTCGAAGTCCAGAGTTCATGGTTTCACTCTACTTGACATTTCCTTTTATATTCTAAGAATAAGTTGCTAGTGTCTGATCTTTCCAGTAACAGTGCATTAACAGTGCCATTGCATGTCCCTCGGGAGCTAGCTATAATAATGAGACCAGTTAGCAGAAGGTAGGATTGAGAACAGTTACTAAATAGCAGTCAAGGAGGAAGGACCAAACAGGCAGCACCAGGGGCAGTAACTCAGAAACGGTAACTTAGTTTAAAGATAACCATTGGACGGTAACGATAATTTAAAACTTGTTATGATATTGAACCTGTAGGTCTTTTAATTGTCTGAACATTTTGGTTTTAGTCAATTACGCCCTATCTATCGTTGTCGCGTCTTTACTTGAGCGCGGTCTTCCTTTTAAATTGGTATTACTTGTGTTACTAATATCGCAGGCCCTAAACTGATGAACGTCGAAGTCTAACTTTACGATAAGGGGACTCTAACTTAGTCTCTAAGACTTTTGTAACTTTATATAATATAATTGTGTAAATGTGTGAATGTTTGAAGTTGTAATAGGATTATATATGAATTTAATTGAATTGATTTCGTAATTATTGTCCAATTTTTTAATTAGTTCTGCACAGGTATAACTTGAACAATTAAGGAAGTAAATCTACCTTCGCTATTCACCCTAGATTTCAGGATTTGAATCTTACTAGTTTTCCTTTGTTTCCAACTTTTATTAGAAGGGTTAATGAATAACGCAATATTGTGACATTTAATAAATTTGAAACAAATGTTCTTTCTCTTACTTATCAAATGATGACAAAATAATTACTGTGCATTTAGTATGTGTCTAGATAGAATAATCTTATTGTGCACATTGTAATTACATTGTAAATAAAGCCGGCATGCAAGCCGCGAAAACAACCAGCTGATGATTCCACAAGTGGCGTCTCCAGCGGCAGAGAAATGTACAGCTTGATGCTTCGAAGTAAACAAATTTTATAAAAGGTCTATAAATAATTAAAAATTAATTGTGCTCCATGGCAAATTATTTTACTAATCAACGTTACTTACTGAGTGTGAAGTCTAAGGAGGATTTAGACGTACTTCGTTGAATTTTAAATGAAATAGAAGCATCATTCTATTATTGAAGTTGATTATAAAACACTGCATTATTAAATTTCTGCAGCAGTATAATCTTGTCAAGCAAGTTATCCAAATATGTTAAATTAGTTGATTGAGGAGGCGCTGATAGTACCATGCTCGCCCGATGAAATGGATTGCAACGTCAACCGTCTCAGATGATAGGCCCCTATTCTTTTCGTAAGAGAAGCATAAGCTAAACCTAACTTAGTATCTCTCTAAAGTTACTACATTATAAATATCTCTGCTTAGCTAATTTTAAGCTACACAATAGAGAAATTTATGCATCGAATTCAATTCAAGTGTTCTTGAGGTAGGCTACCTTAAGTATTTTAATTAGGGCCTACCCTAAACTACTTTATATAATTTACTGAAACTCAATATCAATCTGTCTACTAACGCGAAGTAATGTAGCTTAGATCAAGAAAAAATCTTGATTGAATCCTTTAATCAACAAAAATTAGAAAAAATAGTTCTTCAACTGACAGATCGATAATACCAAGGTCCGTTATAAACAAACGGCTCGATATCATCTGACGGCTCAATATCTTCTAACAGCTGGTCATAATCTAACGCTCTATAAAAACTAACAGCTCTATATCAGATAGCAGCCAGATATCATACAACGGGTCGATATCATCTAGCACCACTTCACACCGGTTCTGCATGCGTGAATTACACTGGCTATCAATATCTCAAAGGATAGAATGTGAGATGCTTTCCTTTTTCTACAAATGTCTACACAACAAAGTGCCTCTCCATATCTAATGTATATCTAATATCGTCTGTATATCTTATGTATATCTAAGTGATACTTGCATACCAGTTTCTAAGTTGATAGGGCACAAGATCTTGAGATCTGCTGAATCTCGAATTCTCTGCGTTCAAGGGCTACAACAACTAAGTGTGCCAGGGCAAACTACAAATCTGGACCTACTATTTGGAATAATCTGCCCCTCACTCTGCGACAGTCTAATCCATCCCTATACAGTTTTTAGAAGAAACTTAAAACTATTCTATTTGATCGAGCACACAACTAATTGCATTTGAAGCGCGACTGTGGCATGTTGCATAAAGCTCTGCGAATATAAATCTACTTTTTAATAGTAAAAGATCGATATAGTTTAACAGCTAGATTTCATCTAACAGCTAGATATCATTCAGTGGCTAGATTTCATCTAATAGCTAAATATCATCTAAAGACTTAGTATCAACTAACGGCTAGATATCACCTAACGGCTAGATACCATTTAACAGCTAGATATCATCTAACAGCTAGATATCAAATAACAGCTAGATATCATCTAACGGCTAGATATCATCTAACGGCTAGATATCATTTAACAGCTATATATCATCTAACAGCTAGATATCATCTAACGGCTCGCTATCATTCAACGACTAGAGAAATCGATCTACTCGTACAGATCTATGCTCTTCCATTTTAAGATGTCTCAGAGTTACCATTCAACAAGAAATTTTTTTAAGGTTCGTCACAGAGTCTGAATGATGATCTTTATCGTTTTTACCGTTTCTAATATTAGAAAGATTTTCATCAGGGCTTGGTTTCTCATCGCTGAAGCATCGGCAGATGTCAAATCTCTTGGGCAGCATTTCTCTCTCAAACAGATACTTCGCTAAGCGCGAGATAGAGATATTCAATATGAATCCCATCAGCATGCAGAACGTTATGAACGGAAAGACCTGTGTCTTTGTTTCGGAGTCGTAGAAAGGAAATGGAAGGATAGTTGGAAGCCCAACCGAAGGTTCCCCTCCCAGGATTCTAAGGACGGCGCTGACGGTGTAGGCTGTGAAGGAGCCGTACGTGTTGGTAGAGGGAATGAAGAGGACACAAATGAGCTGAGGAAAGAGGATGACATAGACGAGGTCACTGCAGAGGAGAAGCAGCAGGTAGACAGATTTTATGACAATCGCTAGCCCCATGGCAGACATTCCTGCTACCAGTATTCCAGCTCGCAGAACCCAAATCACTTCCATTTCACTGGCCTGTAAGATGAATGTTATATTGAAATTACATCAATCAATCAATAAGGATTTAACGTCCGTTTCCTCGCCATAAGGCAATATCAGGGACGTCTCTTGCAGACTCTACACAAACAGGCGCCAAAACACCGCACGATGACGACTGAGTACACAGAGACCACAAGAGAAAGCGAGATCAAAGCAGCGCAAGTCCATGATCCAAGGTAAGCGGGTCAGAATTTAGACCTATGGCTGAAAGAGATGGATTCTTAGATTGCTTGTATTGTTGAAACCTCCGAAAGAGATACCGAGTAAGTAAATCATGATATCTACTAAGAATGGATTTTTTACGTATGGTTACACAAGTGACAACCGCAGGTGTTACTATTGACCAAAGAGTACTTTATAAAGATGACATGCTATCTAACAGAAAAGAGATACCAAGTAAGGATAACATTATATCTAACAAGAAAGGGTACCTTGTAAATATAGCAATATATCTAACAAAAGAAGCTACCTAGTAAAGTTTACATTGCATCTAACAAAGGAGTCACTTACCAAAGATAGCATGATATCTAAGAAAAAGAAGCTACCAAGTAAAGGTAACAAGATATCTAACAAAAGAAGTTACCTAGTAAAGATAACATGATATTTAATAAAAAGAAGTTACCTGGTAAAGATAGCATGATATCTAACAAGAAAGAATACCTAGTAAAGATAACATGATATCTAACAAAATGAGTTACATGTACCAAGTAAAAAGAGCATGATATCTTTTAACAAGAAAGGGTTACCTAGTAAAGATTACATGGGTAGTAAAAATAACTTCAGATCAAAATTACCTACTTTATCACTGACTGGTCACTCTCACTCACCGTATCTGTATCTCTCTTGTGTTCTACCAAGTGGCAGGGCTCTGTTCTTGGCCCTATCCTCTTCAGCCTATACACCACTCCATTCTAGGCTCCTTGATCTCTTCACATTCATTAGACCATCAGCTTTTCGCTGATGACCCTCAGATGTACACAAGCAGTATCCCCCACTCTTATCCTGATGCGAAGGCTTGTCTACAGAAATATTTTCAGTTGATATCATTCTGGATGCCTGCCAATTTCTTGACACTCAATCCATTTAAGACTGATTTCGTGATATTTGGAACATCTCAGCAACGTTCAAAATTGAACGAGATGTCCCTGGCTCTCTCTTTCGATGTTACAGATACACCAGTTTCTTCTGTGAAGAATCTTGGTGTTGTCCTTGACCACCATCTCACATTCCATGAACACATCACCAAAACATCGAAAGCATGTTTCTTCCATATTCGCGATACTGGTCGAATAAGACCATATATTTCTCTTGTGACTGCCACTACAATTAGTGCTGCTCTCCAGCAATCCAAAATGGACTACTTTTATTCCCTATTTCTAAATCTTCCAAGTTGCGAGATTGATAGGTTGCAGTTTATTCAGATTTCCCTTCCACGTGCAATATTTCTTAGCTCCAAATATTCTCATGTTACTCCTATCTTCAAGTCCTTGCACTGGCTCAAAATTAGATAACGTATTTTATGCAAGACAGTTTCTCTAATATGCAAGTCCACCATCACACCCGGCAATGATTACATGGCTCACTTACTACAAGTGGGGCACCTACCTCCCGGCAGTCGTCTACCATGTCTTCTACGTTAGTTACTCTAGAGAGACCGAGCATTCCTTCACGTAGGCGCTGTCTAGGCGCTCCTTCCAGCATGCTGCCTCACAGATCTGGAATTATCTTCCTTCCACTCTGCGCACCACCTCATCTATTCCTGATCAGCCTTTCCAACTTTATGAACAGTTTCATAGGCGGTTGAAAGCTTTTCTATTCGACTTTTCCTATCCACCAAATGTCCACGACCTGAGACCATCACATAAACCTCCATTTCGCTAGTACTCTTCCTTGGACTGACTACCCGCATTTTGTCTCGCACCGTTTATGGATCCCTCACTCTGCTCATCGTCTCTGATTTGGTTTCACAGTGCTTAATGCTGTCATGGACAACAGTAGCACTCTAATCGTGTTGCTTTTGTTATTGTTGCTGGTCCAAGATACATATTTTATTGACAGTAAGATGTCTCAATCCATAAAGTGTCCTCCTTGGGTCGACAATTTACTCCCTATACAAAAGGCTATGCTCTATTCATCTCTATTTCTTTGGCAACACTTTAAGTGAGACTATAGCCTATAAAACATGACTTCTTGGATAGTTTCCCGTTTGTCTTTCTCATATTTCGCTTAATGGTCTCTTGCAGCACATGTTGGACACGATTGGTTTACTCATCAGTGAACCGGACATAGCACCGGAATATTGAATTATAATTAAGCTTATAGCGTTAACATGCCGAATAAGAATTTAATGTATTGAGATTCCTAGAGTATTTATCACTGATAGCAGTATCACAAAACATATTGGTAAGGACGTTAGAAACTCATCTAGCAGTGAATGATATATGCAGATGTGCAAATGTGCTAAATACTGTTATACCTGTATTTAAGTTATGAGTAATTATAAAAACGTATTTTAAAAATTTTTGAGTAATTTTGGGGTTGAATTTACTTTACCTGATACAGAGAATTATTATATATTCGTTTAGAGAAAGGCTTGAAGTGCACAGACGATTTTTCGTGTTATTTGTTTTGTAGATTTCTTTAATTTTGTATTCATTCCGGCATGCATTCTGTTTGTTTCTTATATTTTGTTTGTACATTGTTCAATGACTGTATTTTCCCCTATTGCGAAACAAAGATTATAAATTTAAACCTGGCACCTACCTGAGGACGGATGATGGCCTTGTAGATGTTCTTGGAAAACATGCAGCTGGCTGAGAGGATGGTGGAGTCAGCGGAGGACATGACGGCAGCGGCCACGGCCCCCAGACCTATCAGAGTGACCACTGAGGGGCACAGGTGCTGCATGACCAGGGGCAGAATCATCGTCGCGTCCGCCTCCGGGTCCATAGTCCTGTTGTGTAGGGACTCAAAGTCTGTCAGAGTCCAGTCTAGTGAATTAATTACATTAATCAAGTCTTCGTATAGTCCAGTCAATCAATCAGTCAATCAATCAGTCAATCAATCAGTCAATCAATAAATTAATTAAGTAGGTTCCAATAGTCATAATCATGTCTCATTTATCAATCAATTAAATAGATTAAATTAGTCATAGTCTAGTCTACTCAATCAATTATTAAATTAGATTCAAATTTTTCATGTCATAGATAGTATATTCTAAGCAATCAATCAATTAAGCAGGCCATAAATTTATATTTTCTAACGAGATAAATTTATGCTTTTTAACGAGATTCAACTCCGTCAATCAATCCTCTTATTATCTAAATACATGTATATATATTAGTGGGTTCAACTTCATTTTCAGAAGCGCGACGGACTTCAAATCGTCGAACCCGAACATCACCGTGGTTGATCAACTGACCCACCAACCAATGTAGCCGTCAGACTAGACTGAGTGATGATCCGGTGCTCAATGAGATATACTTACCCAACATATTCAAATCCTTGAGGTGCAATAGATAGAAAGTACAGCATGCTGCTCATGTTGATATTATAAATGACTATGAGTCCATTCCCTTTAAAAATGCGATATTACAATTAACTGCTAGATATCCAGATATTTGATATAAACGCGACGTTTCAAGATTTATCGACTGAAATTAACCATCATTGTGGTATTTATTAAAATTTGCAAGAAATGTTATTGAATTTAAAGATTCAACTAAGCTACCGTCATATTGGCATCCACAGGCCACATAGCCGGTAATGATAATGATCTGATATAACTCTGATCAATTCTACACATTGAAACGAGCAATTACAAATTCCATCAATTAAAAAGATAACCTATTTAATTCGTCAATCAGTGACGCCTACAATACATGTATAGCATTGTATACTGTATTGCCAACAGCATAGCTTTATGTAATAGTTGTGAGAACCTGGTTCGATTATATTTTGTATGCATTTGTATTTGTAATTGTATTTCTTGTGAAGTATTTAATAATACTGATGGATAAGTAAAGTTAAGATTTAAAGTATTGAGTTTTCTTAAAGTGAGATCTTAGGCGTTAGCTAAGGCAGGGTAAGTAACCAAAGAGGGCATTCCTAAACAGGAAGGAAAGAGATCCAAGATGGAGGAGTGACAACACGGACGTAAAACGTGCCAAGTTGAAAAGAGATTTAGGAGATTTGAGGAATCTCAGTGGAAGACGAATTCAAGAGTAATTTGAAGGGTTCGGTTATTCGAACTATTAGTAGACCATCGAACAGTCGATGTGAGGAGAGTGATCGGTAGATGATCAAACTGGGAAGAGAGTTCCATTGACATATTCTAACCTAGGGGATATACTAGAACGAATCTTAGTAGGCGAATAGTCGAGAAGAAAGAAAAGTAAAGTGTAGGAATTTGTGCTATAAAGCTCAGTAGTAATTTGTGTGTCAAAAGTAATTGTATGTTATATAAAGTACTTGCTTCTGCGATGTTTAAAGTGAACTGTAATTCGATAGAAATGTATAATTTTAAGTTATACGAATTTCGCTTACACATGCCATTTGAAATCGTTTTAATTTTCGTTCTACTGCATATACGTGTAATATCTTATTTCTTCTGGTATTAAATTAATATTTAATTTAATATTGTCGATGAAGTTATCAATCAACTAGTAGGATATCTAGATTCAGTCAAAATCGAGGACAAGTAAAGATTCTAAAATAATTATAAGAGGCATATTATTAGGAATTTAAGCCCTGGAATTAATCTCAAGATCTCATTTTACCTCTGACAATTTTGTAGAATCAGATCCCCCTAAAATTAAAATATTTGTTGTGCCCAGACCCGGGACCAAGTTTTGAAAGATGTCGGGGACGAAGCGAGCACTGAATTTGAGCCCATGCATCTACTGATTCCCTGTCGAACCACTTACCAACCTTCTACCGTTTCAGTTCATCAGATGCTCTTCTCTTTCAACTTTTTGTGCATAGGACAACCTTTTCCCACCGTAGATTTAATCGATATACCCTGATCATTTTTGATCATAGGACCGGCTTTCGTTTAGAACCTTACTTCTCCTCAGCACATTTATTTTGCAAATTGGTCTGGGTGAATTGATCTTTAGTGATGTGTGCTGTGAATGTAAGTTTCTGGACTTACTGGCTGCTTTACCGACGAATCCAATGATGATGGCTGGAGTGACGAGGATGAGACTTCCAAAGGCGGCCACGATGGACAACATCTGAGCTCTTAATGGAGTCCTGGCGGCGTGGACTCGCTGGAAGTAAGGCTGAAATAGTAGAACAGTTTGTATGTGCTCGCTGAAAGTTAAGTGGAAATAGCAGTACAATTAATATATGCTCGCTGAAAGTAAGGTGAAAATAGCAGTAGAGTTAACATGCGAGGCTGATAATGCAATAGTAGTGCAAACGATTGTGCTGAGTCATAAGATACACTATACTAAGAAATCTAATTAAAACTTTATGTAATTCATTGTAATGTAAAGCAAGATACTGAATAAAATTTAATGTAATATAATGTAATGAACTGCAATATAATCAGATCTATTTTTATCTAGTTAGATCTATTCTGAAGAAGTATGATCTATTCTAATCTAATCTAGTATGATATAGTCTGACGTATTGTGATCTAGTCTGATCTAGTCTGATGTAGTGTGATGTAGTCTGCTGAAGTCTGATATAGTCTGATTTACTCTGATATAGTCTGATGTAGTCTGATCTATACTGCTGTAGTCTGATCTATACTGCTGTAGTCTGATATATTCTGATGTAGTCTGATCTATTCTGATGTAGTCTGATCTATTCTGATCTAATCTGATGTAGTCTGATCTAATCTGATGTAGTCTGATCTAGTCTGATCTAATCTGATGTAGTCTGGTCTAGTCAGATGTACTCAGATCTAGTCTGATATTGTCTGAATTGTCTGATGTAGTCTGATATTGTCTGATGTAGTCTGAAGTAGTCTGATCTTGTTTGATCTAGTCTGATATCATATCATGTAGTCTAATATTGTCTGATCTAGTCTGATGTACTCTGATCTAGTCTGATCTATTCTCATATAGTCTGATATAGTCTGATGTAGTAGGATCTAATCTGATCTATACTGATGTAGTCTGATCTAGTCTGATAGAGTCTGATGTAGTCTTTTCAAGAGGTGATTGGTTCGAATCCATTGTTCGCCCTGTTGCTTCCTTAATTTTAGAAGAAAAATTACATTAACTGTGGAAAGGAAAGCTTGACTTTAACTTAACTTTATCTTTAATTTTATTGATGTGAACAATTATATAATTGTGAACAATTATATAATTGTGAACAATTATATAATTGTTCACACAAACCGTCAATAAATGAATGCAAATTTTCGCTAATAACTTTAAATTATTTAAAATGTGAACCTGCCACGGAATACCACCAAAGATCGTTATCATTGCTTTATCAATCCAAGAGCCAATGTCAATTGTGGCTATTTTTCCATAGGCCGATGCGGGTAGAGCTGTGAGAGATTTTCCTTCCAGAGCTGGGTGTGTGACCGCGAATGGAAACACCAACCACTGTAAGTTAACGTAAAGAACGACTAATGCAGGTTATTCTGCTAAAATGGAAATTTACAAACCGTATATCTATTAAGCAACAACTATAATCAGGTTGGAATAAAGCATAACTTTTTAAAAGATTAACTCGCTAATCCGTTTGTTGGGCTGAGTAGGTGGCTAATTGTCACGTTGCTCGACGGCGGATCAATAGGTGCCGGATTCAAATTCTGTGCTCTTCATGACATGATATTAACATGACATGACATGATATTAAGCAAAAAATCTGACGTTAAACTTGAGTTTAGCCTTTTAGCTGCAATCATAACATAACATAACTTAACGACACTAGGTCAGAAAGCGCAACTGCTTATTTGAGACCCACACAAAATAATAATAAAAACTTACCTACACATCTTGCATAGCATAACATATTAAACACATTTTACTTAATAGCCAGTACTAATACAGGAAACCAGCACACCTGTACTATTAACCTGTACACTAACAGGTACAAATACTACTCAATATGCTAACACTTGTCAAATTACAATATACCTAGGCCTACACATCCTCAAAACCGCACATACCAAACATTACAGCAAAAGACAATAACCATTATATACAAAAAAAGCTAAATAAACTACAAAAACTCTACTTAACTATCAAAACTTATACACTTTTATAGGACTGGGCAACCCCACAAGTCAGCCTATTACTTTTCTATTAATACTTCACACCTTTCCCTACAACACTTTATATACTTATCATATCTATTCTTAAATTGATTGACAGATTCGGCCTCAACGACCTCCTCTGGCAGTCCGTTTCAAACACCAACAACTCTCTGACTGAAAAATTTTTTGCGTATCTCAAGCCTACTTCTAAATTTAATTAACTTGTATTTGTGTCCTCTAGTTCTGTTATTATTTGGTAATTGAAACAAATTGTTATAATTTACTTTACTGAAACCATTAAGCATCTTATAAACTTCTACTAAATCGCCTCTAACCCTTCTCTCTTCTAAAGATAACAATCCAGTACATTTTAAGCGATTTCCATAATTGACATTACTACATTTCTTAATTAA
Organism: Enchytraeus crypticus; assembly: GCA_905160935.1. Taxonomy (NCBI): domain Eukaryota; kingdom Metazoa; phylum Annelida; class Clitellata; order Enchytraeida; family Enchytraeidae; genus Enchytraeus; species Enchytraeus crypticus. The sequence goes on along the minus strand of CAJHZI010000417.1, from coordinate 16,090 downwards.
TCTTGTGGCTCTAGCTTGGACGTTCTCTAATTTCTCTATATTTTTCTTAAGATAGGGACACCAAGCCTGAACACAATATTCAGTTTGGGTCTAACCAATGCCTTATGTAACTTTAATATAATGTATTTTCTTCTACTTGTCATTGTTCTTTTTATTATACCTATAAAAGCATTTGCACTATTGGCAGCTTTATTACATTGATCACTAAATTTTAATGAATTATCCACTATTACACCTAAGTCTCTTTCAGAAGTAGTATTTTTCAGTATTTGATTATTTAAAATATATTCTGTATTTAAACTCTTTTTACCTATATGCATTATATTACACTTATCGCTATTAAATTCCATCTACCATTTTTTAGACCAATTTTATAATCATAATATGTCTTCTCTAAGAACCTCTGCATCTGCTTTGTTATTTACAACTTTTGCTATTTTCAAATCATCTGCGAATTTACTAACTTTTGATCCTATGTCTATGTCTAAGTCGTTAATATATATATATATATATATATATATATATATATATATATCAGAAACAGCAGAGGACCTAAGACAGATCCTTGTGGAATACCACTTTTCACCGTTGTCCAACTAGAAAATTCGCCATCATCACATACTCTTTGCCGTCTATCCCTTAACCAATTTCCTATCCATCTAAGAATATTACCCTGTACACCGTGTGCCTCTAACTTTCTCAATAATCTAATATGGGGTACTTTATCAAATGCTTTTGCAAAATCTAAATATAACAATCTATACAATTACCTTTATCTAATTCACTTGTAATATTTTCTAAAAAGTCTATTAAATTTGTTAAACAGGAACGTCCACAAATAAAACCATGCTGACTATCACATATTAGGTTGTGTTTGTCTAAAAAAGAAATAATTTTATCTTTAATTATTCTTTCAAAAATTTTCCCTAAAATATAGTTTAAACTAATTAGTCTGCAATTATCTGTCTTGTTCCTACTCCCTTTTTATGTAAAGGAACTACGTTCTCTAAAGTCCTGAGGGACAGACCCTGTTTCTAAAGTAGCCCTGAAAAGTTGTACTAATAGTGGAGCCAACTCTTCCTTTAATTCTGCTAACAATTTTCCATGAATTTCATCAGGACCCGTGCTTTTACACACATTCAATGAACTTAATTTATGCATCATGATATTATTATCTATCTTAATATGATTTAATGCCATATCATCACTAAGCTTGAATATTTAACTTGGTATAGGCATATTTAACATATCTTCCTCTACAAAAACAGATGTGAAATAATTATTTAAAAGATCAGCTACGTGTTGATTATTTTCTATCATAATTCCATCTTTGCCTTTCAATTTGCCAACTCTTTTGTTCACAGTTTTGTTTGTATTTGAATAAGCAAAGAAACTTTTTGGATCAGTTTTATTATTATTAGCTAATTTTTCTTCAAAATTAACCTTGGCTCTCCTATTTTCAGTTACAGATTTATTTCTTAAATTTTGATAGTTTCTGTATAAATTTTCATCATTGTTACTGTTTTTATATAAATTCCATGCTGCTTTCTTTGCTTTCCTCGTGCTTTTAACCTTTTTTGTTTTCCATTTACATCTATCTTTACTTTTAGCTTTTAATTTAATTAAATCATTTCTAATCAACTTGAGATTCACACTAATGCAACTCCATAATTCATCCACATTTTACAATTAGTATCTTTAGAGAGCAGAAATAAATTATTACTCCTTACATACGTTCTAATTTCATCATAATTGCCTTTAAAATAATCATATTTCCTAATAGAAGTTTTGTTTTCACAGTTATTTTTAACATTAAATTTAATAATTTGATGATCACTTGATCCAAAAAGGCTCACCAATTTCAAAATCTTGAATAATATCATCGAAACAAAAAACAAGATCAAGGAAATTTTTCCCCTCATAGGCTCATTGCAAAATTGTATTAAAAAATTGTTGTTAATACATTCTATAAATGGATGAGATGCATCAATGGAATTTTTAATTTTCCAATCTAATTCAGGATAATTAAAATCACCCATAATTACAACTTTAGAATCTGCTAATTTATCTATTAAGCTATACATATATTCATAATTAATCTTTGAGCTATCAGGTGCTCGGTATACTACACCAACAGTGATATTATTGACTTTACATTTTACATTTTATTTTTGCATTTTATTTTGCACCAAATACTTTCTTGGAATTTAGAACTGTATAAATCCTGTATTTGTATATGACTAGGATGGAATACATTTTTAATATACATCAATACACCACCTCCTTGCTTTTTTATTACATCATTTCTATCACACCTAAATAAACTATAACCATTATAGTTTAACTCATTATCATTAATATCATCAAATAGCCATGTTTCACTAATACCCAACATATCAACATCCTCTTCCTTAATTAATAATTCCAATTCTAAACGGTTATTTTCTATACTTCTGGCATTGAAATATATATATTTAATACTTCGATTTGTATCTGATAATAAATGTCCAGGAACACAATTATTACTAGTGATTCTACCATTTAAGCCTACATATTTAACGTTCTCCTTTATATCAGATTGACTATAATTACAAATTCTACTATCATCGAACTTAACCTTATCAATTTTATCAGTTTCCCAACTTAAATTTCTTACCCTAAAAAATGTACACTATGTTTAAATATTTCCCTACCTACAAATTGTCTACCTTTCACATTTAGATGAACGCTATATCTGCCAGTTATGCTTCTTACCAACTCAATCTTCATAAATTCCACATCACTTTCCTTACACATTTCCCTCAATCTCATATTTATCAAAGACCTCTTTCTTTCTTTTCTTTCTGAGATATCAAATCTCTTCGAAATTCCTATTAATGTCAGTTTTCTGTTTTTATTTTTCTTGGCTCTATCTATTAGTTCTCTATAGTCTCTTATAATACTGCTGGCCTCACGTTCAACTAAATTATTTGTTCCCACCGTGATGATTACGTGACACTTTTCATAACTACTCTCCCTATTTCACTGACTAACTCGTTAATCTTTGCACCAGATTTACTCCGTCCACTAAACACACCTCCAATCTGTACACTTAGATCTTTGCACGCATCTCTCACGAGAGAATCTTTGGAGTTCTCTTAATAGAGCGGTGAGACCAGACATGTGATTTTGACCACTAGGTCTGTAGCTTGCTAGAACATTAGAGAAAGAGATAGAGATAGAGGTAGAGGTGTATATATATAATTAAGTGTATATATATATATATATATATATATATATATATATATATATATATATAGTTATATATAATTATATATATACACCTCTACCTCTATCTCTATCTCTTTCTCTAATGTTCTAGCAAGCTACAGACCTAGTGGTCAAAATCACATGTCTGGTCTCACCGCTCTATTAAGAGAACTCCAAAGATTCTCTCGTGAGAGATGCGTGCAAAGATCTAAGTGTACAGATTGGAGGTGTGTTTAGTGGACGGAGTAAATCTGGTGCAAAGATTAACGAGTTAGTCAGTGAAATAGGGAGAGTAGTTATGAAAAGTGTCACGTAATCATCACGGTGGGAACAAATAATTTAGTTGAACGTGAGGCCAGCAGTATTATAAGAGACTATAGAGAACTAATAGATAGAGCCAAGAAAAATAAAAACAGAAAACTGACATTAATAGGAATTTCGAAGAGATTTGATATCTCAGAAAGAAAAGAAAGAAAGAGGTCTTTGATAAATATGAGATTGAGGGAAATGTGTAAGGAAAGTGATGTGGAATTTATGAAGATTGAGTTGGTAAGAAGCATAACTGGCAGATATAGCGTTCATCTAAATGTGAAAGGTAGACAATTTGTAGGTAGGGAAATATTTAAACATAGTGTACATTTTTTAGGGTAAGAAATTTAAGTTGGGAAACTGATAAAATTGATAAGGTTAAGTTCGATGATAGTAGAATTTGTAATTATAGTCAATCTGATATAAAGGAGAACGTTAAATATGTAGGCTTAAATGGTAGAATCACTAGTAATAATTGTGTTCCTGGACATTTATTATCAGATACAAATCGAAGTATTAAATATATATATTTCAATGCCAGAAGTATAGAAAATAACCGTTTAGAATTGGAATTATTAATTAAGGAAGAGGATGTTGATATGTTGGGTATTAGTGAAACATGGCTATTTGATGATATTAATGATAATGAGTTAAACTATAATGGTTATAGTTTATTTAGGTGTGATAGAAATGATGTAATAAAAAAGCAAGGAGGTGGTGTATTGATGTATATTAAAAATGTATTCCATCCTAGTCATATACAAATACAGGATTTATACAGTTCTAAATTCCAAGAAAGTATTTGGTGCAAAATAAAATGCAAAAATAAAATGTAAAATGTAAAGTCAATAATATCACTGTTGGTGTAGTATACCGAGCACCTGATAGCTCAAAGATTAATTATGAATATATGTATAGCTTAATAGATAAATTAGCAGATTCTAAAGTTGTAATTATGGGTGATTTTAATTATCCTGAATTAGATTGGAAAATTAAAAATTCCATTGATGCATCTCATCCATTTATAGAATGTATTAACAACAATTTTTTAATACAATTTTGCAATGAGCCTATGAGGGGAAAAATTTCCTTGATCTTGTTTTTTGTTTCGATGATATTATTCAAGATTTTGAAATTGGTGAGCCTTTTTGGATCAAGTGATCATCAAATTATTAAATTTAATGTTAAAAATAACTGTGAAAACAAAACTTCTATTAGGAAATATGATTATTTTAAAGGCAATTATGATGAAATTAGAACGTATGTAAGGAGTAATAATTTATTTCTGCTCTCTAAAGATACTAATTGTAAAATGTGGATGAATTATGGAGTTGCATTAGTGTGAATCTCAAGTTGATTAGAAATGATTTAATTAAATTAAAAGCTAAAAGTAAAGATAGATGTAAATGGAAAACAAAAAAGGTTAAAAGCACGAGGAAAGCAAAGAAAGCAGCATGGAATTTATATAAAAACAGTAACAATGATGAAAATTTATACAGAAACTATCAAAATTTAAGAAATAAATCTGTAACTGAAAATAGGAGAGCCAAGGTTAATTTTGAAGAAAAATTAGCTAATAATAATAAAACTGATCCAAAAAGTTTCTTTGCTTATTCAAATACAAACAAAACTGTGAACAAAAGAGTTGGCAAATTGAAAGGCAAAGATGGAATTATGATAGAAAATAATCAACACGTAGCTGATCTTTTAAATAATTATTTCACATCTGTTTTTGTAGAGGAAGATATGTTAAATATGCCTATACCAAGTTAAATATTCAAGCTTAGTGATGATATGGCATTAAATCATATTAAGATAGATAATAATATCATGATGCATAAATTAAGTTCATTGAATGTGTGTAAAAGCACGGGTCCTGATGAAATTCATGGAAAATTGTTAGCAGAATTAAAGGAAGAGTTGGCTCCACTATTAGTACAACTTTTCAGGGCTACTTTAGAAACAGGGTCTGTCCCTCAGGACTTTAGAGAACGTAGTTCCTTTACATAAAAAGGGAGTAGGAACAAGACAGATAATTGCAGACTAATTAGTTTAAACTATATTTTAGGGAAAATTTTTGAAAGAATAATTAAAGATAAAATTATTTCTTTTTTAGACAAACACAACCTAATATGTGATAGTCAGCATGGTTTTATTTGTGGACGTTCCTGTTTAACAAATTTAATAGACTTTTTAGAAAATATTACAAGTGAATTAGATAAAGGTAATTGTATAGATTGTTATATTTAGATTTTGCAAAAGCATTTGATAAAGTACCCCATATTAGATTATTGAGAAAGTTAGAGGCACACGGTGTACAGGGTAATATTCTTAGATGGATAGGAAATTGGTTAAGGGATAGACGGCAAAGAGTATGTGATGATGGCGAATTTTCTAGTTGGACAACGGTGAAAAGTGGTATTCCACAAGGATCTGTCTTAGGTCCTCTGCTGTTTCTGATATATATATATATATATATATATATATATATATATATATTAACGACTTAGACATAGACATAGGATCAAAAGTTAGTAAATTCGCAGATGATTTGAAAATAGCAAAAGTTGTAAATAACAAAGCAGATGCAGAGGTTCTTAGAGAAGACATATTATGATTATAAAATTGGTCTAAAAAATGGTAGATGGAATTTAATAGCGATAAGTGTAATATAATGCATATAGGTAAAAAGAGTTTAAATACAGAATATATTTTAAATAATCAAATACTGAAAAATACTACTTCTGAAAGAGACTTAGGTGTAATAGTGGATAATTCATTAAAATTTAGTGATCAATGTAATAAAGCTGCCAATAGTGCAAATGCTTTTATAGGTATAATAAAAAGAACAATGACAAGTAGAAGAAAATACATTATATTAAAGTTACATAAGGCATTGGTTAGACCCAAACTGAATATTGTGTTCAGGCTTGGTGTCCCTATCTTAAGAAAAATATAGAGAAATTAGAGAACGTCCAAGCTAGAGCCACAAGATTAATTAAGAAATGTAGTAATGTCAATTATGGAAATCGCTTAAAATGTACTGGATTGTTATCTTTAGAAGAGAGAAGGGTTAGAGGCGATTTAGTAGAAGTTTATAAGATGCTTAATGGTTTCAGTAAAGTAAATTATAACAATTTGTTTCAATTACCAAATAATAACAGAACTAGAGGACACAAATACAAGTTAATTAAATTTAGAAGTAGGCTTGAGATACGCAAAAAAATTTCAGTCAGAGAGTTGTTGGTGTTTGGAACGGACTGCCAGAGGAGGTCGTTGAGGCCGAATCTGTCAATCAATTTAAGAATAGATATGATAAGTATATAAAGTGTTGTAGGGAAAGGTGTGAAGTATTAATAGAAAAGTAATAGGCTGACTTGTGGGGTTGCCCAGTCCTATAAAAGTGTATAAGTTTTGATAGTTAAGTAGAGTTTTTGTAGTTTATTTAGCTTTTTTTGTATATAATGGTTATTGTCTTTTGCTGTAATGTTTGGTATGTGCGGTTTTGAGGATGTGTAGGCCTAGGTATATTGTAATTTGACAAGTGTTAGCATATTGAGTAGTATTTGTACCTGTTAGTGTACAGGTTAATAGTACAGGTGTGCTGGTTTCCTGTATTAGTACTGGCTATTAAGTAAAATGTGTTTAATATGTTATGCTATGCAAGATGTGTAGGTAAGTTTTTATTATTATTTTGTGTGGGTCTCAAATAAGCAGTTGCGCTTTCTGACCTAGTGTCGTTAAGTTATGTTATGTTATGATTGCAGCTAAAAGGCTAAACTCAAGTTTAACGTCAGATTTTTTGCTTAATATCATGTCATGTCATGTTAATATCATGTCATGAAGAGCACAGAATTTGAATCCGGCACCTATTGATCCGCCGTCGAGCAACGTGACAATTAGCCACCTACTCAGCCCAACAAACGGATTAGCGAGTTAATCTTTTAAAAAGTTATGCTTTATTCCAACCTGATTATAGTTGTTGCTTAATAGATATACGGTTTGTAAATTTCCATTTTAGCAGAATAACCTGCATTAGTCGTTCTTTACGTTAACTTACAGTGGTTGGTGTTTCCATTCGCGGTCACACACCCAGCTCTGGAAGGAAAATCTCTCACAGCTCTACCCGCATCGGCCTATGGAAAAATAGCCACAATTGACATTGGCTCTTGGATTGATAAAGCAATGATAACGATCTTTGGTGGTATTCCGTGGCAGGTTCACATTTTAAATAATTTAAAGTTATTAGCGAAAATTTGCATTCATTTATTGACGGTTTGTGTGAACAATTATATAATTGTTCACAATTATATAATTGTTCACAATTATATAATTGTTCACATCAATAAAATTAAAGATAAAGTTAAGTTAAAGTCAAGCTTTCCTTTCCACAGTTAATGTAATTTTTCTTCTAAAATTAAGGAAGCAACAGGGCGAACAATGGATTCGAACCAATCACCTCTTGAAAAGACTACATCAGACTCTATCAGACTAGATCAGACTACATCAGTATAGATCAGATTAGATCCTACTACATCAGACTATATCAGACTATATGAGAATAGATCAGACTAGATCAGAGTACATCAGACTAGATCAGACAATATTAGACTACATGATATGATATCAGACTAGATCAAACAAGATCAGACTACTTCAGACTACATCAGACAATATCAGACTACATCAGACAATTCAGACAATATCAGACTAGATCTGAGTACATCTGACTAGACCAGACTACATCAGATTAGATCAGACTAGATCAGACTACATCAGATTAGATCAGACTACATCAGATTAGATCAGAATAGATCAGACTACATCAGAATAGATCAGACTACATCAGAATATATCAGACTACAGCAGTATAGATCAGACTACAGCAGTATAGATCAGACTACATCAGACTATATCAGAGTAAATCAGACTATATCAGACTTCAGCAGACTACATCACACTACATCAGACTAGATCAGACTAGATCACAATACGTCAGACTATATCATACTAGATTAGATTAGAATAGATCATACTTCTTCAGAATAGATCTAACTAGATAAAAATAGATCTGATTATATTGCAGTTCATTACATTATATTACATTAAATTTTATTCAGTATCTTGCTTTACATTACAATGAATTACATAAAGTTTTAATTAGATTTCTTAGTATAGTGTATCTTATGACTCAGCACAATCGTTTGCACTACTATTGCATTATCAGCCTCGCATGTTAACTCTACTGCTATTTTCACCTTACTTTCAGCGAGCATATATTAATTGTACTGCTATTTCCACTTAACTTTCAGCGAGCACATACAAACTGTTCTACTATTTCAGCCTTACTTCCAGCGAGTCCACGCCGCCAGGACTCCATTAAGAGCTCAGATGTTGTCCATCGTGGCCGCCTTTGGAAGTCTCATCCTCGTCACTCCAGCCATCATCATTGGATTCGTCGGTAAAGCAGCCAGTAAGTCCAGAAACTTACATTCACAGCACACATCACTAAAGATCAATTCACCCAGACCAATTTGCAAAATAAATGTGCTGAGGAGAAGTAAGGTTCTAAACGAAAGCCGGTCCTATGATCAAAAATGATCAGGGTATATCGATTAAATCTACGGTGGGAAAAGGTTGTCCTATGCACAAAAAGTTGAAAGAGAAGAGCATCTGATGAACTGAAACGGTAGAAGGTTGGTAAGTGGTTCGACAGGGAATCAGTAGATGCATGGGCTCAAATTCAGTGCTCGCTTCGTCCCCGACATCTTTCAAAACTTGGTCCCGGGTCTGGGCACAACAAATATTTTAATTTTAGGGGGATCTGATTCTACAAAATTGTCAGAGGTAAAATGAGATCTTGAGATTAATTCCAGGGCTTAAATTCCTAATAATATGCCTCTTATAATTATTTTAGAATCTTTACTTGTCCTCGATTTTGACTGAATCTAGATATCCTACTAGTTGATTGATAACTTCATCGACAATATTAAATTAAATATTAATTTAATACCAGAAGAAATAAGATATTACACGTATATGCAGTAGAACGAAAATTAAAACGATTTCAAATGGCATGTGTAAGCGAAATTCGTATAACTTAAAATTATACATTTCTATCGAATTACAGTTCACTTTAAACATCGCAGAAGCAAGTACTTTATATAACATACAATTACTTTTGACACACAAATTACTACTGAGCTTTATAGCACAAATTCCTACACTTTACTTTTCTTTCTTCTCGACTATTCGCCTACTAAGATTCGTTCTAGTATATCCCCTAGGTTAGAATATGTCAATGGAACTCTCTTCCCAGTTTGATCATCTACCGATCACTCTCCTCACATCGACTGTTCGATGGTCTACTAATAGTTCGAATAACCGAACCCTTCAAATTACTCTTGAATTCGTCTTCCACTGAGATTCCTCAAATCTCCTAAATCTCTTTTCAACTTGGCACGTTTTACGTCCGTGTTGTCACTCCTCCATCTTGGATCTCTTTCCTTCCTGTTTAGGAATGCCCTCTTTGGTTACTTACCCTGCCTTAGCTAACGCCTAAGATCTCACTTTAAGAAAACTCAATACTTTAAATCTTAACTTTACTTATCCATCAGTATTATTAAATACTTCACAAGAAATACAATTACAAATACAAATGCATACAAAATATAATCGAACCAGGTTCTCACAACTATTACATAAAGCTATGCTGTTGGCAATACAGTATACAATGCTATACATGTATTGTAGGCGTCACTGATTGACGAATTAAATAGGTTATCTTTTTAATTGATGGAATTTGTAATTGCTCGTTTCAATGTGTAGAATTGATCAGAGTTATATCAGATCATTATCATTACCGGCTATGTGGCCTGTGGATGCCAATATGACGGTAGCTTAGTTGAATCTTTAAATTCAATAACATTTCTTGCAAATTTTAATAAATACCACAATGATGGTTAATTTCAGTCGATAAATCTTGAAACGTCGCGTTTATATCAAATATCTGGATATCTAGCAGTTAATTGTAATATCGCATTTTTAAAGGGAATGGACTCATAGTCATTTATAATATCAACATGAGCAGCATGCTGTACTTTCTATCTATTGCACCTCAAGGATTTGAATATGTTGGGTAAGTATATCTCATTGAGCACCGGATCATCACTCAGTCTAGTCTGACGGCTACATTGGTTGGTGGGTCAGTTGATCAACCACGGTGATGTTCGGGTTCGACGATTTGAAGTCCGTCGCGCTTCTGAAAATGAAGTTGAACCCACTAATATATATACATGTATTTAGATAATAAGAGGATTGATTGACGGAGTTGAATCTCGTTAAAAAGCATAAATTTATCTCGTTAGAAAATATAAATTTATGGCCTGCTTAATTGATTGATTGCTTAGAATATACTATCTATGACATGAAAAATTTGAATCTAATTTAATAATTGATTGAGTAGACTAGACTATGACTAATTTAATCTATTTAATTGATTGATAAATGAGACATGATTATGACTATTGGAACCTACTTAATTAATTTATTGATTGACTGATTGATTGACTGATTGATTGACTGATTGATTGACTGGACTATACGAAGACTTGATTAATGTAATTAATTCACTAGACTGGACTCTGACAGACTTTGAGTCCCTACACAACAGGACTATGGACCCGGAGGCGGACGCGACGATGATTCTGCCCCTGGTCATGCAGCACCTGTGCCCCTCAGTGGTCACTCTGATAGGTCTGGGGGCCGTGGCCGCTGCCGTCATGTCCTCCGCTGACTCCACCATCCTCTCAGCCAGCTGCATGTTTTCCAAGAACATCTACAAGGCCATCATCCGTCCTCAGGTAGGTGCCAGGTTTAAATTTATAATCTTTGTTTCGCAATAGGGGAAAATACAGTCATTGAACAATGTACAAACAAAATATAAGAAACAAACAGAATGCATGCCGGAATGAATACAAAATTAAAGAAATCTACAAAACAAATAACACGAAAAATCGTCTGTGCACTTCAAGCCTTTCTCTAAACGAATATATAATAATTCTCTGTATCAGGTAAAGTAAATTCAACCCCAAAATTACTCAAAAATTTTTAAAATACGTTTTTATAATTACTCATAACTTAAATACAGGTATAACAGTATTTAGCACATTTGCACATCTGCATATATCATTCACTGCTAGATGAGTTTCTAACGTCCTTACCAATATGTTTTGTGATACTGCTATCAGTGATAAATACTCTAGGAATCTCAATACATTAAATTCTTATTCGGCATGTTAACGCTATAAGCTTAATTATAATTCAATATTCCGGTGCTATGTCCGGTTCACTGATGAGTAAACCAATCGTGTCCAACATGTGCTGCAAGAGACCATTAAGCGAAATATGAGAAAGACAAACGGGAAACTATCCAAGAAGTCATGTTTTATAGGCTATAGTCTCACTTAAAGTGTTGCCAAAGAAATAGAGATGAATAGAGCATAGCCTTTTGTATAGGGAGTAAATTGTCGACCCAAGGAGGACACTTTATGGATTGAGACATCTTACTGTCAATAAAATATGTATCTTGGACCAGCAACAATAACAAAAGCAACACGATTAGAGTGCTACTGTTGTCCATGACAGCATTAAGCACTGTGAAACCAAATCAGAGACGATGAGCAGAGTGAGGGATCCATAAACGGTGCGAGACAAAATGCGGGTAGTCAGTCCAAGGAAGAGTACTAGCGAAATGGAGGTTTATGTGATGGTCTCAGGTCGTGGACATTTGGTGGATAGGAAAAGTCGAATAGAAAAGCTTTCAACCGCCTATGAAACTGTTCATAAAGTTGGAAAGGCTGATCAGGAATAGATGAGGTGGTGCGCAGAGTGGAAGGAAGATAATTCCAGATCTGTGAGGCAGCATGCTGGAAGGAGCGCCTAGACAGCGCCTACGTGAAGGAATGCTCGGTCTCTCTAGAGTAACTAACGTAGAAGACATGGTAGACGACTGCCGGGAGGTAGGTGCCCCACTTGTAGTAAGTGAGCCATGTAATCATTGCCGGGTGTGATGGTGGACTTGCATATTAGAGAAACTGTCTTGCATAAAATACGTTATCTAATTTTGAGCCAGTGCAAGGACTTGAAGATAGGAGTAACATGAGAATATTTGGAGCTAAGAAATATTGCACGTGGAAGGGAAATCTGAATAAACTGCAACCTATCAATCTCGCAACTTGGAAGATTTAGAAATAGGGAATAAAAGTAGTCCATTTTGGATTGCTGGAGAGCAGCACTAATTGTAGTGGCAGTCACAAGAGAAATATATGGTCTTATTCGACCAGTATCGCGAATATGGAAGAAACATGCTTTCGATGTTTTGGTGATGTGTTCATGGAATGTGAGATGGTGGTCAAGGACAACACCAAGATTCTTCACAGAAGAAACTGGTGTATCTGTAACATCGAAAGAGAGAGCCAGGGACATCTCGTTCAATTTTGAACGTTGCTGAGATGTTCCAAATATCACGAAATCAGTCTTAAATGGATTGAGTGTCAAGAAATTGGCAGGCATCCAGAATGATATCAACTGAAAATATTTCTGTAGACAAGCCTTCGCATCAGGATAAGAGTGGGGGATACTGCTTGTGTACATCTGAGGGTCATCAGCGAAAAGCTGATGGTCTAATGAATGTGAAGAGATCAAGGAGCCTAGAATGGAGTGGTGTATAGGCTGAAGAGGATAGGGCCAAGAACAGAGCCCTGCCACTTGGTAGAACACAAGAGAGATACAGATACGGTGAGTGAGAGTGACCAGTCAGTGATAAAGTAGGTAATTTTGATCTGAAGTTATTTTTACTACCCATGTAATCTTTACTAGGTAACCCTTTCTTGTTAAAAGATATCATGCTCTTTTTACTTGGTACATGTAACTCATTTTGTTAGATATCATGTTATCTTTACTAGGTATTCTTTCTTGTTAGATATCATGCTATCTTTACCAGGTAACTTCTTTTTATTAAATATCATGTTATCTTTACTAGGTAACTTCTTTTGTTAGATATCTTGTTACCTTTACTTGGTAGCTTCTTTTTCTTAGATATCATGCTATCTTTGGTAAGTGACTCCTTTGTTAGATGCAATGTAAACTTTACTAGGTAGCTTCTTTTGTTAGATATATTGCTATATTTACAAGGTACCCTTTCTTGTTAGATATAATGTTATCCTTACTTGGTATCTCTTTTCTGTTAGATAGCATGTCATCTTTATAAAGTACTCTTTGGTCAATAGTAACACCTGCGGTTGTCACTTGTGTAACCATACGTAAAAAATCCATTCTTAGTAGATATCATGATTTACTTACTCGGTATCTCTTTCGGAGGTTTCAACAATACAAGCAATCTAAGAATCCATCTCTTTCAGCCATAGGTCTAAATTCTGACCCGCTTACCTTGGATCATGGACTTGCGCTGCTTTGATCTCGCTTTCTCTTGTGGTCTCTGTGTACTCAGTCGTCATCGTGCGGTGTTTTGGCGCCTGTTTGTGTAGAGTCTGCAAGAGACGTCCCTGATATTGCCTTATGGCGAGGAAACGGACGTTAAATCCTTATTGATTGATTGATGTAATTTCAATATAACATTCATCTTACAGGCCAGTGAAATGGAAGTGATTTGGGTTCTGCGAGCTGGAATACTGGTAGCAGGAATGTCTGCCATGGGGCTAGCGATTGTCATAAAATCTGTCTACCTGCTGCTTCTCCTCTGCAGTGACCTCGTCTATGTCATCCTCTTTCCTCAGCTCATTTGTGTCCTCTTCATTCCCTCTACCAACACGTACGGCTCCTTCACAGCCTACACCGTCAGCGCCGTCCTTAGAATCCTGGGAGGGGAACCTTCGGTTGGGCTTCCAACTATCCTTCCATTTCCTTTCTACGACTCCGAAACAAAGACACAGGTCTTTCCGTTCATAACGTTCTGCATGCTGATGGGATTCATATTGAATATCTCTATCTCGCGCTTAGCGAAGTATCTGTTTGAGAGAGAAATGCTGCCCAAGAGATTTGACATCTGCCGATGCTTCAGCGATGAGAAACCAAGCCCTGATGAAAATCTTTCTAATATTAGAAACGGTAAAAACGATAAAGATCATCATTCAGACTCTGTGACGAACCTTAAAAAAATTTCTTGTTGAATGGTAACTCTGAGACATCTTAAAATGGAAGAGCATAGATCTGTACGAGTAGATCGATTTCTCTAGTCGTTGAATGATAGCGAGCCGTTAGATGATATCTAGCTGTTAGATGATATATAGCTGTTAAATGATATCTAGCCGTTAGATGATATCTAGCCGTTAGATGATATCTAGCTGTTATTTGATATCTAGCTGTTAGATGATATCTAGCTGTTAAATGGTATCTAGCCGTTAGGTGATATCTAGCCGTTAGTTGATACTAAGTCTTTAGATGATATTTAGCTATTAGATGAAATCTAGCCACTGAATGATATCTAGCTGTTAGATGAAATCTAGCTGTTAAACTATATCGATCTTTTACTATTAAAAAGTAGATTTATATTCGCAGAGCTTTATGCAACATGCCACAGTCGCGCTTCAAATGCAATTAGTTGTGTGCTCGATCAAATAGAATAGTTTTAAGTTTCTTCTAAAAACTGTATAGGGATGGATTAGACTGTCGCAGAGTGAGGGGCAGATTATTCCAAATAGTAGGTCCAGATTTGTAGTTTGCCCTGGCACACTTAGTTGTTGTAGCCCTTGAACGCAGAGAATTCGAGATTCAGCAGATCTCAAGATCTTGTGCCCTATCAACTTAGAAACTGGTATGCAAGTATCACTTAGATATACATAAGATATACAGACGATATTAGATATACATTAGATATGGAGAGGCACTTTGTTGTGTAGACATTTGTAGAAAAAGGAAAGCATCTCACATTCTATCCTTTGAGATATTGATAGCCAGTGTAATTCACGCATGCAGAACCGGTGTGAAGTGGTGCTAGATGATATCGACCCGTTGTATGATATCTGGCTGCTATCTGATATAGAGCTGTTAGTTTTTATAGAGCGTTAGATTATGACCAGCTGTTAGAAGATATTGAGCCGTCAGATGATATCGAGCCGTTTGTTTATAACGGACCTTGGTATTATCGATCTGTCAGTTGAAGAACTATTTTTTCTAATTTTTGTTGATTAAAGGATTCAATCAAGATTTTTTCTTGATCTAAGCTACATTACTTCGCGTTAGTAGACAGATTGATATTGAGTTTCAGTAAATTATATAAAGTAGTTTAGGGTAGGCCCTAATTAAAATACTTAAGGTAGCCTACCTCAAGAACACTTGAATTGAATTCGATGCATAAATTTCTCTATTGTGTAGCTTAAAATTAGCTAAGCAGAGATATTTATAATGTAGTAACTTTAGAGAGATACTAAGTTAGGTTTAGCTTATGCTTCTCTTACGAAAAGAATAGGGGCCTATCATCTGAGACGGTTGACGTTGCAATCCATTTCATCGG